>OZ004710.1:2176077-2590164 GCA_963924515.1 Vespertilio murinus | reverse complement strand
GAGCCACACCAGCCAGGCACGACACACTGTTTATATTACAGCACAGAGCCCTGACAATGAAATCTAAGAACATATAAATATTTACATTTTGTTGATGAGGAACCAGAGGGAGGGGCAATTTCCAACCAGGATTCGAGCTCCCTTTTGACCAATCCCCTTCAAATTGTCTGCTTTAGTTATAGCCAATGCACTTGGGATAATGTGAGTTGGCCTCTTGGTTCATTTCCTTTACAGTGAAATGGTTCTTGGTAATGTAATGTTTTGATGTTGTATTAGAGCTATTATAAGGAAACTTTCCAAATATTAAAAAAGGTATTGATGATTTTGTAGGGAAGCACTGGAGATTTGGTTGGAAAGTCAGTAAAGAGGAAATTTTGAAAAAGAAGTGGACTGTAGACAGCCCGCCCTGTTTATTGGAATTCCGACTTAGGGGAGTTTGGCCAAAGGTGACCACTCCTAATTGTTCCTTGACCTTTCCAAGAAAGTCTGTGTACATGCAGATCCTCGTGTGTTTACTGGAATCTTTATGCTTAATATTATGTGTTCTTGCTTAAAGGACACTGCAAACACACATGTCCTCCCAAGATTACTTACCCTACTGATGGTATCTAAAAGATAAACTTTACTCAAACTGTTGCTACTATAAAAGCCTAAGGAGGCAGGCGATTGAGGCTGTTGGGTTCCTTCAGCCAGGCAGTCCCTTAGCCCTCTCTTCCACAGCAAACATTGTGTCAGAGTAATCCCTCACTCATTTCTCAGGAGCTGCTGGTCAGCCCCGGCATGATTTGAGTGGGAAAAAGAGAAAGAGATTCTTTGAATGATATTTTTTTCTAGGAGTTCCCCAGATGACATTCTAAACATACCATAGAAGCCAATATTCAAGACTCCCCACCAGTTTCCTTTCTCATGCTTCCATACTCTCCAAGCTTATAACTTGGAAAGGATTCCCACTTTACTTTTTCCAAATTAATCTGTTTTCACTCACTTTTTGTGAAAAACAGTTCTCTCCCTCTATGCCTTTACTAATCTGCTTGAGCTATCACAAAATGGATGATATATTTCTTTTGTTTGTTTGTTTTTTAATTTTTTAATTTATTTATTGATTAAGGTATTACATACTTGTCCTCATCCCCCCATTCCCATCCCAAACCCCTCCCCACACATGCCACCCCCCTCTTGTCTGTGACCACTGGTTAGGCTTATATGCATGCACACAAGTCCTTTGGTTGATCTCTTCCCCTTACTCCCACCCTCCCTGTCCTTCCCTCTGAGGTTTGACAGTCTGATCAATGCTTCCCTGTCTCTGGGTCTATTTTTGTTCATTGGTTTATGTTGTTCATTATTTCCTCTAGATGAGTGAGATATATTTCTTATGAATCACATCTGATGCCCAGTAAATGCTATATCAGGTTAATTGATGAAGTTACATATTTAAATGCATGCTGAGCCCTAACCAGTTTGGCTCAGTGCATAGAGCATTGGCCTGCGGACTGAAAGGTCCCGGGTTCGATTCCGGTCAAGGGCATGTACCTTGGTTGCAGGCACATCCCCAGTAGGAGGTATGCAGGAGGCAGCTGATCGATGTTTCTTTCTCATTGATGTTTCTAACTCTCTATCCCTCTCCCTTCCTCTATGAAAAAAAAATCAATAAAATATATATTTTTTAAAAATAAAGGCATGCTGAGCTCTACCTTCATAATAAAAAATTCCATGCTCCTGTAGTCACTCAACAAACATTACTGGGAACGTACTGTACACAAGGCACTGTGCTAGGCAAAGAAGGGAACTATGATAAGTCAGACACTGCCCCTGAGGAGCCAGGAACTAAACGCCCTGCTGCCATATCTCAGGATCCATGTGTATCTCCAAGGCACAGGGCTCTGCCACCAGGGCAATCCTCGGTGAAAACAAGAATTTGGAGGACAAGGCCAGTCAGGCCTAAAGAGAATGTGCCCGCCCACCTTTCAAACAGCAGCTCGAAGAAACAGCCCTTCAGAGCGGCCCAGGGTATCTTGGGTGCATCACTTCTGTGGCAGGACTCCAGCCAGTATTCCAAACTGATTTCTCCTGATTTTTTTTAAACCTGAGAAGAATTCATTTTTTTACATTCTATTGATTTTTTACAGAGAGGAAGAGAAAGGGATAAAGAGCTAGAAACATTGATGAGAGAGAAACATCGATCAGCCACCTCCTGCACGCCTCCTACCAGGGATGTGCCGCAGACTGGTGCTCTATCCACTGAGCCAAACCGGTTAGGGCGATTTCTCCTGATTTTACACCCATGTTAGATTTCCACCAGAATGCCTGAGGCCACAGAGCTGTGAGTCTGATAACAAGACATATCCACCAGGATGTCTCTAACTTTGCAGATAGTATTTTTATCTTCAAGACTTGGCAAGCTCGCCACAGATGCACAGATGCAATGTGAGAGCTCAGAAGGACAGATGGCAAGAATGAGGAAGTGAGCTTCAGTGGTTTGCTTCTCGCAATGAGTTAGAGGAAGCCCAGGATTAGTCTGACTTCTCGTGTTTATTTTTTCTGGGGGTTAGCACCCTCTGAACTGAAAGTCAGATCAGGAGTCAGCCACTCTGAGGCAGAGCTACGGACTAAAGCCTCCTAAATCTGGACTTTCTCATCCACAAACGGTGGAGGTTGAACTAACTTACCTCAGTGCCTCTTTTCCTTTCTTTTTAAAAAAAATATATTTTTACTGTTCTCAGAGAAGAAAGGAGAGGAAGGGAGGGAGGGAGGGAGGCAGGGAGGGAGATCAATGATGAGAGAGAATCATGGATTGGCTGCTTCCTGCATGCCCCCATATCAAGGATAGAGCCCCCAACCTGGGCATGTGCCCTTGACTAGAATCGAACCATTCAGTCCACAGGCTGATGTTCTATCCACTAAGCCACACTGGCTAGGGCAGTGCGACTTTTCTATTGTGGTTATTCTATGATGCTGAGGCCTGCCCTGGATCCCCCTGAAATTTTTCTGCCAGGATGTGGCCTCAGCTGGGTGCTTTCCGAGCCACGCAGAAAAAATCTCAGCCTGCCAATGCTAAGCAAAGCCTTCCAACACCACGAACCTTCGAAGGATCTCACAGAAAGGGGAAACACAATGAGAACTGGATGGCGGTCCCTCAATTTGGGGAAATGGTTGAAAGTGGGGAAACCACCAATAGTGAGACATACCTTTAGAAGGCTGGTAGAGCTCTAAGTATTGAAATGAAAAGCTATACAAGATATACTAGGAAGTTGTAAAATTTTTAAATCAATTTTTAAAGGAGAATCACAATAACATATAGTGCATGGTCCCTTTATGATGAATACACACACACATTTGCTTTGCGTTGGCAGTGAAAAGTATGGGAGAACACATAAGAAACCTTAACAGTGATTTCTATATCCTCCTCTACTCTAAGGTTTTGTTTTGTTTTGTTTTTTTTACAAGGAATATGTATGGTTTTTTAAAAAACATTCTAAAATTTACAGAGGAAGTACTAAAACCTCACCTCATCATAATAATGCAGAAGGAAATTGTGAAAAATGAAAAACTCAAAAAGTATTTATTAATACTTGCTATGTGCCAGGTACCTGCTTCTGTTTTTGTTGTTGTTAATCCTCATTTGAAGATATTTTTCCCATTGATTTCTAGACAGAGTGGAAGGGAGGGGGAGAGGCAGAGAGAAACATCGATGTGAGAGAAACATATCCATTGGTTGCCTACCACATGCACAGCGGCCAGGGCTGGCGATGGAGCCTACAACCAAGGTACATGCCTTTGACAGAGAATCAACCCCATGACCTTTCAGTCTGAGGGACGACACTAACCAATGAGCCAAACCATCTAGGTTCAGGTACCTGCTTCTATGTGTTGAGTCACATCCTTGGAGCAAACAGACAAGATCCCTGCTCTTATGGAGCTTATGGTCTCCAAATACTAAACTCAAAACATTATCTACACTAATAAAAGAGAAATGTGCAAATTGGCTGGTGGGCATCGCAGATGTATTGGGCAATCAGGAGTGAGTAGGCAAATTAACCCAACAAAGATGGTGGGTTAATTTGCATATGCAGACATGGAGAGAAGACTGAAGACTGAAGAGGCTTGGCTTCTCCACTGTGGCCAAAGCAAAGGCCTGGGTCTCAGGTGCCAGAGGAAAACCAGTGCTGGCAGCCAGGGGAAGGCAGGCCTATTGCACAAATCTTAGTGCAACGGGCCTCTAGTAACTAATAAATGACGTGGGCTGTTAGGTGATACATGTTATGGGGAGACAAAACTTAGGGCAAGGTGAGAGGGATCAGGAATGTGAGATGGGGTTGAGACTATCAACAGGGTGGGTTGGATGGGCATTGTTGAGAAGTTGGCATCTAAGCCAAGATCTCAAGGCGAGGAAGAAGCTGGCCATGCAGAGCTATCCAGCAAGGAAGCATTCCAAGCAGAGGGAAGAGACTTATGCAAAGGCCCCAAGGTAGAAACATGCCAGAACATTCATGAACATGGCAACAAGGCTGGCGGGCCTGGTGCAAGGGGAGGAGAACAATAGGAGATGAAGTTGAAGTGTGGGGAGGGGAGCAGCACCACCATTGAGAATGTAGGGTCTTCTCAGCCATTCTAAGAATGGTGGCTTTCAGTCCGAGGGACATGAGGATCCACTCAGGTTTTGAGCTGAAGAGTGAGGTGGTCTGACTTAGATTTTAGAAAGATATGCAGGTTGCTGTGTTGAGAAGAAATGATGAGGGGCAGGAGTGGAAGCTCGGAGACCAGTAAAGAGGCTATTATAGCCCTAGCTGATGTGGCTCAGTGGCTAGAGCATCGGCCTGGGGACTGAAGGGTCCCAGGTTTGATTCCAATCAAGGGCACATGCCAAGGTTGCAGGCTCAATCTCCAGTGTGGGGCATGCAAGAGGCACCTGATCAATGATTTTCATCATTGATGTTTCTATCTCCTTCTCCCTTCCTCTCTGAAATCAATTATATATATATATATATATATATAGTGCCATCCTATCTAATAAGAAAGTAATATGCAAATTGACCATCACTCCAACACACAAGATGGCCAGCAAGGGAGGGACCAGGCCTACAAGGGAGGGCAGTTGGGGTGATCAAGCCTACAGAGGAGGGCAGTTGGGAGGGACCAAACCTGTAAGGGAGGGCAGTTGGGTGCAATGAAGTCTGCAAGGGAAGGCAGTTAGGAGAGGTAGGATCAGGCCTAAATGGGCAGTCAGACATCCCTCAAGGGGTCCCAGATTAGAGAGGTTATAGGCTGGGCTGAGGGACACACCACCTGTGCACAAATTTCATGCACCAGGCCTCTAATATATATATATATATATATATATATATATATATATATATATATAGAGAGAGAGAGAGAGAGAGAGAGAGAGAGAGAGAGAGAGAGGTTATTATAGTAATTCAAGCAAAAGACCCAGCTGGCACGGGTGGAGGTGGAGAACTTGCCAGGTCCTCGATGTATTTCAATGTGAAGCCAAAAGAAATATGACTTCAAAGTTCTTGGAAGAATGTGAGGAGAGGGGTTAGAGAGAGTGGACCTTTCTGGGAAGTTTCTTGCAAGGGGTAACAAAGACGCTGGCAGTTGTTCCAGGGCCAGTAGGGTCAAGTGAGTTTACTTTAGGATGGGAGAAATAAGAGCATGTTGTAATGCGGGTGTGAACGACACCCTTCAGGTCATGAGAGCAAATAATAATAACAAACTCAAAGAGGAGGATGTGGTAAGAGAGAAAGGGAAGGAGGCTGAGGTGCTGACCCTGCATAGGAGAGCAGGAAGGAGACCCAGTGCTCCAGGGGGTCACCTTAGCTAGGAGCATAGAAATGTCATCCTAAGTTTAAGAGGTCAGCCCGGCCAGTGTGGCTCCCACCTGGAGGCCATGGTTCAATTCCCAGTCAGGGCACATGCCCGGGTTGTGAGCTCAATCCCCAGTAGTGGGCGTGCAGGAGGGAGTTGATCTGTGACATTTCTCTCTCATCAGTGTTTCTCTCTCTCTCCCTCTCCTTCCTCTCTCTCTAAAAGTCTATTAAAGCTCATGCTTTAAAAAGCCAAGTTGCCTGAGTTGAAAAGAAAGTGTTGGGAGATGCATTTTCGGTGGAGGAAGTCACTTGAGACAAATTGTGGAAGCAAGGGACTCTGTCATGGCCGGAGCCTGCACCCAGATGGGCTGGGCCAGTGGTCGGCAAACTCATTAGTCAGCAGAGCCAAATATCAATAGTACAATGATTGAAATTTCTTTGGAGAGCCACATTTTTTAAACTTCAACTTCTTCTAACGCCACTTCTTCAAAATAGACTCACCCAGGCCATGGTATTTTGTGGAAGAGCCACACTCAAGGGGCCAAAGAGCCGCAGTTTGCCGACCATGGGGCTGGGCTGACCTAGAGGTGATGGCTGGCAGGAGAGTCAGGAGAAAGGGACAGGGAAGAGAGAAGGAGTGGAGGCATTGTGGGAAAGCCTTCCATTTGAATCCACTAGCCTTTCACCGTATCGATCTGGCACCTAGCGGCCTGAGAACTAGACGTGCGTGGCGTACACTCCCTCAGGCTGGCTGCGCACCTCGAATTAGGGAAGTTACCTCAGCGTTATTTGTTTTCTAGACCAAACCTCCACTGGAAACTTCCCTAATACATTTATGACCAAATATCCTCTTCTTGCACACTTGGACATATTTCTAATCCCAGGCTAATCTCTGCAAAGTGTACTTACCCTAAATGTCAAAGTCTCATCATAGTACACAGAACAAAGTACAGAAGATTACCCACTTACTTTGGGGGGAAAAATTCGTTATTGATTTCCCACCATTTTAGCCCAACAGACTTTGTTTTCAAAAGAAAAGAATACAATGGCATAAAGCAGGCTTACATAAGCTAAGAACTCAACAGCTGTCATGCATCACAAAAGATTTCAAAACTTCTTTGACCTTACACCGTATCCACTTGTTTTCCACAAACCACGAGCAGCACACTTCTTCCTGTAAGCCCCGTCAGCTAACAGCTTACATCTTACAGCAACTGTCCTCTGTCACAACCCCTCCGTCCTCCCAGACGTCTGCCATTGCAGTGCACACGCAGTTACAGACAAAATACAACTATTGGTGGACATTGGAATTTGAGTTTAATCCACCTTTTACACGCGAGAAGGAATAGTCTTCCTTTAGCTTTTTCTTTCTTTCTTTTTAAATATATTTTATTGATTTTTTACAGAGAGGAAGAGAGAGGGATAGACAGTTAGAAACATCGATGAGAGAGAAACATCGATCAGCTGCCTCCTGCACACCCCCTTACTGGGAATATGCCCGCAACCAAGGTACATGCCCTTGACCGGAATCAAACCTGGGAACTTTCAGTCTGAAGGCCGATGCTCTATCCACTGAGCCACACCAGTTTCGGTTTTAGCTTTTTCAGTCACTTAAAACATAAACATTCTGATCTTGTGGGCTAGACAAGGGCTGGGGGCAGGCTAGGTATGGCCCATAGTCATAATGTGTCAAGCCCAGCCCTTAACTTTGGGGGTGGGGAGGGGCTTCTAAGACATAAACGATCTATTCCTGGGGTTCTAACTGTTAAAGACACAAATCCACAGGTCCAAAATGGCGTCACTCGTGCTAAAGGCCCATGCTACGGAAGCTAGATTTAATTCCTGATCTGATTGCATTTAGCCTCTCCCAGAAACATGATCCCAATCACCCAGTCCTGAATGTGCTGGTCAAGCACCAGGGAAGTAACCTGGGCTGGTGGGCGCTCTCCATCCGCCGCAGGAAGAAGAGGCGACCTGCATGGCAAAGACCCTCCGGTTCTCCGCCCCCGAGAAAGGATGCCTGGGCACAGGAACAGGCCTTTCACCCTGGCTGGGCAGTTTAGTTGGTTGGAGCAGTGGTCAGCAAACTGCGGCTCACGAACCACATGCGGCTCTTTGGCCCCTTGAGTGTGGCTCTTCCACAAAATACAATGGCCTGGGTGAGTCTATTTTTAAAAAGTGGCGTTAGAAGAAGTTTAAGTTTTGCCCTGACCGGTTTGCTCAGTGGGTAGAGCGTCAGCTTGTGGACTGAAGGGTTCCAGGTTCGTTTCCGGTCCGGGGCATGTACCTTGGTTGTGGGCACATCCCCAGTGGGGGATGTGCAGGAGGCAGCTGATTGACGTTTCTCTCTCATCGATGTTTCTAACTCTCCCTCTCTCTTCCTCTCTGTGAAAAATCAATAAAATATATTAAAAAAAGAAGTTTAAGTTTTAAAAATGTGGCTCTCAAAAGAAATTTCAATCATTGTACTGTTGATATTTAACTCTGTTGACTAATGAGTGTGCTGACCACTGGGATAGAGCATTTTCCCAATACACCAAGCTTGTGGGTTCAGTCCCCAGTCAGGGTACATGCAAGAAGCAGCCAATGAATGAATACATAAATAAATGGAACAACAAACCTCTCTATGTCTGTCTGCCTCTCTCTCAAAAGTCAATAAAATAGAATAATCCTTTCTTTTGTTTTGTTAATAGCCCCCTTGCTCCATCTTTCTTTCTATAAAACTTCCCATTTAAAAAAAATTATATATATATATATATATATATATATATATATATAAAATTTTATTTCAGAGAGGAAGGGAGAGGGAGAGAGAGAGATAGAAACATCAAAGATGAGAGAGAATCATTGATTGGCTGTGTCCTACATGCCCCCTACTGGGGATGGAGTCTGAAACCCGGGCATATGCCCTGACCAGGATTCCAACCGTGACCTCTTGGTTCATAGATCAACGCTCAACTACTGAGCCACACCAGGTAGGCACAGCTTCCCATTTTGTCCAGTCCTTTGGAGCTCCCTTCTACTGGTTAGATAGGATGCTGAGGATTCATGAATTGCTTAATAAAGGCAATTAGATTTTACATTTACTCAGTTGATTTTTTTTTAAATCAGGTAACACATTTATTCATGTAAACCATCACAGACTGACATTTAGTAAGCATCTAGCATGTGTATAAAAAACATCAGTGATATATGATAGTTATCCATCTCTAGCTTTCTTTTTTTCATTTACCTTTATATCATGCATATTTGCTTATGTCATTCAGTATTATTGTTAAAAATGATTTGATGGCCGAAACCAGTTTGGCTCAGTGGATAGAGCATCTGTCTGTGGACTGAAAGGTCCCAGGTTCAATTCTGGTCAAGGGCATGTACATTGGTTGCGGGCACATCCCCGGTAGGGGGTGTGCAGGAGGCAGCTGATCGATGTCTCTCTCTCATCGATGTTTCTAACTGTCTATCCCTCTCCCTTCCTCTCTGTGGAAAAAAAAAAAAAAAATATATATATATATATATATATATATATATATATATATATATATATATAAATAATGATTTGATGGGTACATAATATTCTACTCAACGGTGAAGTATAGTGAATGAACCTCTCTCCAACATTGGACATGAGAGATTCCCTTTGCCATGCTCACAGACTATGTTATTATTATTTTGTTGTTAATCCGAATTCGAGGATATTTGTCCATTGATTCTTAGTGAAAGTGGAAGAGAGAGGAAGAGACAGAGAGAAACATTGATGTGAGAGAAACACATCGATCGGTTGCCTCCTGCACAAGCCCCAACCAGGGTCCAGGCTAGGGAGAAGCCTGCAACCGAAGTACGTGCCCTTGACCAGAATTGAACCCTGGATCCTTTAGTCTACAGGCCGCCACTCTATCCACTGAGCCACACCAGCTAGGGCCACAGACTATCTTTGTAAAGAGTTTACCACTGATCACTGATCATTTCTTTAACAAGAGATTTTACAAGTGGAATTTCCATATCAAAAGATCAGACCTTTCACTATTATTAATAAGGTGCCATAATTTCCCTTGTGCTTTCTGGCCTTTTGTATTGTCTCTTGAAAAACTTTTCCACATCTCTTCTTTAAAGAGACACACCAACTTCTCCTTTTTTTTTTTTTTTTTTTTGTAAGTAGTAAGTTATCATAATGGAAGTCCACGTTCACTGAGTGTTGGCTGGATAACTGCTGGGCTTGGTCCCCTGCATGGCTTCCAGCCGGGTGTCCAGTCAAGACCAGTCAGGGCTTGGAGCTTCCCATCAGTGCCTCCAAAGCTGCTTCCTCAACCTGAAGCCCTCAGCATGATGCTTGACTTGTAGTAAGTCAGTGGTCGGCAAACTGAGGCTCACGAGCCACATGTGGCTCTTTGGCCCCTTGAGTGTGGCTCTTCCACAGAATACCACGGCCTGGGCGAGTCTATGTTGAAGAAGTGGCGTTAGAAGAAGTTTAAGGTTAAAAATGTGGCTCTCCAAAGAAATTTTAATTGTTGTCCTGTTGATATTTGGCTCTGTTGACTAATGAGTTTGCTGACCGCTGTAGTAAGTGGTCAACAAATATGAGCTGCCTTTTTAAAAAAAAAAAAATATATATATATATATATATATATATATATATATATATATATATATATTACTTATTTCAGAGAGGGAGAGAGAGGGAGAGAGAAACATCAATGATGAGAGAGAATCCTGGATCAGCTGCCTCCTGGATGACTCCTCCCCCACAACTGGGGATCGAGCCCACAACTCAGGCATATGCCCAGATCAGGAATCAAACTGTGACCTGGTTCATAAGTCAGTGCTCAACCACTGAGCCACGCTGGCTAGACCAAACATGAGCTGTCTATCAATCCTCCATCCCTCAAGGGGCAAAGGCTGATGTGGGTGGGTATGGGTGTGCATAAAAATAGCCACCTGAGCTTCTAGGAAACGAAACTATAAGCAGCTGTCGCCTTTGTAACATAATAAGCCCGGGGTTAACTCTTCATCAGACCTCAGTGAGCCCTGGAGCCCACATTCAGAGCTCCAGGTTGGAGAGGGCTCCTGGTGAGTGTACTATCACATCTAACTCGGGTGACAGAATCACTCCAGAAAAAGGCCACTGATGCATTTTTCTGATAATACTCAGCAGACCTAATGACACACACTGCTTGCAAAATACTTAGACCTGTACACTGAGTGGCCAGATGATGATGATCTCTGAATGCATAATAATGTATATCCTATAGAATAAAAGGCTAATATGCAAATTTCCCCCCTTGAGTAGGAGTTCAACCAACAGGCAGGCTGGCCAACTGCCCATGTCCCCTCCCCCTGGCCAGGCTGGCTGTACCCCACCTATGCACATGCAGGAATTCATGCACCGGGCTTCCAAAACACACACACTGAGTGGCCAGATTATGATGTGTTCAGAGATCATAATAATCTGGCCACTCAGTGTACACTGTTATTTGAGCCTCGCACTGATCCTAAACAGCAACTGGAAAGGCACTATATTGCTCATTTGATAAGCACAGACACTGAGTTTCAGGGGGCTCGGAGGGACAAGTCCCCCAGCTAGCAACTGAGTCAGTCAGCACTGAGAGAGGCTCACTGGGAAAACTTCTGTCAGGCTCCTCTGAGCCACCAGACCTTGACTCTGAGGCATCTGAGTCCATCCCCCCCAGTTTTCCTGAGATTCCTGCTAAATCAGCTTAGTGAGAATTCCTCACCCTAACATCTGGTCAACCTTGCCATCTAATCCCACTGTATCCTTGCCCCCTCCCGGCTGATAACTTGTCTCCCTGGCCTGCTCCCCGAGAGGACCCTGGCCACTAAGTTTATCCCATGTGTCACGAACCCTGATGCTTCCTCCTAGTAATTTTCCATCCAGCGAGCCTCAGTCTGCTCCTTGCCTGTAAACCGCCCACCCCCCCCCTCATCTGCTGGCTTTGGAAAGGAGCCCAATTCTCTGCCAAGTTCTCTGTTCCCCTCCGGCCATAGTCCCTGGACAACATCTGTGTTCAAAGCTTTAACTACTAGCCAGTTCTGGTTTTCTTTTCTTATTTTTCAAATCCATTTTTTAAAATCCTCACCTGAGGATATTTTGTTGTTGTTGTTGCTTTTTAGAGAGAACAGAAGGGAGGGAGAGAGGGAGAGAAGGAAAGAGGGAGAAAGGAGAGAGAGAGAAAGAGAGAGAGAGAGAGGCATTGACATGAGAGAGACACATCAATTGGCTGCCTTCTGTACTCACCCCAACCTGGGCTGGGATTGAACCTGCAACCGAGGCACCTGCCCTTGACCCTTGACTGAGAAACGAATCTGCGACCCTTCAGTGAGTAGGCCAACGCTCTAACCACTGAGCAACTCTGGCCAGGGCTCAAATCACTTTGGTTTTCTTTCTTCCCCTTCACACACAGAACTTTTCCACACAACCTTTTTTTGCAGCTACCAACTCACTTCATATTGATCAGACACCATTGTATCCCTAAAATGCTGCTGGCATCAAAATATGACAGCTAACCCTTGTGACCCCTAGAACATGCTCACACAGCGCAGCACATGCAGCTTTACAGCTTGGCTCTGAGACGTCTCATAGGGGACAAGATCCCCCTTCTCCGTGCTCAGAGGCAGGTGCTCCCAGACCCCGCCTGGTGACTATATGAAAGGCAGTTACCTCCGACCACAGTGAACACTGCGATCAGGGAGCCTGTTATGATGGGACCCTAGTATCATGTATCCCCCCTCCCCCCACACCTCTCTCTCAGATGCTCTCATCACTCTAGAAAATCAGGTCCAGCTGATACAAAATGAAGGCACAAGCCTTAGCTGGTCTGGCTCAGCAGATAGAGTGTCGGCCCCAGACTGAGGGGTCCTGGGTTCCATTCCAGTCAAGGGCACAGGTCCGGGTTGTGGGCTCATCTCTGGTAGGGAGCGTGCAGGGGGCAGCCGATCAATGGTTCTCTCTCATCATTGATGTTTCTCTCTCTCTTCCTCTCCCTTCCTCTCTGTAATCAATCAATACACACACACACACACACACACACACACACACACACACACACACACAGAATGAAGACACACAGCCTGTATCTTGGGGAGAGAGTTGACCCCCTATCACGCATGCACTGTGATTTCGAACATAACTCCTCCTAAAAGCCATGACCGTCACGGTTTCTCAGGTTGGATGACCCAGAAATCTCACACGGGACTGTTCCTTCTTTAGGGGTGCAGGCCAGCCATGGCCCTGCTTTCCCTAGACAGCATGCCCGCCCTCCCTGTGGGGTCCCCTGTGGGCCCCGCTAATGTGCTCGCTCTGGTGACACCAGAGGCCGGGACAGCACACAGTAACCTCAGCCAACTGTGCGGCTTTAAAGCCAAACCCTAGGACTGGCCAGCGTGGCTCAGTGGTTGAGCGTCGACCTATGAACCAGGAGGTCACGGTTTGATTCCCGGTCATGGCTCATGGCAAGATTGCAGGTGGCTGATCCATACTTCTCTCCCTCTCCCTTTCTCTGTGAAATCTGTAACAATCTATCCATAGGATGGGGAAAAAATTGGACCCAGAGAAGCTGTTTCCCCAAAGCAAACATCTGCACCTCCTTGGACAGAGCAAGTGTTGATTTATCTGAAATTACGACATGCTTCATATTGATGGTGAAATATCACTGAGAACTTTCCCCCAGCAAATAGCCAAAGTGCAGATTCCTCGCTGTGGCTCTTGCCAGCCAATTTCAGCTCTTCCCACAGAGAAGGAAGATAACACTTTTTAGGGATCTCTAAGCTCTTCTTACCATGTTTAGTCTTCTTCTGGAAGAAGTACAGACACCTGGTTGAAGAGAGCAGGCCACGAGAGGTGTCCAGGTCAGCCTGAGATGCGCCCCATAGCATCAACTATGAGAAAGAGAAAACACCAAACCGTGCCCTGAAAACGCCAGCCTGGCACTGCCGCCTCAAACACTGCTTCACCATGTGGTATGGGAGTCCTCTGATTGGCATTGACTTCCTCCAAGTCCCGCAGATCAGAGACAAACTCCAGAGAGACACCCCCCCCCCCATGTCTGGCATCATGAGAAGTCTGATTTCTCTTTGAAGAACTGGTCTTTTTGAGAAGATCAGTCTGAAGAACCGAGATTGCTCTTTCAGTTCTACAACAAATGGTCTGGCCTATGACTTGGGTTCCCTGTCCTCCCCGCTCCCCAAGAATGAAGGGCTCCTCTATCCAGTTACTTAAATGATCCCCAAGTGTCCCATACCTTTCTCGGTTGCATGGAGCAGGTCCGTGTCTGGAGTCTTCTGAGCTGAAGAGGAACAGGAGGTGGAAAGTCACAGACCTGGGCTTTCCAAGTGCAAAGACAAGGTTGGTGGGGAGGGGGAGGAGCATGACTATTCGAGCCACCCCAGACATGAGATTTGCAGAAATACCAGGTTCCTCTTATTTCCACCTCCATAACCGGGGCAAGGTCATCTCTAAATCTGCACATCCTGGGGGACTGATCATTCTTCTTCTTTTTAAAAATAATTTATATTTAAATCCTTTCTGCTGCTTCTTTTTAAAAAATATATATTTTTATTGTTTCAGAGAGGAAGGGAGAGGGAGAGATAGAAACAGCAATGATGAAAGAGAATCATTGATCGGCTGCCTCCTGCATGTCCCTTACCAGGGATTGAGCCAGAAACGCGGGCATGTGCCCTTGCCTGGAATTGAACCTGGGACCCTTCAGTCAGCAGGCCAACGCTCTATCCACTGAGCAAAACCAGCCAGGTCTGATCATTCTTCTTTTTTACAGTAGTTTCTCACCCTCAGTGCTACTGACATTTTCTGAGAGACCCTCTGTGGCATTGTACGATGCTTATAATTTAAATATCTGTGTTTTCCGATGGTCTTAAGCGACCCTGCTAGTGGTTCTCAACCTGTGGGTCAACCTGTCTGCTGTAGAGCCTTAAGACCATCAGAAAACACAGATATTGACATTACGATTCATAACAGTAGCAAAATGACAGTTAGGAAGTGGCAACAAAAATAGTTTTATGGTTGGGGGGTCACCACAACATGAGGAGCTATGGTAAAGGGTCACGGAGTTAGGAAGGGTGAGAGCCACTGCAGTAGATGCTAGTAGCATGATTCCCTGCCAGCTGTAATAACCACAGATGTCTCCAGACATTGCACAATAGCCCTGGGGGGGGGGGGCAAAAGCACCCCAGATTGAAAACCACTGTTCTGTAGCTACCTCAGGGATGTTCCAATTGTCCTGGTGGGGTCACACACCCACCCGAAAGGAACTCTGGGTTCTAAGCAGGGGCAAAGTGGGTCCCATCGCCAGTTAGAGATGGCCAGCTGTGTTTGCAGTCTGCTGTCATTGAAAGCCTTGCTTCTCAAAGTAGGGTCCCCAAGGGATTGTTCCCTTCCTCACTGCTTACTGGGCCTCTTGTAGGTAGAGTCAAAATACCCAGTACTGGTCCTTGTCAGCTTGGCTCAGTGGATAGAGCATCAGCCTGGGGATCGAAAGGTCCCAGGTTTGATTCTGGTCAAGGACACATGCCCAGGTTGCAGGCTTGATCCCCAATGTGGGGTGTGCAGGAGGCAGCCATCAATGATTCTCTCTCATCATGGATGTTTCTGTTTCTCTCTCCTTCTCCCTTTCTCTCTGAAATTTATAAGAATATATTTTTTAAAAAGACCCAGTGCTGCTTGAAATCCTTCACCCAGTCCCGTGGTCGGCAAACTGTAGCTCACAAGCCACATGCGGCTCTTTGGCCCCTTGAGTGTGGCTCTTCCACAAAATACCACGGCCTGGGCAAGTCTATGCTGAAGAAGTGGCATTGGAAGAAGTTTAAGTTTAAAAAATGTTGCTCTCCAAAGAAATTTTAATCGTTGTACTGTTGATATTTGGCTCTGTTTGCTGATGAGTTTGCTGACCACTGACTCTGTCCATCTGGGGAGAATTTGACCAATGCAGTCTGGCATGGAAATCATCTGATAATGATCAAGGTTAATATGCTGAATGGAAAAGCCCCAAATCAGCTGAAAAGTATTAGGTATAATAATAATAATGTGTGATCTTTCCCGAGGGTTTGTTATGAGGCAGACACTGTTTTAACTGCTTTATATGTATTATCTCCTTAAATACTAAAAAACTATAATGTATTACCCCCCCCCCTTTTCTTTTACCCAAATGATGGAATGAATGCGGGAAAGATCATGGACATTACCCAGGCCCCATATGACATTCACACAGGCAGTAAAAATCAAAGGCCTTCTTAGCAAAGCACTTGGCTACTCAAACAATTTGTCAAAATCAGCGGTCTTCTCACATATAAACAGTCCTTGATCCAGATTGGTCGTAGAAGGACAGGTCCCATTCCAAGAAGTTAACAAAGCTCTGAAATACTTGGGAAGAAAACTGACATGACGTGGTGGGAAGGAAGGGCGTGGGAGGAGGGTGGGGGGCTGATACTTTACCTAGAGGCTGCGTGCGGGCCCTTTGCCCTCCAGATCCACTCTGTAGGCCTTCCCGCCCTGCTCCGTGTGCCTGGAGGTTGAGCTGTAAGAACTTCATCAACAGCTTCCTGTTGGGTCCGAGTATTTAACTCCTTGCTCCCACCCACCCACCCCCACCCCCGCTCCCGTGCTAGCTGTGGGTTGGCTGCGACCCACTAATGAAACTCTTTTCAGCTGATGCCCTCCCAATGGCTATTCTTCCCAAATTCCACTAATCACCCCTTTCCTTTGCCATTTGAGCTCTGGGGTTGTAAGGACCCCCACCCCTGCGCCCCCCTCGAACTGCTGTAGCATCCTTTCTGATTTCCCTAAATCCTGTCCACTGTCACTAACGGTCACTTTGCTAAACTTATCAATTTCTTACTTGATTGTGTTGCCTGTTTCCTGCCTGCCAGGACCCTGGAGAATGCAATGAAGACGTAAATAAATGAAGGAGGATACACTGAGGGGCCAGAGGATGATGATCTCTGAATGCATAATCATCTGGCCACTCCGTGTCTATCCTATATAACAGGCTAATATGCAAATTGTCCCCTTCACCAGGAGTTTGACCAGCAGGCAGGCCAGCCAACTGCCCATGTCCCCTCCCCCTGGCCAGGCTGGCTGGACCCCACCCATGCACAAATTCATGCACTGGGCCTCTATTCAGAGATCATAATAATCTGGCCACTTAGTGTATATCGTTATCAGGACTGAGGGTCACAACACTGTAAAAAAATGAAAATTTTAGCCTGGTTGGCATGGCTCAGTGGTTGAGCATTGATCTATAAACAGGAGGTCACGATTTGATTCCCAATCAGGGCACATGCCTGAGTTGTGGGTTCCATCTTCAGTGTGGGGCATGCAGGAGGCAGCCGATCTATGATTCTCTGTCATCATTGATGTTTCTATCTCTCTGAAATCAATAAAAATACACTTAAAAAATCTAAATGCAGACATTCAACATTAAAAGTACTAGAAGAAACCTTTTTTATATAAAAACTTTTTAAATGTGTGATACCCCCCCCAAAGGTGATTTTAAGTGCTGTGATGAAAATGTTCTAAATGGCAGACCTATATGTCCAGGTGTGTGCTGGATTGTCCTATATGGACAAAGAGGGACACATTCTTCTAGAACAAAACCCTAAGATTTTGAAACATTACTGTGTGAAAGCTGAAAAAGAGTTTTTTTGGGGGTGAAAAACTAACGCTGCCATTTAAAAGGTACAAGAATTTGGTCTCCTTATAGATTGAGGCAGTGAAATGTGTTGCATTCTTTGTTCCTTTCATTTCTCTCTGTGTCTCTCTGTTTCTATTTCTCTCTCTGAAAGCATTTCAAATGGGGCTTTTAGTATGGAAAATAACGAGTGAAGGACTTTCATTTTTCTTTTCTTTTTATAGATAATATACATGTGGTGTAGCTAGATATAGATAATAATAGATGGATAGATAGACAATAGATTAGATGATAGATAGATAGCTATAGATAGATGATAGTTAGATATAGATAGATAGATGAGAGATATAGATAGATAATAGATGATAGATGATAGTAGATAGATAGATAGCTGATATAGATAGATGATAGATGATAGATAGGGATAGATGATAGGTAAGAGTAGATAGATAGATAGATAGATAGATAGCTGATAGATATAGATAGATAGATGATAGATAGGTAGGTAGATATAGATAGATTAGATAGATAGATGATAGATAGATGATAGATAGATATAGATAGATAGATGATAGATAGATCAATAGATATAGATGGTAGATAGATAATAGTTGATAGCTAGATCAAAGCTGTTAAGGGTACCCGGAAGCATCTCTGGTTTAGTGCTTCACTAGGGAGACTCCCAGCTGCGATTCATTCCAGTGAAAAGATACAAACCAGAAGGAGCAGCCGGGAGGTCCGTGGAGCAGTGATGGAGGGGACCAGGACAAGCTCGGGCGCACTCAGCCCCCAGCACCGGGAAAGCATACAGGAAACGCTGCCTTCTGGGCAGCGCATTAGAGACTCGGCACCTGGGGTTTTAGTGGGGCGGGTCACGTGGGCACCCTCTGCCTGACTCGCACCCAGACTCCAGACTCCCGGGAGGAAAGCAGGTGTTCTATGTAAGTCACACCGTTTGCAAACACCCCTGTGGTTAGCCACAGCGAGCCCCCCGGACCCACTGGAAATGCAAGTTCCCAGCAGCCAGTCAAAGGCCAGCCTTGGATCCAGCCCTCAGGCCTGCTGTGTGCTCTTGTCTGCTCAGATATAGACACACGCATGCGCAGATGGACACAGATGAACACATCTTTATCTCGCCATGAGCCATTTTTCCAATTCCACCCCTGCCCCATGCCGACGAGGAACCATTACCACCAGTTGACCACCTTGTCTTTCCAGCTTTTTTTTAATCCTTCCCTTCCCTTCTCCCTCCCCCCGCCACCACCACTTTGTTCCTCGTTTGTCTTCTCTTGTGGAGTTCCTTCTACACCTTTTATAGGGGCAGCTTCTCTTCCTCCCAGCCAGAACGCCTTCGCTGCCTGGATAATCCACGCTTTACGGAGGCGTCCCTCTGTTGATGGGCAGCTGGGTGGTTTCATATCTCTGGTATCACCAGTAGTGCTGCAGTGACTGACCTTGAACCCGTGGGAGACCTTCTGCTAAGAGTTAGTTGATGGCCCAGAAGACGGCCACAGCCTGGGCCCCGTCGCCTGCGGGTCAGCTAGCTCAAGAGCCAACATTGGAGGCAGAGCCGGAAGCTCTAAGCGCCCTATGAAAACGGGCCTCTCATTGGCTGGGCTGCCTCGTGCTTGGTTTTCTGAGTCTCCTTGCATTTCCCTTTTTCTTTTTGGTGGTCAGGAACCACCTATGTGGGTAGTTAGGGTTTAGTGTAGGGTTGCTAAATTTGACAAATTGGGACATGCTTATACTAACAACGAATTGGCTGTTTATCTCAAATCCAAAGTGTGTGTGGCTCAGTGGATAGAGCGTTGGCTTGCAGACCAAAGGGTCCAGGGTTTGATTCTGATCAAGAGCATGTAGCTTGGTTGCAGGCTCCTCCCCAGCCCGGGCCCTGGTTGCGGCTCATGCAGGAGGCATGATGTGTCTCTCACATCGATGTTTCCCTCTGTCTTTCCCTCTCTCCCCCAATCCCCCTAAAAAATCAATGGAAAAATATCCTCGGGTGAGGATTAACAACAAAAATTCAAATTTAATTGGCCTTCCTGTATTTAACCTGGCAGCCCTAGTTTAGTGCCATGTTAATCTAGAGATTTAAACATTGAAAGAGTCTTGGGATTAAGTCTCTGAAATTAAAAAAGAGGCCCTGGCCAGCTTGGCTCAGTGGATAGAGCGTCGGCCTGCGGACTGAGGGGTCCCAGGTTTGATTCCGGCCAAGGGCACATGCCTGGGTTGCGGGCTCGATCCCCAGTGGGGGGCATGCAGGAGGCAGCTGGTCAATGATTCTCTCTCATCATTGATGTTTCTCTCTCTCCTTTTCCCTTTCTCTCTGAAATCAATAAAGAAATATATTTTTTAAAAAGAAGAAGAAGCCAGCATCTACAGTGGTGGTTGAACAAGTCTACAGCTGGGGACAGAAGCCCAAGTGTGAGTCCCATCTCTGCTATTTGATTCCAGCATAGAGCCACTTACCGGCACATACTCGCCTGCAGCCTATGGCAACCTAAATAAACCCCTTAAGCAAATTGCACTGGCCCGCCAATGCCAAGCTTCTAGCTTGGGGAGGAAAAATTGGACTTATTGTTTCTCCATGCACGTTGCTTGATTGGGGTGAGCCTGAGAAGTAGGTATTAACCCCACCGGTTCCCCAATTCCTGCTGCCTGCTTCCACTCTTAGACCCTGAAAGTCAGGGCCTGCTTGGTGAAAAGGAGGGAGGACTTGAATGGCATTTAAAAAATATATATTTTATTGATTTTTTTACAGAGAGGAAGAGAGAGGGATAGAGTTAGAAACATCAATGAGAGAGAAACATCAATCAGTTGCCTCTTGCGCACGCGTGCACACACACACACACACACACACACACACCCGTTGGGGATTTGCCAGCAACCAAGGTACGTGTCCTTGACCGGAATTGAACTTGGGACCCTTCAGTCCGAAGGCCGACGCTCTATCTAGGCCAAAAAACGGTTTCGGCTTGAATGGCATTTTTATAACCAGGCCGCAGTGCTAACCCTTTTAGTTGGAACCAATCATATTCTTTGTTAGAAATGTGCAGGTACCATGAGTCTGCTTTTGGTCAATGCCACGTGGACACAGAACACAGGCTATGTAGTTCCTTGGTATGGAGTATGTTCATAGCAGTGCAAAGCCCCCTGCCACCATTAACCTTGTCTTTTGAGAACTGTTGTTAATCCTCATTCAAGGATATTTCTTTCCCATTGATTTTTAGAGAGAGCAAAAGGGAGGGGAAACGAGACAGAGAAATATCCATGTGAGACAGACACATGGATTGGTTGCCTCCTGCATGCCCCCTAACCCGGGCCAGGGATGGAACCTGCAACCCAGGCACGTGCCCTTGACTGGAATTGAACCTGGGACCCTTCAGTCCGCAGGCCAACATGCTTAACCACTGAGCAAACCGGCCAGGGCTGACCTTGCCTTTTGTTTCTCATCCCCCCTCTTACAGTGAATTAGGGAGCACCTCTCTGCTCAGGGCTGTTGCATTTTACCTTGAACTGAAAGTGTGCTGAAGGTGTCCTTGACAGGATGTGTAAACACATGTGACATCTCCTTTCCTGTAGAGGATGGTCTCACGTGAGTATCAGGTTCGCCAAAAGAGTCCCGAGGGTCAGGTGCTTTGGAAAAAAGCCCCCGATGCAAATAACGGAGGAGGAGCTGACTTGCTTAAAAAGAGAAGGGGCTATTTGTGGATGCAATGGGCCCCAGCAGTCTGCCTGCTGCCTTGGAAAAGCCGAAGCAGATCGGCCAGGTGGGCATTACAGTCTGTCTGGCCATCTGGCCTGCATAGACCCAGGAAGTAAATTCATCAGGCGTCAGGTAGAGTGGAAAGAACAGCCTCTGTGTTTGAGGGATGTGACTTCCTAGGGAAAATGTTAACTCACACCTGTACATGCTATTCACGATTCCATTGCGTTGGAAGCACCATCACTCACAAAGTTGAAGAATCAAACAACATGAGGGAGATGGTGGACAAGGTGGATTTGCCCACGAGGAAGCTGATATTCTAAGAAGTCAAAGATCTAGTAATATGCAAAACTGGTTCCAGTTCATGTTTTTATCTGACTCCACTGCCCATGTTCTTTCTGCAAGTCATCTAATCTGCCAGGTCCTCGGCCACTGAACTAGAAAATAACAAAAGTCTTTCTTGAGTTTGTGATTCTAAAGATTTATTTTCCATATTTGATGCAACTATTCAGATTAGATGCCGTCATGTTTCAATAATCTATTGCTGAGTAACAAACCATTGGGAAACTTATCGGCTTAAACAGCTGCCATCTTATGTGTTCACCATTCTGTGAGTTGGCAGGGCTCTGCTGGGCTGTTCTTCTGTTGGTCTCACTTGGGGGGGAGGGGAGGCTCATGAGGCTGAAGTCAGATGGCTTTGTTCACATGTCTGTTGTCCCAGTGGGGAAGGTTGGGAGCCTATGACCTTTTTCTTTTTTTATTAATCCTCACCCGAGGATATTTTTCCATTGATTTGTAGAGAGAGTGGAAGAGAGGGAAAGAAGAAGTATCGATGCGAGAGAAACACATCAATTGGTTGCCTCCTGCATTCACTCTGGCCAGGACCCGGGCCAGGGAGGAGCCTGTAACCAAGGTATGTGCCCTTTCTGATCACCTGATTGGCCCTCTGAACCTCTATGTCATCTTTCCCTGTCACTTGGCCTGTCCATCCTGTAGCACAATTGGATTTGGTGAGACCTGTCACAAGCAATGCAACACTCCCAGAGGTGTGACAGCATTACTAAGTGGAAGTGAAGTGCTTTTGGTGTTTCCAGCACTCCTTCATGTAATCCCTCCCTTCTAGTACATTCTATCACAGTCTCTTAAATAGATCTGCCCCGATTGACCTGGTTTTAGTTCTTTCTATTTCACTGGGATTTTAAGACAAAAGGATGCCATGCTCCATTGTCCACACTTGAAAGCTGAGCGTCACTGGGCAAACGTAATTATAAATCTACTTTGTCCCCACGAGGGTAATGTAAAGCATCAGTGAACAGCTGTTTGCAGGGAACAGGACACTGCCGGGCACTTCTGAAATCAAAGCTGGTGCAAAACCTCTAGGGGCCTGCACTTCAGTCTGGTCTGCTCTGCCTATGGATCCTGAGTATTACTCCTTTGCTACGTAAACACACTTGTGTGATCTACAATTTTATTTTTTAAAGTATCTCTATATATTTTATTGATTTCAGAGAGGAAGGGTGAGAGATAAAAATATCAATGATGAGAAATAATCATTGATCGGCTGCCTCCTGCCCGCCCCCTACTGGGGATAGAGCATGCAACCCAGGCATGTGCCCTTGACTGGAATCGAACCTGGAACCCTTCAGTCCGCAGGCAGACACTCTATCCATTGAGCGACACCAGACAGGGCATGATCTCCAATTTTATAGGAAACATCTAGAACAGCCGTGGGCAAACTACGGCCCGCTGGCCGGATCCAGCCCGGCCGGCTGTTCTATCCAGCCCATGGAGCCAAAAGAGCAGAGGGTTCTCTTGCTCTCCCCTCTGCTCCTTCACCAGCAGCCCAAGATGAGAGTGCCAGCATGGGCAGGTTGCTTTTGCTCCGGCCTTCCGGTCCAGTGTAAGAACCCATTGTGGCCCTCCAGTCAAAAAGTTTGCCCACCCTGGGCTAGAATGGCCAACTTGGATGCCTTCCACGACACAGCTGTATGCTTTGGGGCAAGGAGACTGCTAACCCATCCTTCAGAAATACCTTCCAAGTGGAAAAGAGCTGACTTCTGGTTTTTCTGTCCTTTTCTGTGGCGGGTGACCGTCACAGAGTAGCACACACATTTGCAGAAAACGCATCACTCCGCCCCAACACATCACTCCACAATGATACACACCACGAAGGAAAGGAGTAGAACTTTATTGAAATGTTTCAGTACAGCGTTGGAAGATCTTCAGATCTCAGATTCTAAGGCAAGACAAACACTGCAAGTGATACGTGCCCCATCTAGCTGACATGTCCCCTACCGAAGGACAGTTACGAGCTAGCGTATGGATGGAGATGAAGTTGGAGGCTGAGCGGTTCTGGTATGTTCCCATGTCTCTGCCCCCCTTTTTGGCTGGCTGTACACCAAGGCGGCCTCCACTTTTGCAGGGCCGGGCAGGCTCCACCTTTCCAGTGTTTTCACTTTAATGCTTCTGCATCAGCAGCAACCGAAGCGAGTGCTGGGGTGAACTGAACCCAGACGGCTCATGTCCACACCGCCACTGCATGTGGCCTAGTCTAGTCTAAGGAGCTAATCAGTGTATTGGAAGCATTTCCACGCGCGCGTGCACGCACACGTGGTGCTAAAGAATGTAACAAACAATCAGTTCCTAAGTCAGAGAATGACAAAGAGATTTTCTATCAGGTTTTAATCTTCGGATCACTCTTTGAAAGTTAACTCTATGTTACTATCAACGTTAGATAAAGTGATTACCTTCAAAATCAACTGGTTCTAACCAAGTCAACATGTCCACACTCGTAGGCCACGCAGTCTACATATGCATGTTCATAACTACATTTTCACTTCTCTATGTGTCGAGATTGCAAGAAATGCAGGTAGGTATCACTCATTTATCAAAAATTAAAGCTACATAGCATCTACATAAACTCTATACATCTCTCAAGTCGTCTCTTTTTAAATATAGGCATCTGTAGCGCATAACTGGCTTTCCCAAGCTATGTCACTGCCCCTCCTAAACCACTTAAAGGGGCAAAGAAATGCTAGTTTCTGAGATGACCACAATGACCCTCTTTCACCTCCATCCCTCCTCTGCTGCAATGAAGCTCGGGACCTTCACAACTGCCCTACTGGCTAATGGCTTCAATAGATTTCATATCTGCACGCGCAGAATTTAAATAATTGATTCCAGTTTCCCAGTTTTAAGATTCAGCAGAGGAAGGGGGGGACAGTTGCTTATTATTCTATGTGGGCAAGTTCTCCTCTTCTGGGGCTGGAGAATTCAGATGACTGCACACCAACGGGCACGCAATGAAATTCACAAAGACGCAAGCATGCCTTCCGCAGTCGGGGAGGCGCCTCACGTAGGAGGATGGCATGAAGGACCGCCATCTTGGGGAGCAAGCAATCTTCCCTTCACTACCATTCCTGGGTCCCCATTTGAATATCATTGCAATGCAGGAACTAAAGCTTACTTATTGGTACCTTTTGCGGGGGTCTTTCTTGCTCCCCATTTTTCATGTAGCTGAAATAATCAGTGGCTGAATTAATTCAGGCTTTAGCTGAAATAATCAGTTGCCTAGGCTTGCTGCTTCTGACTAGGAACAACAAAAGAACATTCCAAACCAAAACAAATGGCGTGGAAATAGGCATTCGGTGTAACTCGCCCAAATCCACCTTTTTATTTAGGTCAAAAGCAAAATGATGATCTGATTGGTCCATGTGAGGGGGCTTTAAACAGTTTTGTTTTGGGAAAAATTTGGGGGGAAAAAAAGGCCAAGTAAAAGCTAGAGCTAAAAATGTCACCTAAGACAAGGCGACGACAGGACAAGTGATGCCCAAAGAACTGTGGGTCTGGGATGGACAGAGGCAAGCATGGCCATGACCGTGAGCGCAGACACTCTCTCAGCAACGGGTTCTAAATCCGACAGACCACTGAACATCCTTTTGGAATTTGAGAACATGACATTTCTAACACGTGACCCTTACATGTTTTTCAGAAGTGGTAACAGTGACTGGCCGTCTTAAACAACATAAAATTTGGTCCCAATTAAGCACAGTAACACACACACAAAAAAATAACTGTATTGGACATTTTCTAAAGTATTCTTAAAAGGGCTCATTCTATACCCGAATGGCCATAAGTAGCATTATCCCTGTATGCCTGCATGGAAGTCTGTATCCCAATGTCACCGCTGGCAAACCCTGAACTGTATAAATTATGAACTGCCACGCGTTGGAATGACCCACTTGAAAACTGTGGCCTCAAAATATTGACAGGACAAAGGAAAACATCACCCGTGAGAACAAGCCAAGATGACAGGAATATTTCTGATCGATGACAGTGCACAGATCAATTACCCCCACCCTCACCCCAAACTGGAAAGAGACGGTCTCGAGGTACAGAGGAGGAAGCATTGGGCTTTGGGGAGGGGGGAGAGACAGAGATCTGATGTCTTGAGTTCTAACTGCTGAGCCCTAAAGCTAAGAATAAGGTACAAACACACTCTCAGAAGCCGGCAGGCTGGCTCTGTGCTCCGTCCGGATTCACAGCGGCACGTGGCTGAACAGGTAGGACACGGACTCCCCGTTGTGGGTCCTGCGGATGGCCTCGGCCAGGATCATGGAAATGTCGATAACCTGAGCGCCAAACACAGAGAAGGGCCGGGAAAGGAGGCATCAGATTTCGTTAAAAACACAAGAGCCCCCAAACTGGCACTATTTCTCTGCTGCAAGATGAGCTGCCATCAAGACCTCCCACAGAGCCTGACCGGTGTGGCTCAGTAGATAGAGCATCGGCCTGCGGACTGAGGGGTCCCGGGTTCGATTACGGTCAAGGGCATGTACCTTGGTTGCGGCACATCCCCAGTAGGAGGTGTGCAAGAGGCAGCTGATTGATGACTCTCTAATCGATGTTTCTAACTCTCTATCCCTCTCCCTTCCTCTCTGTAAAAAAATCAATAAAATTATTTTTTTTTAAAAAAGACCTCCCATAGCCATTTCCGAAGACAGACAGCGTTGGGCCAGTCTCCAAATGTGCGGCCTCTCACACCAAACCCTATGGGACTCTGGGAGCGGGACTTTCAGGGCAGACACTCAAAAGCTTTGCAGGCCCCTGGCTACCCAGAAACACCCTTTTCTCGGGGGTTTGTTGATTTATATATTTTTATTGATGTCAGATTGGAAGGGAGAGAGAGAAACATCAACGATGAGAGGGAATCATGGATCGGCTGCCTCCTGCACACCCCATACTGGGGATGGAGCCTGCAACTCAGGCAAGTGCCCTTGACCGGAATCAAACCCAGGACCCTTCAGTCCGCAGGCTCTAGCCACTGAGCTACACCGGCGGGGATAGTTTGTTGTTTTTAAATGTAATTGATTTTATTCAATGATATGGAAGGTTTCTCTCTCTTGGTTTCAGAAAATGCAGTGACTGTATAACATGTGAGCACAGATATCAAGATTCTAACTCAAGGACCAGTCGACAAACTGCATTTTCTGCAAAGGGCTCAGTAGTAAGTACTTTCTACTTTGTAGGCCAGACTCAACTCCGTTGTTGGGAGAACAGCCAGACAACATATAAATGAACGGGTGTGGCTGTGTTCCAATAAAACTTTATTTACAAAAGCAGATGGTGGGCCAGATTGGGCCCGTGGGCCATTGCTTGCAGACTCTCAACTGCGGCTGATCAGGTGGACTTAATGGCCATATGTTAATTCTGTTTAGCTTCAGCACTGAATGTTTCCTGTTTTTCTTTTTTCTTTAAATATGTTTTTACTGATTTCAGAGAGAGAAACATCCATGATGAGAGAGAATCATGATCGGCTGCTTCCTGCACGTCCCACACTGGGGATGGAGCCTGCAATCCGGGCCTGTGCCCTGATCGGGAATTAAACCGTGACCTCCTGGTTCACAGGTCAATACTCAACCCCTGAGCCACACCGGCTGGGCCTATGTTTTATTATGGTGGTTTTATTCACTTACTGTTTCTGACCTTGACCTCTGCCAGCCCCAGCCTTTCTCAGAGACCTGACATGCATTAGGCCCTCCCCTGAGACCTCTGCTGACAGTGGCCTCCGTCCCACCCAGATGACACGATGATAGCTTTCGGGATCTAAGGTAGGCCCGGCGGCCTGGCCCGTCCGCAGTGGAGTCAGTACCTGGATCTTGGAGCAGTGGACCATCTTGTCCTCCTGAGGAATAGTGTTTGTGACCACAACGGCCTCGAAGGCGGCACTATTTATTCTGGAAATGGCCGGCCCAGAGAAGATGCCATGGGTAAGGATGGCGTACACTTTAGTGGCTCCTGCCGAGATCAGCCTGTAAAACGGAAGACAAGAAAACAACAAAAACAAGCGCAAAACCAACAGTCTCTTCTGAGTGTGAATTTAAAAGGCGAAAGCGAGTTCCATAAAGGAAAGCATGAAACCAGTTTCGTCCCCATGCATTAGCAGAAAACCATCTTTAAGGCGTGTGCTGGCAACGTCCTCGGTCTGCCTTGAACCCAGGGCTGCTGACTTGGCTTTGGGGCCCGGGAATCCTCTGGTGTGCTGCACCCCTGGGTTGTACTGTGGGGATTCCTCCCTCTCCTCAGCTGGGACAACCCAAAATGTCTCTTAGGGAGCAAGACTACCCTTGGCGGAGAGCCACTGGTATAAACGCCAACAGCCAAATACCATCATGTTGGCATATGAATATAAAAAAATCATTGCTTTTGCTTTGTTAATCCTCACCCGAGGATATTTCGCCTTTCATTTTTAAGGAGAGTGATAGGGGAGGGGGGGGAGAGAGAGAGAGAGAGAGACATCCATGGGTTGCCCGGGGATCAAGCCTACAAACCAAAGTATGTGCCCCCAACTGGAATCAAACCCGGATCCTTCAGTCCTCAGGCCGACGCTCTATCCACTGGGCCACACCGGCCAGGGCCACTGAGAGACTTTATTTCTCTGTCTCGTGCTGCCTTGGAAGGCTGCGGTGAAGGCTGAACAGAAGGAAGTGGGGCCCAAGAAAGCCTGAAAGATGGTCTCTTTCTTTCTGTGCCGTTTCTGGGGACCCTTTATAAAATCTGCTGATAGCTCAGCCTTGAACATGGAAACCAGGCCATAGAGGACCAAGGTCTTCTTCCTACCAAGGAAAACTAAATGGGCCTACAATCTTCTTTGGTCTGAACTGGCAATGCTAAGCAAACAGAAATAATTGAGAAAAATAGTGCCCGGCTGGCATGGCTCAGGGGTTGAGCATCAAACTATAGCCAAGAGGTCACAGTTCTATTCCCGGATAGGGCACATCCTGGGTTGTGGACTCGATCCCCAGTAGGGGGCGTGCAGGAGGCAGCTGATGCGTGATTTGATGTCTCTCTCTCTCTCTCTCTCTCTCTCTCTCTCTCTCTCCTGATCCGTGATTTGATGTTCCTCTCTCTCTCTTCCTTCCTCTCTGAAATCAATAAAAATACATTTAAAAAAAGAAAAACAGTCCTGATTTTTTAAAGCTGACATTTCCCCCCTTCTTAAGGAGACAGCCTAACACTTCTCCCAACTGCCCCTCGTACTTGTCAGCGGCGTGGCAGATGGTGCCACACGTGTCGGCCATGTCATCCACAAGGATGGCCACGCGGTTCTTCACGTCGCCCACCAGCACCATGCGGTCTACTTCGTTCGCCTTCTTCCTCTCCTTGTGGATCAGGGCAAACTCCACGTTCAGCCTGTCGGCTATGGATGTCACCCTGCGCAGACACAAAAGGACTGGTTAATTCCAATCCATCAGAACATCGCGTTGCGTTCTTTCCGGCTGTATGTGAGCAAGGTCCTAGCCCAGTAATCGGCAAACTCCTCAGTCACCAGGGCCAAATATCAACAGTACAACAACTGAAATTTCTTTGGAGAGCCAAATTTTTTTAAACTTCAACTTCTAACGCCACTTCTTCAACATAGACTCGCCCAGGCCGTGGTAATTTGTGGAAGAGCCACACTCAGGGGCCAAAGAGCCGCATGTGGCTCGCGAGCCACAGTTTGCCGACCACAGTCTTTTTAAAGGCATCACGGAGCTGGGAGAAAAAGGGAATCCGCAGAAGCAGAGCCTGGAAAAGCAGGTGATCCCAAGAAGCTGGAATGCAGCTAAGGTCTTGCCCTGAGGTGTCTACGGACCTTAAATCGTCTTGTTTGCTTTAGATGGCGATGGAGGAGATAAGGAGAGGTGTGAGAGCAGGTAAGGGGGTGTGAGAGCAGGTAAGGGGGTGTGAGAGGAAGGAAGGGGGTGTGGAGAAAGCCTTCAGCTCAGCTGAGAATAGAGTGTACTGGGAGGCTCTGTATAACCCTGGAAAGATGGAGGTTAGCTCTTCAGAGTAAGGAGTAAAGGTAAACCTGCTGTGACCTCCTCTGAAGAGCTAACCTCCATCATCCCGGGGTTATACAGCCTCCCATTGCCCTGTCCCTCCAGCCATTGAAGACAGAAGAGAAGCAGTCCAGAGATGGAAGATGCTGAGGACGCCTCGCCATACCAGCAGACAGCAGCTGCGTGTCGCTGAAGGATGCCCAGGACCAAACCAGAGAGGGTTGGACCTGCATCACCACCATTTGTCCACCAACCAGATCTGAAATAGCATGGCTGACATGTACACATAAGGAACTATTCGACATTGAAACTGGGACTCAAAAGAACTGTCAACCCAGAAAGGAACTCACTACAAACTGTTTCATTTGCCTCTCGGCATAACCATTATGGCTGGTCTCATTTTCGGTTCTTATAAGTGTATTTCTAGTGTCACATGATCTCACTCATCTAAGGGACATAATGAACAACATAGACTGATGAACAAGAACAGACCTGGAGATAGGGAAGCATCGATCAGACCGTCAAACCTCAGAGGGAAGGTAGGGGAGAGTAGGGTAAGGGGGAGAGATCAGCCAAAGGACTTGTATGCATGCATATGAGCCTAACCAGTGGTCACGGACAACAGGGGGGTGGGGCATACATGGGGAGGGATGGGGGATGGGAATGGGGGGATGAGGACAAATCTGTGATACCTTAATCAATAAAGAATTTTTTTAAAAAAAAGAATAAAGAAATGTCTTAGAATTAAAAAAAGTAAATAAATAAAAACATTTAAATATTTTTTTAAAAAAGGTAAATCTGCTGCCCAGGTGAGGACAGGAGGGTGCGGGTGTCAAACTCCGTGCTTAGTGGAGAGAGAGTTGCGAACTACACGTAGGCGCTCCTGAGGGTTACCCATCCAGACCCCCATGCTGTGTGTAGAGAATCTAATAAAGTAGAGAATCTGATAAAGTAGAGAGTCTAATTCAAAGTGATACTTCGAGGTAGCACTCCAAAGAAAAGGAAAACGGTAACAGATGCATTGAGATGCCTTGGGGTAGGGAAAGGTAAGCAAAGACTCATCAGTCAATATGTGGACAGCCCTAACCGGTTTGGCTCAGTGGATAGAGCCTCGGCCTGCGGACTGAAAGGTCCCGGTGATCCCGCTCTCCTACCCTGTGAACCAAGAGACCGGCAGGGAGACCCCGAGGCGGGTGGGGAAGAAGCTGAGCGATGTGGCTTTGTTGAGATGGGGGTGAACATGGGACATAAGTGGGGAACCCCAACCATTTCAGGTACCCAATGCTAATGCCAGAAGCAGGAAATAAAGGAAACTATCCCTGCAAAAACCCCAAGTTGCTAGCACATTCCTACTCCTAAATAGCTCACAACTCTTCCTTTGCACGTATATAACTGAGACTTAATATATAATCATAACAAATGATGTTGAGAAAGGTATCACTCAGAAATCTTAAGTGGAAAAAGCTAGAAGAAAAAGAATTAATATTATGATTTCCGTTTCTTCTGGAGACATTTATACTCTTTCCAAAAGAAAAACAAAATTTAAATCTGGCCCAAACCAGTGTGGCTCCGTGGTCACGGTTCAATCCCCGGTCGGGGCACATGCTCAGGTTGTGGGCTTGATCCCCAGTAGGAGGCATGCAGGAGGCAGTCGATCTGTGATTCTTTCTCATCATTGTTGTTTCTATCTCTCTCCCCCCTCTTCTCTGAAGTCAATAAAATATTTAATTAAACCTGAACTACTCTGTTTCACAATATTCACTTACCACTTTTGGTTAATATTGACTATCTCAACAGTGTCAGGTGTGTTTCAATCTAAGGTTTATTTGTTCTTAGCTGTCAACCCAATCACGCTTCGCAAACTACCCAAGAGCGACCTCTTGTGGTGACACTAAGTACTTTTTGACTGGGAACCAGTCAAGCCTCAAAGCTTTTTCTAAGGCAGCAAATTCTCATTTGTGACATAGATATACACTAGTGGCCAGGTTATTATCTCTGAACGCATAATCATCTGGCCACTCAGTGTCTGTCCTATAGAATAAAAGGCTAATATGCAAATTGTCCCCTCCACCAGGAGTTCGACCAGCAGGCAGGCCGGCCAACAGCCCATGTCCCCTCCCCCTGGCCAGGCTGGCTGGACCCCACCCATGCACGAATTCATGCATCGAATATATATATATATATATATATATATATATATATATATATATACACACACACACACACACACACACACAAACACACACTGAGTGGCCAGATTACTGTGTGTTCAGCGATCATAATAATCTGGCCACTCAGTGAATGTGTTCCTTGTAAATACGACTTTTCGCACCAAGTACAGAAGCCACAGGTAACGTCAGCTGCCCAGATCACGTGTCACCTGGGAGACTGCTCTGTCAGTTGGGAAGTAGCCGAGTCCAGCATGAGGATGACAACGTGTAGCGGAAACTGGGGAAGCGCGGAAAGGGAGAGGCAAACACTTCCAAAGGAACAGCCCTGCAAACCCCCGACTCTCCTGGAAGAGGGGGCAGGGGTGGGGCTGCAGGGGCTGAGAGCAAACAGCCTTCCAATGCCGGCTCCTTACTCTGCTAGCTCATTCTGCCCTTTTTATTTTCTTCTTTTTATTTATTTTTTTTTTGAGAGCACACGTGGAAGGGAGAGGTAGAGACAAACATCGATATGAGAGAGACACATTGATTGGTTGCCTCTTGCATGCACCCCTACTCGGGCCAGGGATTACCCTTGACCAGAATCGGACCCAGGACCCTTCAGCCCACAAGCCAATGGTCTACCCACTGAGCCAAACTGGCTAGGGCTGATTCTGCCCTTTGTATTTATTTATTTATTTTTAAAATATATTTTATTGATTTTTTACAGAGAGGAAGGGAGAGGGATAGAGAGCTAGAAACATTGATGGGAGAGAATCATCGATCAGCTGCCTCTTGCACACCCCCTACTGGGGATATGCCTGCAACCAAGGTACACGCCCTTGACCGGAATTGAACCTGGGACCTTCCAGTCCACAGACCAACGCTCTACCACTGAGCCAAACTGGCTAGTGCTGATTCTGCCCTTCTTAAAGCAGGAGTTGACAGGGGGACTTTCCATAAAAGACGGTGTTCCATGTCAGCAAGGGGAAGTTGGATTATTTAGTCAGTAGCTTTAGAACAACTAGATGGCTGAGGGAAAAACAGAGTTGGATTCTTACTTCACTCTCTATTCCAAAAACAATTTTCAGGCCAAAGAAAATTGGACCATTAAAAAAGAAAAGAATGACTTGGGCTGGCGAACACACAATACAGTATACAGATGACGGATTATAGAAGTGTACACCTGAAAGCTATATAATTTTATTAACCCATGTCACCCCAATAAAGTCAATAAAAATAAAAATAAAATAAAAACTTTAACATAAACAAAATCATGGGAGAAGAAAAATGTTGCTAGAGGGTGAATCCTCCAGAAATCCAGTAGCCATAATTGAAGGAGAGACAGATAGGACTACATAAGAATGTTTTAAAAGCCGAAACCGGTGTGCTCAGTGGATAGAGCGTCAGCCTGCGGACTGAAGGGTCCCAGGTTCGATTCCTGTCAAGGGCATAGACCTTGGTTGCGGGCACATTACCAGTAGGGGGCGTGCAGGAGGCAGCTGATCAATGTTTCTCTCTCATCGATGTTTCCAACTCTCTATCCCTCTCCATTCCTTTCTGCAAAAAACCAGTAATATATATATTTTTTAAAATGTTTTAAAAGTCCTGCAGAGAATAAAAATACACAAAGGGGAGAAATGAAAAACTTGGGGAAACATCAGCCCCCCTTTCTCCCCCCGCCCACCAAGCACACAAGGAACAAAGGGTGACCTCCATGGCCGCGCTCCTTACAGTGCAAACTACAGGCCTCCAGCCAAGAGAACAATAGGTAACAGGCAGGAACAGACCTTCACGGAAAATAAACACGCTTGAAAGGGCGCCTGACCTTATCCACAGCAGCCCAACGCAAAGGTTTGCACTGACAGAGGAAGGCTCAGGCACACACAGCGCCTCAGGCAAGTTCCAGAAGAAGGCACCGTTGTCACAGGAGATGAAGCTCTTCCAGGGGGGACAAGATGTGGAGGTGGTTGCCCTGGCCGGTGTGGCTCAGTGGATAGAGCATCAGCCTATGGACTGAGGAGTCCCAGGTTCGATTCTGGCCAGGGCACGTGCCCGGGTTGCGGGCTCTATCCCCAGGGTGGGGCATGCTGGAGGAGAATCCGTGATTCTCTCACATCATGGATGTTTCTCTGTCTCTCCCTCTCCCTTCCTCTCTGAAATAAAATATATATATCTATATATATCTATACATATCTATCTATATATTATGATGTTGAGTGGAAGACAGTGATATTGATGATCCAGACCCTGTGTAGGCCTAGGCTAATAATGTTGGTGTGTCTTAATTTCTAACAAGAAAATTTAGTAAAAAAAAAATGTTTTAATAGTAAAAGCCTTATAGAATAAGGATGTAAAAGAATACAGGGTGTGCCCTCAAAATACAAACTTTAACAGTGAGTAGCTCCATTTTGACAATGAAATGTATTTTTAATAAACACAGCCTTTATAATTATTCGAAGTGTGTGTATACATTCTTTGGGACACCCTATATTTTTGTACAATGTGTTTGTTTCAAGCTAAGTGTTACTATAAGAGTCAAGAAGTTAAACAGAACTTTAAAGTTTATAAAAAAATTACAGTAAGCTAAGATTAATTTATGATGGAAGACATTTAAAATGTACAGTGGACTACAGCAGTGTACAGTGTTGTTCTAGGCCAGTGGTCGGCAAACTCGTTAGACAACAGAGCCAAATATCAACAGCACAACGACTGAAATTTCTTTGGAGAGCCACATATTTTAAACTTAAACTTCTTCTAACGCCACTTCTTAAACATAGACTTGTCCAGGCCGTGGTATTTTGTGAAAGAGGCCCATTCAAGGGGCCCAAGAGCCGCATGTGGCTCGCGAGCCACAGTTTGCCGACCAGGGTCCTAGACCTTCTCATGCACTAACCCTCACTCACTAAGTCACCCAGAGCAGCTTCCGGTCCTTCAAGCTGCATCATGGGAAGTGCCCCATACGGGTATACCATTTGTATCTTTCATGCTGTATTCCTACTGTGCCTTTTCTTACCATTTGTTACAAGTGCCTACAGCATTCAAGTATATGGACAAGCCTAGGAGCCACAGGTTACACCATGTAGCCTAGATTTGTAGCAAGCTATACCATCCAGATTTGTGCAAGTACACTCTGTGATGGTCACACAACAACGGGCTCGCCTAATGACGCGTTTCTCAGAACATATTCCTGCCATTAAGCGACATGTGACAGTACAAACAGTACGTAGGAGTGAAGAACAGAAACTGGTTGAAGGAATCATAACATACACACACAATGGGGTATTACCCCAGCGGCAAAAAAAAAAAAAGGAGCAAATGAAGTCTTAATAAAAGCACAGTGAAAGAGTATGTACAGCACGTTACCATTTGTGAAATAAAGAGAGAGAAGAATGTCATTCTGACATGGGAAAGAATACAGGTCTCTAAAGAAAGGAGCAGGGAATGCTACTCTGTTTGAATGCTTATGAAGACCATTATATTTTTAGACTATATATTGAAAACTAGGGTTGGGATAGGAAAAGGCACAAAGGTTTCTGGAATTTATTATTCTTTTGGCTTATTAGTTGCCAATGTAATATTTTTTTGTTAAAAATAAAGAAATACGAGACACAAAAGCCACATTTTGTATGATCCCATTTATATGAAAGTAGTGGCTCAGTGCACAAAATTCGTGCAGGGGTGTTCCTCAGCTCAGCTTGCACCCTCTCCAATCTGGGACCCCTCGAAGGATGTTCTACTGTCAGTTAACAGGGATCATACTTAAACCGGCAGTTGGACATCCCTCTCACAATCCGGTACTGCTGGTTCCTAACCACTCACCTGCCTGCCTGCCTGCCAGAGAGCCCATTCCATGGACAGGAAGTAGCTGAGTGGTGGCCAGGCTGGAGCGAGAGGGAATGGGGAGTGACTGCTAATGGGCATGGCGTTTCCTTCGGGGGAATGAAAATGTTCTGGAAGTAGATAGCAGTGACGATGCACAAATCTGGGAATATATTGAAAACCACTAAACTGTGCACTTTATTTTTAATTCTTTTTAGAGAAGAAAGGAGAGGGGGAGAGAGAGAAACATCAATGAGAGAGGAACATCACCCATAGGCTGCCTGTTGCACGGCCCCCACTGGGGATCAAGCCCGCAACACGGGCACGCGCCCTGACCGGGAATCGAACCACTGACCTCTTGGTTCCTGGGTAGACGCTCAACTGCTGAGCCACACAGATTGGGCTAAACTGTGAACTTTAAATGGGCAAACTGTAGATATGGGAATTATCTCTCAAGAAAGGTGTTATTTTTTAAAATATATTTTATTGATTTCAGAGAGGAAGGGAGAGGGAGAGAGAGATTGAAAACATCGATGAGAAAGAATCATTGATCATGCCTCCTGCACGCCCCCTACTGGGGACAGAGCCCGCAACCTAGGCATGTGCCCTTGACTGGAATTGAACCCGGAACCCTTCAGTCCGAAGGCCAATGCCCTATCCACTGAGCCAAAGCAGCTAGGGCAAGAAAGGTGTTATTAATAACAGTTCCATCTCAGCTCATGTGCCCCTCGGCCCACTTATTCCCCCCTAACCCTCCATCAGGCCGTGGACTTGCCATACTGAGCACAGACTGTGCTGTGTGCCTTAAGTCGGTTCTGAGCACCCTGCAAGCATGCCACTGGAAACCACTCCCGTGTCCTCACTTTCCCGTCTTCTCACCCGCACGGAACACCGTGTCTGCACCTGGGGGCCTGGCTGGGGCGCGTTTGTGAGTGTGGCACCCTGTGCTGGGCTGACCCGGTGTGCTGCCCGGCCGGGGTCTCTGCAAGCTGACCTTCTGCTCCTGCCTTTTCCGCATGTGTCATCTCCTCCATGGCCACTTCCTGCTGCTGCCCGAGACCCGTCTCCTTCTCCAGCTGCGCCCCGCCCCCCGCCTCCTCGGTGCCCGGAGCCTGGGCAGCAGTGACACCAGGGCACAGAGGGGCTCGCCCAGGAGTCGGGGCCTGCACTTCCTGGGCTCCTCGGAAGCTCGGAGCTTCACTCCCAGGGGCCTAGTAGGGCGGCAGGTGGACGAGAGGCAAATGAAGGGCAGGCATTTGCATTTTAAACATGCCCTGCCCTAGCCGGTGTGGCTCAGTGGCTAGAGTGTCGGCCTGCAGACTGAAGGGTCCTAGGTTTGATTCCAGTCAAGGGCATGTGCTTTGGTTGTGGGCACATCCCCAGTAGGGGGGTGTGCAGGAGGCAGCTGATTGGTATTTCTCTCTCATCGATGTTTCTAACTGTCTATCCCTCTCCCTTCCTCTCTGTAAAAGGTCGGTGAAATACATATTTTTAAAATAAACAAATAAAAATATGTGTTTATTTATTTTAGAGAGAGGGGAAGGGAGAGGGAGAGGGAGAAACATGCATGACAGAGGATCATTGATCGGCTGCCTTCTACATACCCCCTACTGGGGATTAAGCCTGCAACCTAGCAAGTGCCCTGATGGGGAATCGAACCAGCAACATCTTGGAGCATGGGAAAATGCTCAACCACTGAGCAACACTGGCCAGGGCATCCCTTTCTTTCTTGGTGTTCCATGAACACCTATTGCTTCTTTTTTTTAAAATATATTTTATTGATTTTACAGAGAGGAAAAAAGAGCTAGAGAGTCACAAACATCGATGAGAGAGAAACATTGATCACCTTCCTCCTGCAAACCCCCTCTGGTACATGCAACCAAGGTACATGCCCTTGATCAGAATCAAACCCGGGACCTTTCAGTCCACAGGCCCACGCTCTATCCACTGAGCCAAACTGGTTTCGGTACCTATAGCTTCTTTAAGGTTTTGTTCTATTTTGGCTACCATTTCCAAGTGTTTGTAGTAGGAAGGATCAGCTTAGTTAATTGTGTTGTTAATTAGAAGTCTTATTTTCCAATTAGGCTATTGCTTTTATTAATATACTAGAAGCCTGGTGCACGGATTTGTGCGCTGGTGGGGTCCCTCAGTCTGGCCTGCGGGATGGGGCCGAAACTGGCTCTCTGACATCCCCTGAAGGATCCTGGATTGCGAGAGGGTGCAGGCCAGCCTGAGGAACCCCACCGGGGCATGGATGCACCAGGCCTCTAGTATGCATATAAGATTTTTTGTTAATATTTTCCTGCCCTCCCCCTGCCCTCTGAGATTCATCACTCTGTTCCGTGTTTCCATGCCTGTGGTTTCCACTCCCGCGTTGAGTGTCTGCCCCCTGGTGGTCAGTGCACAGCATAGCTACCAGCTGGTCAGCCAGTTGGCTGGTTGCTTAGGCTTTTATATATGTAGATTTTTATTGATTTCAGAGAGGAAGGGAGAGGGAGAGAGAGACTGAAACATCCATGATGAGAGAGAATCACTGCTGCCTCCTGCATTCCCCACACTGGGGATCACGCCTGCAACCCCGGCCTGTGTCCCTGACTGGAATTGAACCCAGGACCTTTCAGTCCACAGGCCAATGCTCTGTCCACTGAGCCAAACCAGCTAGGGCAAGGCTATTGCTTGTATAATCAGAATGAAAAAAACCTTATTAAAATCTCAAGGCATACTCTTTGCTGAAAACACATACAAGTGTATGAATTTCTTTTCTCTCACGAGTGACTAAATGTTGACAAAGAGGACAGCGCTCTGCTCCGGAGGCAAAGCTGTACACTCACTCATTTGCAAAATAAAGCATGAAGTCATTTTGAATAAGCTTCCTCCTCTGAGGCCCAGGAACGGGGAGGGGAGAAGCCACCAGCTAAGGCAGACACCTGCCTGCTGTGGCCGCGCCTACCTTTTGGCGCCGCCAGCATCCGGGGACACGATGATACAGTTCCTCCAGTCCGCGATGTTCTCCCGAATCCACTGCAGAACGGCGGGCTCCGCATACAGGTTGTCCACAGGGATGTCAAAGAAGCCCTGCAGGAGAAGGGGGTGTCAGGGCGTGCCGTTTGGAAAGATAATCTTCATTAAACAGAACTTGAATTTTTAAAAATATATGTATTATTGATTTCAGAGAAAAAAAGGAGAGGGGGAGAGAGAGAAACATCCATGATGAGAGAGAATCACGGATCGGCTGCCTCCTGCACGTCCCCCACTGGGGATCAAGCCCGCAACCCTGGCATGTGCCCTTGGTCGGGATTGACCCTGGGACCCTTCATTCCGCAGGCTGATGCTCTATCCACTGAGCAATACCGGCTAGGGTTAAAACTTAAAATTGTGGCCGAAACTGGTTTGGCTCAGTGGACAGAGCAAAAGGCCTAAGGACTGAAAGGTCCCGGGTTCGATTCCGGTCAAGGGCATGTACCTTGGTTGTGGACACATCCCCAGGAGGGGGTGTGCAGGAGGCAGCTGATAGATGATTCTCTCTCATCAATGTGTCTAACTCTCTATCCCTCTCTCTTCCTCTCTGTGAAAAATCAATAAAATATATTTAAATAAATAAAAAAACCTTAAAATTTTGTATCCAAAGGAAGCCTTCTCAACAGACTCCCTTTTCTTCATTTTAACAAAATTAAATCAAAAGACACTTATGTTGTAGAAGCATATTTCAGTCCCATCTGTTTTCCGTGGGGAAACTTCTATCACCTTCTGAGCGCCTCTATTCTCGTGGATACAGAACAGGTGCAGAGCAGCAGGGAGGTTTGTGGCTTCGTAAGTTCCTTCGGGTAAGCTGAACACACTTCACACTCATTCGATCACAGAGCAGGCACGGACAAGGGGCCGCTTTGCCAGCTGAAGGGACTAAGTTAGGAAGCGGTTCACAGACACACGTTACCACTCTGCCCCTCTAATGATGTTCCCCAAGTTGAGATGGAATTAGAGCATTTGCTACCAGGAGGACATCCCCCCTCCTCCAGAACAGACTGGAGACACCGGGGTGCTGGAGACAGCACATCAGCACGAAATCTATTTCCAGTTCTGAAAGATGAAAAGCCAGGGAGTCGCCACAGACAAATTCAAACACGAGTCATGTTACCTCCTTCAGAAATCAGTTACCTTAACAGCTAGGATTTAAGCACTTGCATTAAGCACCCCCCCCCCCTTCACGATCAAGAACAAGAAAGAAAATGCCAGAACTCCGGATAAAGAGCTTCACAAATGAAAAAAAGCTAAAGGAGTTCATCACCGCCAAACCAGAATTATATGAAATGCTGAAAAGTATTCTTTAAGAAGAGGAAGAAGATAGATAAAAATGATGAACAACAAATACGTAACTATCAGCAAGTGAACCTAAAAACCAAGGGAATAAAAAATCTGATGAACATGCCGAAACCGGTTTGGCTCAGTGGTAGAGCATCAGTCTTCGGACTGAAGGGTCCCGGGTTCGATTCCGGTCAAGGGCATGTGCCTTGGTTTCGGGCACATCCCCGGTAGGGGGTGTGCAAAAGGCGGCTGGTAGATGTTTCTCTCTCATCGATGTTTCTAGCTCTCTATCTCTCTCCCTTCCTCTCTGTAAAATATCAATAAAATATATTTTAAAAAAAGAAAGAAAGAAATCTTGAAATTAAATATTTTTTAAAAATATGATGAACAGTATTAACTGGTGAATATAATAGAATCAGAGGTATGAAGGGAGCAGGGAGCGGACTGATGATTCTCGAGGAAAAAGGGAGTGGGGGGGCAGAGACTGAACAAAAAGCGTACCCCTATGGATGAGGACAGTGGGGGGTGGGGTAAGGGGCAGAGGGTGGGGTGGGAACCTGGTGGAAGGGAGCAAAGGAGGGAAAAAAGAGGAACAATTGTAACAATCTGAACAATAAAGATTTATTGAGAAGGAAAAAGAAAACGCCAGAACCTGGATCTGGGACGCATGCAGGTCCATGGTGATGATGTGATCCGCGCCAGCCACCGAGAGCATGTTGGCCACCAGTTTGGCAGAAATCGGAGCACGGCTCTGAAACATAAAGACACGGGTGTCAGAGCGGGAAAAGATGCCTCCCCCAGGCTTACCGGAGGAAGCTAACACCCGGCTCATTTAGAAGATGGTAATAAAGAAAATTCACAACCATTTTCCACTATCAAGTTATTTCATTAGTGAGAATGAAGAGAACCACATGTTATAACAACAAAAAAACCTTCGCCCCATTCAGTTCACCAAATATTTACTATTTACATTTACTGCTGCGAAACAATGTGCTTGACACGGTATAGAGAACAAATGTCACCCAGCCGGCGTGGCTCCGTGATTGAGGCCTTGGTTCAATTCCTGTTCAGGGCACACACCGGGCTGTTGGTTCGATCCCTAGGTGGAATGTGTAGGAGGCAACAGATCAATGATTCTCATCATTGATGTTTCTCTCTCTCTCTCTCTCTCTCTCTCTCTCTCTCTCTCTCTCTCTCCCTTCCTCTCTGAAATCAATAAAAGTATTTTTAAATGTCAAAGAAGCCAATGATTAAACTCGTCAGTGCGATAGCATAAATCGAGTCATTCAAATCGTGACACGTGCCAAAACCGGTTTGGCTCAGTGGTAGAGTGTCGGTCTGCGGACTGAAAGGTCCCGGGTTCGATTCTGGCCAAGGGCATGTACCTTGGTTGTGGGCACATCCCCGGTAGGGGGTGTGCAAGAGGCAGCTGGTCGATGTTTCTCTCTCATCGACATTTCTAGCTCTCTATCTCTCTCTTCCTCTCTGTAAAATATCAATAAAATATATTTTAAAAAATCGTGACACGTGTGTGGAATAGGAACCCAGAGAGACACCGGCATGGGGACATCAGTTTAAGGAGACTGGCTGTCAGAGGCCCTCGGAGGAAGCCGCTCTGAAGGCCGGCAGAGGCAAGCAGACCAGTGTTCCAGGAAGAGCAGGCCGTGTGACATCACCCAGGCTCACAGATCACATCCAGGAACTGAACGAAGTCCAGTGTGGTCACAGGCAGCGGCCCCAGGGACAGTGCCAACGCAGGCCGGCCTGAAGGCCAAAGCCAGCTCCTAACCAAGAGTTTATGTCCCGCAGCTGGGAGCTCACGTGCAATGTCACAATGAAACAAGAAACGGGCAGAAGGCCGAACCCCTCAAGGTGATTAATCACGTAACGTTTACAAAAGCAGAAGCATTGTGGTTCACGGACTGTGTCTCCTTAAAACGACCCGACTTCTCCAGAGCTTCAGTGGCCATGTCATAACCTGTGGACAATCACTCTGTCCACATAAAAAAAAAAAAAAAACAAATCCAAGAGATTAAACAGATGTGATTAGACCTAGAAAAAAAAAGTACAGCATTTTGCTGTAAACAACAGTATTCCTATTACCAGCCACAAGGAAGAGAACATAGCTTAAAAGATTGCATTCAAACTTACACAGTTATATGGCGTTTATATTTTAATAAAGCTGAAAAAGACTTCATTCACAAGAGTAAAAATAAATAAATAAATGATCTCTGTTAAACACACACACACACACACATACACACAGTATGTTCATGCAAAAACAGACAGGAATTACATCACAATGTTAACAGATAATTTGTATTTTCTCTAATATAGCCAGCCGGCGTGGCTCAGTGATTTGTATTTTTATTTTCTAAATATTTGTATTTTTATTGTCTAAATATTTGTATTTTCTTTTTTTAGAAAAAGAAACATTACTTTAAAGTAATGTAAATATAGATACAAATATATATACATAGTACATACACAATTCTTTTTACACGCAAATTGGAGAATATGCACCAAAAAACATTAAGAGGAGATGCTTCTGGATCAGAGGTGGGCAAACTTTTTGACACGAGGGCCACCATGGGTTCTTAAACTGGCCCGGAGGGCCGGAACAAAAGCATGGATGGAGTGTTTGTGTGAACTAATATAAACTCAAAGTAAACATCATTACATAAAAGGGTACGGTCTTTTTCTTTCTTTTTTTTTTTTCTCAATAGTTTAGAACAGCCGAACTGGCCGGATCCGGCTGTTCTAGATAGTGAGATTATGGGAAAACATTTGTCATTTTGTAAAAATTGTCAACGTTTTCAACTAACTACATATTATCATTGGAGTCTTCGCCTTTCACTCCCCTGTTCTGTGCCATGGTCAGCCTGGCTCTGCCCACTGAGAGCTGCGCCTCCACAGACGTGCCTCTGCCACGTGGGTGCCCCTGCCGGTGCCCGCGGCCTGCTCGCCCTCTCTGGAGGCCATTCAGTGCTATCTACACCCACACACTTGCCACCCCCCCCCCCCCGACACCCCGTCTCTGCCCAGCCAATGCGTTTGATCTCCAGATCTGGTTCAGATCTCCTATAAGGCACTGAGAACACCAGGAAGAAATGATCTGTCCCTTCTAAAGGGACAGGGAAGCCCTGGGTGGTGTGGCTCAGTGGATAGAGTGCCAGCCTTTGGACTGAAGGGTCCTGGGTTCGATTCCGGTCAAGGGCATGTACCTTGGTGGCGGGCACATCCCCAATAGGGGGTGTGCAGGAAGCAGCTGATCGATGGTTCTCTCTCATCGATGTTTCTAGCTCTCTCTCCCTCTCCCTTCCTAATTGTAAAATAATCAATAAAAATATATTTTTTTAAAAAAGGAAAAATATACTCGGGTGAGAATTAACACACACACAAAAAAATCGAAAAATAAAATTAATCAATGTGTCCTTTCTAAAAGATAAACAAATAATGGGACAGGGCACTAGCTATGCAGCTGGTCCCCAGCATTCAGGACCACCTGCCGAAAGACTGACACGAGAAGAAGTGATGTATACGGGTGTCAGAGTTCTGTCTACGCGGTCCCCAAGGACAAAGAATGGGTTTTGGAGGTTTTCTCATCACCTACAGCACACATCCCTGTACCTTGCAAATGATGTATACCTTTGATAAATACTTCTTAGTAGCAGCTCTATAACACCACGCTTTCGAGGCTTCATCATCAGCCTCACTGTGAACGTTATTGTTTAACAAAATTCCAGGATATTTAAGAGGGTCAACTGATCACTGGGGCTTCGGTATAATAGGATCTGACCCCAACACTAGTCCATTTGGGGCGCTCCCTGTCATTTGTAAGCGGCAAAAGGACCCCTCCGTGCATCTCGCTCAGGGGCATCGCGCACTTGGTACTGCCGAGATCCACCCCACGCGACCTCGCTGCCGGGTTTGGCTTCTGCACTGCTTTTCATAATTTGGCCTAATAGCCAACTGGATCCCTCAGGAATAAACGACTTCCACATCAACTGACTTTACAGCCAATAAAGAGAAAAATGCCTCTGACATTTCCACAGAGGCAGCGTCCAAGTACAGTCATCAAAAATAAAGCGCTCGCCTGCCCTATGGAAAATGGACCAAGGCCAAATGCTTTGTGGGCCAGCCCAACCACAAGAGAAGACTCTCTGGCTGTTCCGATCGTATTCAGCGTAGCAGGTGCCAACCTGCTAAAAGTGTAAATTTGACATCCCTGAAAAATAGACAAGACTGCAGACACTCGTGTCAGGCCAGCGGTCCTCAATTCTCTCAGTTAAACAATAAAAAGATCCCGGCCGGTATGGCTCAGTGGTTGAGCATTGACCTATGAGCCAGGAGGTCAGGGTTCGATTCCCGGTCAGGGCACATGCCTGGTTGCAGGCTCCCTCCCCAGTGTGGGGCGTGCAAGAGGCAGCCGATCCATGATTCTCTCTCATCACGGATGTTTCTCTCTCTCCCTCTCCCTTCCTCTCTGAAATCAATAACAATTTATTAAAATAAATAAATAAAAACGCAAAGGCATACCTCAAATGACAGACAAAATTAAGAATTGCCCTTGTGACCACTTTGGTGCAAGAATGAAAACTATCTCCTAAATTCGTGCAAAGGGCTTGGTCCTCACAGCCCTGGCTGCCACCCCCCTCTGCAGGGTGATCAATCCTGGAGTTTCTCCCCCTCCCCCACCTCCAACCGATCATGCTGCAGAGGGTGGAGCACCGGCTGCCTCCTGGCCCCGCCTCCCACCCACTGATTGGTCCGCCGTCCAGTCTAATTAGCATATTAGCTCTTCATTATATAGTGTGTGTCACACTGACCACACAGACATGAGAGTAACGGTAGTACGTCTTGGCCAGCTCCAAGGTCAGTCCCAGAGCTTGAGGCCCACACAAGGGTGGCCGCGTGTCAGAATCCCCCGGGACAGGCGGGGTGGATGCTTGTGTCCTGGGACAATTATTCCTAGAGCTCCCGCCAAGCTCTCAAGTGTCCTGGCTATGCTGATAAATGGTGTAATAATGACATTCTCTCACACGGACCCTTAAAGAGGCTGGACAGAGCGCTGCCCCACCTTGATTTTTTATTTCTGCCCTTGGGAGTGGGAGAGAACATACTTCTGGGGTTTTTGTATGTTTGTGAGGTTTGCTAAAATATATTTTTATTGATATCAGAGAGGAAGTGAGAGGGAGAAGAGAAACATCAATGATGAGAATCATTGATCGGCTGCCTCCTGCACGCTCCTACTGGGGATCGAGCCCACAACCTGGGCATGTGCCCTGATTGGGGATCGAACCTTAACCTCTGGGCTCATAAGTTGACGCTCAACCACTGAGCCACACCGGCCAGGCTATACTTGCTTCAGTCCACCCAGTTTGGGGCAATTGATAATGGCGGCAACAGGCAATTCGTACAGCCCTCCTTGATGCCTTCTTCTCTACCGATCTCTCGAACAAAGGGGAAACACAAGTACAGCACGGCGAGGAAGGAAGGGGAAAGGGGAGGGGAGGAAAATGGGTAAAATGGCTTCAAACAGCAAACCCCTGTACGTGCCCCACAATGGGGGGAAAAGGATAAAGCGCCAGCCAGACGCAGTCCCACAGAACAAACCCCCGGGGTCTGCAGGGTTCTGTAGGGCTCTTTCTTTCCCTTTTCTTTTAAAAAATACACTGAGTGGCCAGATGATGATGATCTCTGAACGCATAATCATCTGGCCACTCCGTGTCTATCCTATAGAATAAAAGGCTAATAATATGCAAATGGTCCCCTCCACCAGGAGTTCGACCAGCAGGCAGGCTGACCAACCGCCCATGTCCCCTCCCCCTGGCCTGGCTGGCCAGACACCACCCATGCATGAATTCATGCACCAGGCCTCTAACACACACACACACACACACACACACTGAGTGGCCAGATTATTATGCCTTCAGAGATCATCATAATCTGGCCACTCAGTGTGTATTTGTATTGATTCCAGAGAAGAAGGAAGAGGGAACGAGATGGAAACATCAATGATGAGAGAGAATCAAATCTGCTGCCTCCTACACGCCCCCTACTGGGGATCGAGCCTGCAACCTGGACATGTGCTCTGACCAGGAATCGAACCAGAGACCTCTTGGTTCATACATAGGTCGATGCTCCACCCAAGCCACGCCGGCCAAGCTGTGGGGCTCCTTACGTCAGCACAGCGCAAGGGCCGCTGCTGGCCATGACAAGCCCAAGGCCAGGAGGAGCGCATCCCCGCCCCGGAGGCGGGGGAGCGGGCAATGCCGCTTCTCTATGCAACAAAGACCGCATTATGAATGCACATAAGAAACAGGCTTGATATGAGACCTTGGGAACAGTGGCAAACTGGATACTTGAAACAAAGCACGAGGGAGTCTCCATATTTTGATCAGTGAAAGAAGACCTTTGTGCGGTTATCAGTGGGTGGGAGAGGGCCTTGTGATGATAGGAGGAATCGCTGAAGACGATACAATTACCAAATATTTCGTCCTTGAATCCAAAAGCCACTAGAAGGGAAAGGGGGACCAGACTACCATTACAGGGTGAGTTCACTGACGTTCCTGCCTCATGGAAGAGACCAGGAGCAGAATATTAGTTCCGTTATGACACTGGCAAGGATGTGGGGCTAAACCAGTGGTCGGCAAACCGCGGCTCGTGAGCCACATGCGGCCCTTTGGCCCCTTGAGTGTGGCTCTTCCACAAAACACCACGGCCTGGGCGAGTCTATGTTGAAGAAGTGGCATTAGAAGAAGTTCAAGTTTTAAAAATGTGGTTCTCAAAAGAAATTTCAATCATTGTACTGTTGGTATTTGGCTCCATTGACTAATGAGTTTGCCGACCACTGGGCTAAACCATCCCGTGGAAGTACAGATGGGAGGAGCTAAAACAACGGACTACACTGATAGGACAGAACTAATAAAATGAAATTTAGCAACTAAAAATGCACATAAAACTTGCAAATCAAGTCTACAATAGCCCTAGCAGGTTTGGCTCAGTGGATAAAGCATCGGCCTGCAGCCTGAAGGGTCCCGGGTTCAATTCCTTGTCAGGGCACATGCCTGGGTTGCAGGCTCAATCCCCAGTGTGGGGCGTGCAGGAGGCAGCCTACAACACTGGTTATGCTTCTCTTTCATCAATGTTTCTCTCTCTCCCCCCCGTCTCCCTTCCTCTCTGAAATCAATAAAAGTATTTTTTTTAAAGCAGCTCCATAAATTAGAAGTGGGAGGTCATATGCTTCACAGGAGCATATGAGACCTAAGCTTCCGGTTGTCCCGAGCTAAAGATAACTCATGATGTGACAGGCACACACACAACCGCTGGACGCTCTAATCTGGGGGTCCGCAAACTATGGCCCGTGGGCCACATCCGGCCAGCCACTTGTTTTGGTATTGCTTGTGAGCTACTAGTAATCATGGTCTTTACATGACTACATGGCTGGGGAAAAGATCAGAAGAACATTTCATGGCATGTGACAGTTACATGAAATTCACATCTCAGAGCCACGCCTCCTTCGCAGCAATGGCGTCCGTGGGAACGAATCAAAAGCATGCCTATTTTTTGTCGGAGGAGCAAAATTTATGTTTTTGGGGTGGCGCTGCATTTTAATAGTTAGTTTATGCGTGCCGTGGGACGAAAAAGGTTGAAAATCACTGCTATTGGCCTGGCATGGTATCTTAATACCGGCCAAACTATGCCTTCTCATTCCCTCTCTCTAACCAGTAACATCGTGGCCGGATCAAAGACAGACCGCCAAAGCCCAGGTGAAAAAGCATGTGTACTCGATCATGAAAATAGAAGGCAAACATTTTCTAGATAGTCTAACCCTGTGGTCGGCCAACTGCGGCTCACGAGCCACATGCGGCTCTTGGGCCCCTTGAGTGTGGTTCTTCCACAAATACCACGGCCTGGGCGAGTCTATGTTAAAGAAGTGGCATTAGAAGAAGTTTAAGTTTAAAAAATGTGGCTCTCCAAAGAAATGTCAATCGTTGTTCTGTTGAGATTTGGCTCTGGTGACTAAGGAGTTTGCCGACCACTGGGCTAAACCATCCCGTGGAAGCTAAGGCAACGTGAGAAAAAAGGAAATGTCAGCGTTAACCCAGAGCGGGTTCGGCCTGGGGCGCCGCCCTCGTACCCGGTCCTTCTTGTCCTGGCGGGCGTAGGGGAAGCAGGGGATGACGGCGGTCACCCGGGAGGACGAGGCGATCTTGCAGGCGTTGATCATGATGAGCAGCTCCATCAGGTTGTCATTGATCTCCCCGCAGCCGCTCTGGATGATGTACACATCTTCCCCTCTCACGCTCTCGCCGATCTCCACGCTAGGAGAAAAAAGCCGTCTGTTAGTACTCAAGCGCATCTGCCCTGGCCGGTGTGGCTCAGTGGATAGAGCATCTGCCTGCAGACAGAAGGGTCCCAGGTTCGATTCCAGTCCAGGGCACGTGCCTGGGTTGCGGGCTCCATGCCCAGAAGGGGGCGTGCAGGACGCAGCCGATTAGTGATTCTCTCTCATCACTGGTGTTTCTATCTCTTTTTCTCTCTCCCTTGCTCTGTGAAATCAATAGAAATATACACTGAGTGGCCAGATTATTGTGATCTCTGAATGCATAATGATCTGGCTTCTCAGTGCCTGTGTGTGTGTGTGTGTGTGTGTGTGTGTGTGTGTGTGTTGGAGGCCCAGTGCATGAATTCATGCATGAGTGGGGTCCAGCCAGCCTGGCCAGGGGGAGGGGACATGGGGGGGGTTGGCTGGCCTGCCTGCTGGTCAAACTCCTGGTGGAGGGGCCAATTTGCATATGAGCCTTTTATTCTATAGGACAGACACTGAGCAGCCAGATTATTATTCGTTCAGAGATCATCATAATCTGGCCACTCAGTGTATATATATAAATTCTAAAGCATATTTGATGACGGGCCAGGACAGCTGTTCTCAGGGCTAAGACTTAGCAGAGCGAGGGGCACAGAGCACAGTGAGCCAAGGGGAAGGCGCCCGGGCGGATCCGGGTGCGAGCCTCCAAGAGTTGTCCCCAGGGGATCACCCAGGTCGCGCTCAATTCCCCCAGCAATGAGCTGTGACGAGGCGAGTGAGGTGCTGGCTGGCTGCCAAGGAAGCTCATTAGACCCAGTGCCTGGGGGTGATGGGGGGCTGGTGACGTCGTTACCGTCTGCCTGGCTCAGCCCAGACTCGCGGGCACCAGCTTCAAGCATGCTAAAGCGAAGTTCCCAGCAGGCCGTGCTCCCGTCTGAGCGGAAGCTTACGTGCTCCTTAGCAACTGGTCTCAGTCTTGCTATCGCTATGTTAACTCTTTTGTGCTAAATGTTATATTTAATTATTTATGTTTATTAAAGTCACATGTGCACGTTGCTTTAAAAATTCAGATCACTCTGACAGCCCAGAGGCAACCAATTTCAATTCTTCTTTAAAATACATTTTTATTGATTTCAGAGAGGAAGGGAGAGAGAAAGAAACATCCATGATGAGAGAGAATCATGGATCAGCTGCCTCCTGCACACCCCTACTGGGGATCGAGCCCGCAACCTGGGCGGGTGTCCTGACGGGAAATCGAACCCAAGACACTTCAGTCTGCAGGCTGACACTCTATCCACTGAGCCAAACCGGCTAGGGCCAATTTCAACTCTTAACAAGGCTTTTTGATATTTATCTTCAAGCCTGGAGCTATTGTTTGTAAGGCTCTGGCTTGATTTCTTATCTAGGCATCACGTGTTGACTCTTCGCTGTGAAGCTGAGGATTTCACCCTCTTTCCTTCCTGTCCCATCACCCGCTTCCTTATGCAACCTCCCGACCCCCCTCCGGCCTTCATCCCAATATAGGTCAACGTTCTAACCAAACAGGAGCGCTCTCTGCGGCGTGCAAATACTGCTCCGAGCTGAGCCCGGCCAGTTAGCTAAAGCCAAGTGTATATAGCATTTCCCGTGCAGGCAGCGTTTTGTGGGGTGTGTTTGCCCGGGAGGGAATGACCCTCTCTTCTCATCTGCTGGGTGTCCTAAGCCCTCCCTGCAAGTTGCAGGCTCCACACCTGACCCACAGCGTGCCCACTTCGCCTTCCTGCTCGCCTCGCCCTCCTCGCCTCGCCCTCCGGCCAGCGCCCAGCTGCCCACGGGGACTCCCGCCGCCCGGCCACCCCGCTTCCCACTTTCTGTACTCTCTCTGGGCGGACTTCCTTGTTTCGCTGACCGGCACCTTCCAGCAGCTTCTTTTTAAACATATATATATTGATTTCAGAGGTGAAGGGAGAGGGAGAGAGAGAGACATCAATGGTGAGAATCACTGATCGGCTGCCTCCTGCACGCCCCCCACTGGGGATGGAGCCTGCAGCCCGCAACCCGGGCCTGGGCCCTGACTGGCAATCGAACCGTGACCTCCTGGGTGGCGCTCAACCACTGAGCCACACCGGCAGCACTCCTCCAGGAGCTTCTTGAGTCAACAGAAGCTTTGCAAGTCTCTATGAATTGCATGTTGGCAAAGGCCTGTGTGTCGGCTGCAAGATTCTGAGTGTCCAACCGGAGAGGCAGCCTCCCCGGCGCTGGCACGTGCCTTCCACGGGAAGGAAAGCAAACCGGGCCGTGTGCTCAGCCGGGTCCCTGAGAGGGCTGCCGAGGGCCTGGGAGAGAGCCTGGGCCCGTCAGCGCTGCTATAATGTTGGCTTTCCAAAGGCAAATCTCTTCCGGTGACTGATGTATCAGAAACAACTGGGGCGGAACATGAATGCTGCATTTGCTTTCCCACCGCCTCTCCTCCTGAGCCGAGGAGCGGAAGCCGCACCCAGCACGCACACACATGCTCCCGGTGCACCCACACCTGCTGTGGCACCCCCCCCCCCATTCAGATCGCCCTCCTTCCAATTCCTCATGAGCCCTACTTCGTCAAGCAGGCTGCAGGTCTTCAACAGAAAGTGTCATATTTACTGTAGTATTTATGCTTTTTAATATATATATATATATATATATATATATATATATATATAGATTGATTGATTTCAGAGAGGAAGGGAGAGGGAGTTAAAAACATCAGTGATGAGAATCATCCATCAGCCGCCTCCTGCATGCCCCCCACTGGGGATGTGCCTGCAACCAAGGTGCATGCCCTTGACTGGAATCGAACCTGGGACCTTACAGTCTGCAGACGGACGCTCTATCCACTGAGCCACACCGGTTTCGGCAATTTATTCATTTTTTTAAACAAGCGATTTTGGAAGACTATCTAGTTAAGACTACCCGAATCAACAGAAGCTGCTACCCAACGTCCAGTAGACCAGAAGACAAAAAATGAAGTTTTCCGAGTTGACATGATCTGCAGATGAGTTTTGGGACCAGTGGGTCATAGTGTCGCGTGTGCTCAGCTGTGGATGGAGACAGCGCAATGCCCACCTCAGGGTGAGAGGGGCAGCGGGATTCCACGCGCTCCTTCCATCTCGGGCACAAAGCTCAATGGAAGCCCCGTGGGCCTCACATCAACTGTGGGACGAAGTCATCTTGGAAGTCCATTATGACATAGCTCACAGGCCAGCGCTCTAGTCCCCGGGCTGAGGACGATGAGGTAGGCAGGACAATGACCCCCCCCCCCACGGAGACATCTTGCTCCTACTACCCTGGGCCTGTGTACCCCTAAGTGTACCAGGCAACGGGGACACCAGGTGGCAGATGGAATTAAGGTTCTCGTCAGCTGACCTCAAACCGGGGGTCTGTTCTGGATTGTTCTAGTCGATCGACATAATCACAAGGGCCCATGCAAGTTGTGAAACAAACATCCTGGAAGAAACCAGAGGCAGCAACATCTCAGACGTCTCTCGTAGCAACGTGCTTACAGACACATGCCCCGGGGCAGAGGAAACGCAGGAGAAAAGGAGCAAATGGCCCTCCCGCAACATAAAAAGCTCCGCCCGGCAGAGGACTCCAACGGAGTGAAAGGGGAGCCCACTGCACGGGAGAACGTGCTTGGCGATGAGACATCTGATGAAGGGCTAATAGCAAAGAACAATGTCAAGGCTGAAGTGGGGTCAGAAAGATACTTTTTTGCCCTGGCCGGTGTGGCTCAGTGGATAGAGCGTCGGCCTGCGGACTGGAGGGTCCCAGGTTTGATTCCGGTCAAGGGCACGTGCCTTGGTTGTGGGCACATCCCCAGTAGGGGGTGTGCAAGAGGCAGCTGATTGATGATTCTCTTTCATCGATGTTTCTAGTTCTCTATCCCTCTCCCTTCCTCTCTGTAAAATATCAATAAAATGTATATGTTTTTTAAAAATATGTATACTTTGTGGCTGCCTTTGAAGACGGAAGAAGCAGCCGGCAGAGAGCAAGGAACATAAGCAGCCCCCAAAAGCTGGGTTCTCCCCTTTACTGCCCCCACTCACCCCAGAGGAAAGGGGACTGATGGACTTCTAGCCCACAAAACAGTCAGACACTACAGAGACCACAGGGGCCTGCGATGCCTAAAACAGTCCCTATCTGGGCCCTGACAGTTTGCCAGCTCCTGGTGTGACACCCGTCTGTCCCCCCATCTCCGCCCCCTCGGCCTATTCCTCCTCAGGAACTCTCATCCCCATATGACTAGTTCAGGGGAGGCCCGAAAACACCATTACCATGGCAACTTCCCCCCCCCCCCAAGCTATTCCTGCTTCTTCTACTCATAAAGAGGATCACGACTGATCTTTATTCTAGGACTTTTTTTAAAAAAGATTTTTTGTATTGATTTATTGAGAGAGGAAGGGAAAGAGAGAAACATCATTGTGAGAGCGAAACCTCTATCGGCTGCCTCCTGCACCCGGGCATGTGCCCTGGCCGGGAATTGAACCGGCAACCTTTCAGTGCAGGGACGATGCCCAACCAATTGAGCTCCACTGGCCAGGGATGTTCTAGAACTTTCAAGAACTGTGGGCGGAAGGCAGCATCCATTTGCTCTTCAGATGAAGGATCTTTACTGACCTCGGAAGAAGGCTGAAGCGTTTACCTGAGTCAACAAGAATGGATGTGGAAGTTACCAGATGGCCTCAGACCCTTTCACACTTTTCCATCGAGGAGACTCCCCTTGCCCTAGCCAGTGTTGCTCAGTGGGTAGAGCGTCGGCCTGCGGACTGAGGGGTCCCAGGTTCGATTTGGGTCAAGGGCATGCACCTTGGTTGTGGGCACATACCCAGTGGGGGGTGTGCAGGAGGCAGCTGATCGATGTTTCTAACTCTATCCCTCTCCCTTCCTCTCTGTAAAAATCAATTTTTTTTAAAAAAAAGAAGACTCCCCTTGGATGTGGGAGGACTCTGCTTGACAAGAGAATGTGACGGAAGGATGATGCCCAGGCCTTAAGCGGCTGGCAGCTCCCCGTGCCCTGAAATACTCACACTGGGCAGCCCCGTGGAGAGGTACTGAGCTTCCCAACCAGCTCGCTGGCAGAACCAGTGCTGACTCACCTTAGTGGGGGCTCTCCAGCCCCCCATAACCGTCTCAGATCCCACCCCCCGGGGCAGAAGCAAGCCTTTCTTGCTGCCCCTGCCCGAACTGCAGATGCGAGAGGCAAGCAGATAATTATTGTTTTAAGCCGCGAAGTCCGGGGGTGATTTGTTCCAAGAGACAGCCGGAACTTGGGGTCATACAACCCAGCTAAGGACCCTGTGGGCAGGTGAACTTCCGGAGAAGATGCCACAACCGCCGATCAGACACAGCACCGGCGCTGTCCTAGGCCCATGGTAAAGCTGGGACAGAATCTCCCTCTATGTGAGGGACTCGGAGATGACAAGGCGAAATCAGGGGGCTCGGGGTCCGATTTGGTGGTGTTTGAAAAATGGGGAATGGGCCCTAGCCCGTTTGGCTCAGTGGATAGAGTGTCAGCCTGAGGACTGAAGGGTCCTGGGTTCGATTCCAGTCAAGGGCACAGGCCCTGGTTGCGGGCTCGATCCCCAGTGGGGGGCGTGCAGGAGGCAGCCGATCCATGATTCCCTCTCATCATTGATGTTTCTCTCTCTCCCTCTCCTTTCCTCTCCACAACCACTAAAAATATAAGAAAAGAAGAGAGCCAAAACCGGTTTGGCTCAGTGGATAGAGCGTTGGCCTGGGGACTGGAAGGTCCCAGGTTCGATTCCGGTCAAGGGCATGTACCTTGGTTATGGGCACATCCCCAGTAGGGGGTGTGCAAGAGGCAGCTGATTGATGATTCTCTTTCATCGATGTTTCTAACTCTCTATCCCTTTCTCTTCCTCTCTGTGAAAAATCAATAAAATATATTTTTTTTTAAAAGAAGAGAAAAATGGGGGATGGGAACAGCGATGACCGAGAGCCAGCGAGCAGGCTTCTGGTGCGGGCTCAGTAAGAGATTGAGGAAGGGGCCCCTCAGAGGAAATGAATCAGTTCTCTCTTCCTGTCGCCCTCGCATCTGGTCTTAGGGGCACACGGTGAAAACTGGATCAGATCACTGGCTCAGCGCCTGGGAGGAGGAGAGGACCTCCACAGTCCATGGAAAGAAAAGCCAAGAAGTTAACCGGATATGAAAAGCAAAATGTAATTACATAAGCAATTCCAAGACTTCGTGTGGAGTGGTTCTTGAGACCTCGTGACTTCTAACGACCCAGGGGCAGCTATAAAATACTCAAAAGGCAAATGGCATCGAGTCCGCTTGAATAGCATGGATGTCTGGGGAAGTTGCACAACAGAAACCCAACCCTGACTTCACCAGGGACTTCTCATGCGGATTAACCACCCTCTTTAGCAGCAAAGGCGTCGGCTGCGCTGAGGGAACACGTAAGAACCGCGCATTCCCTGTGGTTGATCTCTTACCCCCGCCCCTGCCTTCTCTCTGAGGTCTGACGGTCTGTTCCACGCTTCTCTGTCCCTGCTCTATTTCTGTTCATCAGTTTATGTCGTTCATTATACTCCACCAATGAGTGCGATCATGTGATATTTGTCTTTCTCCGGCTGGCTTATTTCGCTCAGCATAATGCTCTCCAGGTCCCTCCATGCTGTTGCGAATGATAAGAGTTCTTTTTTTTTTTTTAATAGCAGCCTAGCCTAGTGTTTCAAAGCGCACCTCGCCCAGAAATGTCTCCTTTACTTCTATGAGGTCACCTCCTGACCAAAACCCATGATCCCATTCTTGTCCTGCTCTAAGGCTACGGAAGCTTAAAGGGGACTGGCAAAACATGGCACCGTTCAAACCCAGCTTTGCTATCTTTCCCCGAGTTCCCGACATCCTCCTGGCCCTCTTTATTAAATCTGCAAAGACACACCCCGCCAGTGTGACTCAGTGGTTGCTCGTTCAATTCCACATCAGGGCACATACCCAGGTTGTCCGATCCCCTGTGTGGAGTGTGCAGGAGGCAGCCGATCAATGATTCTCTCTCGTCATTGATGTTTCCCTCTCTCTCTCTCTGAAATCCATAAAAATATATTTTTTTAAAAACCTGCAAAGACAAATTCTTTAGCCAAAGGACTCCCAGCATTACTACCACCTGCTCCTCAGTCACAGACGTTTCTTCACCTCTCACCGGGCCGTGTGATTGCATGCCCACCAGGAAGACTCACCTCCTAAAAAGCTGCCACCACCACCTTCCCCATATGCATTCATTCCACACTCAGTATCTAAGACATGTTTTGCCTAGCTAAAACCGGTGTGGCTCAGTGGATAGAGCGTCGGCCTGCGGACTGAAGGGTCCCAGGTTCGATTCCCGTCAAGGGCATGGACCTTGGTTGCGGGCACATCTCCCCTGGGGGCTGTACAGGAGGCAGCTGGTCGATGTTTCTCTCTCATCAATGTTCTTCTCTACCCCTCTCCCTTCTTCTCTGTAAAAAATCAATAAAATATATTTAAAAAGAAATGTTTTGCCTAACCAAGATCATCAAGATCGCCCCATATTCTCATCTGGAATATGGGTTTTACATTTAGGTCTATGATCTATTTCAAGTTAATTTTTGAGACAGTAGGGATAGAGGTTGTGTTGTGTTGTTTTGTTTTGTTTTGTTTTGTTTTGCAGCTGGCACCAACTGGTCCGGGGCTTGTTGAAAACGTTGAAGCGGTCCTTGGCCAAAGATAAGAAATGATCAGCAACCCTGTGCAGCGCTGGACATTTAAAGGGAGAGCCGGGGAGAGGAGACCAACTTGAACTTGATCAGAGAGCTCTGAGGACTCGGGCGGGTGGGAAAAGCAGCCCCTGGTCGCCCCCTCCCCCACCCCCACCCCCTAGGTAGGGCTCCCGAGGCGAGCGGTCCAGGCGGACCCCAGACGTGGCCTGGCTGCCGGCCACAGCGGGGTCTCAGGCCCGCGAAGGAGCTGAGAGCCCACCATCTCGGAGGCAGGAAAATTAGAGGGAGCGCCAGGCAGCCCGGCACGTGCGCCTCCCCCCCCCCCCCGCCGAGTTCCCACGCTTTTTAAAACCTCTGCGCAACCACACCTGCTGGTTAACCTAAAGGTTTGAGCCCTGGCTGCTGCGCACAGGCATCTGGCAGCTTCCACCACGCCGCCGCCGGCCCCGTGGGCTCCGACCTTCCGGGGCCGGGCTGGGAAGTGGCGTTGGAAACCGCCGCAGGTGAATCCGGCGGGGGGAGGGGACGGGGGCGTGGGCGGCCCCTTCCCGAGCACGCGGGGTTCGGGATCGGCCCGGCAGGGGACACGCAACCCCGGCGATGGCGATCGCGGCCGGGGCGGCCCTCCCCGCGAGCCCCGCACCTGGGCGGTTACCGCCGGCGGTGCCCACCGCGCCCCGAGACGCTGTGACCGCCCCCCACGTCGCCCTTCCGGGCCGGGGCCGCCCTCGGCTTTCCGGGGCGCCGCGGCGGGTGGCGCGGAGGCCGCGTCGTGACCGGCCCGCCCCGGAAGGGAGAGCGCCCGGCCCGGCCCCGCAGCCGTGCGCCCGGCGCCCTCCCCGGCCCCACGCGTCCCCACCTGGTCTCCTGGTTGCTGAACTTCTTGGTGACCACCTTGCCCAGCTCCAGGCCCAGCCGGTCGGCCACCCGCTGGGACAGGTCCTGGTGCGAGCTGCCGCTAAACAGCACGATGTTGGTCATCCTGGGGCTCCACGGGTGCGCGGCGGAGACGGAGGCGGCGGTGGCAACGGAGCCTGCAGCGGAGCGGGAAAGCGAGCAGCCGGCGGACGAACGAACCGGCTGTGTAGCCGCGGGGGGCGGAGCTACGAGAGGCGGAGCTGGAGGGGCGGGGCGTGGTGGGCGGGGCAAGCTCAGTGGCTAGACCCGGTTGGTGCAGCGGGGGAGACGGGGAGGAGCAACGTGGGAAGGGGCGGAGCCAGGGAGTTGGATGGGAGGGGACGGGGGAGGGGAAGCGGGAGGGTGCTGGGAGGCGGGAGCTGGCCCCAGGCCTAGGATGGCAGCTTCTGAGCTCTGGTTGGTCCTGAAGCATTGAGGAGCGCTCCGGAGCACAAGTATTTTTTAAAAATATATTTTTATTGATTTCAGAGAGGTAGGGGGAGGGAAAGAGAGAAAAACATCAGTGATGAGAGAGAATCATTGATGGGCCGCCTTTCAGTCCGCAGGCCAATGCTCTACCCACTAAGCCACACCAATCGGGGAGCAGACCACAAGTCTTGACTTCTGGGTCCTGCCTCCTGGGGGAAAGGAAATGATCCAGATTAACTGGGCGCTGAGGAAGGTGCTGGAAGAGGCGATGGACTGCCTCGCAACCAGGAGCCGAATTCCCCCAAACTCATTGCCTACCATGGGGTGCAACTACAGAGGTCTGCAAACTGTGGGCCAGGGCCAGCCCCACAGCGCTGCCTGTGACCCCGAGGGCCCTGCATGCTTTGCACATGCTTTGAACATTTGCAGTCCATGTGGTAACAGCACACTTCCCTGTGAACTCCCCTGAAGAGAAATCCCCCCTCAAGAGAGAACTCCTTTCCTCTCACAGCCGTGTACTGCAAAATGTGTACTCAGTGATTACTGTCTGTGGTATTGGTGCCCATTCAAAGCTGCCAGGCCAGGCCTCATACCTGCAGCCCCTCTCGGGTTGGACTCTTTCAAGCACTCAGCAGCCACATGTGGCTAGAAGCTGCCATGTTAGAGTGAGAAGCTCTTAAGAGCAGTGCCAAGACACCCTGACTCGTCCATTGTATTGTGTGTCTTTATTAGCAGCTGTGACAAATAACTGACAACTAATTCTAAAATGCTAGTTTACAAATAATTTGAAAACAAGTGAAAATAAATGCACGTTTGCTCTTCTATTCGTTATATTTTCACTGATAGAGCAAGTAGTTTTTCTGATTTTTTATTTCTACATCTTTTCCATTTACTTTCTATGTAAAGAATTTTAAAATATACAGAGCCATGGCCAGTGTGGCTCAGTGGGTGGGAACATCGTCCAGTGCACTGAAAGGTTGCGGGTTCGATCCCTGTTCAGGCGCAGTCAAATCGTGTCCAGAAGCAACCACATCGATGTTTCTCTCTCACATTGATGTTTCTCTCCCCCTGCCGCCCCTTCCTCTCGGAAATCAATGAGAAACATGTTCACAGGTGAGGATTAAAAAAAAATAGCCCTAACCGGTTTGGCCCAGTGGATAGAGCGTCGGCCTGCGGACTGAGGGGTCCCAGGTTCGATTCCGGTCAAGGGCATGTACCTTGGTTGCGGGCACATCCCCAGTGGGGGGTGTGCAGGGGGCAGCTTGATCGATGTTTCTCTCTCATCGATGTTTCTAACTCTCTATCCCTTTCCCTTCCTCTCTGTAAAAAATCGATAAAATATATATTTTTTTAAAAAATAGAACATAATGGGCACCCAGAAATTCATCACCTTAAACATAGCATCTTTCAGAATTTTCCCACATTTGCTTCATCTATTTTTCTAAAGTATTTTTTATTATAGTCAGCAGATATTCACACCTACATTCTTTAGTCTGTATCTATGAAAAGATAAGGCTAGCACATCATATGCAACAATTCAAAATGGATAAAAGACCTTCACATAAGAACTAAAATTCTCAGAAGAAAGCACACTGTAAACCGTCGTGACCTTGGATTAGACAATGGTGTCTACTGTGACACCAAAGGCGAAAACGGCAACAAAAATTGATGAGCGAACACGGCAACAAAAATTGATGAGCTGGACTTCGAAATGAAAAGCTTGCCTGTTCCCAAAGATGCCAGCGAGAAAGCGGAAAGATAAGGCAAAGCATGGGAGCAAATGTTTGCAATTCACATCGCTGATGAGGGACTCGAATGTATCAAAGCAACCATAACTTAAAAAAAAGGCAATTTTAAAATGGGCAAAGGAAGCCCATTGGATGTGGATGTTTAGAGCAGCTTTCTTCATAAATGTCGAATTTTGGAAACAACCAAGATGCCTTTCAATAGGTAAGTGGATAAATAAACGTGGCCGTCCAGACAATGGAATATTTTGCAGAGCTAAAAAGAAATGAGCTACGGAGTCGTGACAACACACACAGCAACCTTAAATGTATCTTCTCAAGTGAAGTAAGCCCAACAGAAAAGGCTACATAGTATGATTCCAACTCCAGGACATTCCGGGAAAAGGCAAGACTCCGCAGATTGTTGCAAAATGAATGGCTGCCTGAGGCTGTGGGGGAGGGAGAGAGGAACCAGGGAGCGCAGAGGATTTTTAGGGCAATAAAGCTACCCCGGGGGATACTAAAATGGTAGCCACATGCCATTACACATTGGTCCAAACCCAGAGAATATACAACACCAAGAGGGGGCCCTGATGTAAGCTAGGAACTTTGGTCAATGTGATGTGTGGGTATTGGGTCAATAGTAAGAGATGTAGCAGTCTACTGGGGGGGGGGGGGGTAAGAACACTCTATTTGTTCTACTCCATTTTGCTGAAAACCCAAGATAGCTCTAAAAAGTAAAATAAAATCCATTTTAAAAAAAGAAGAAAGGCCAAAACCTGTTTGGCTCAGTGAATAGAGCATCGGCCTGCGGACTGAAGGGTCCTGGGTTCAATTCTGGTCAAGGGCATGTACATTGGTTGCCTGCGCATTCCCAGTGGGGGGTGTGCAAGAGGCAGCTGGTAGATGTTTCCCTCTCATCGATGTTTCTAGCTCTCTATCTCTCTCCCTTCCTCTCTGTGAAATATCAATAAACTATATTTAAAAGAAAGAAAGAAAAGAAAAGAAAAGAAAGAAAGAAAGAAAGAAAGAAAGAAAGAAAGAAAGAAAGAAAGAGAAAGGAAGGAAGGAAGGAAGGAAGGAAGGAAGGAAGGAAGGAAGGAAAAAAGGAAGGAAGAAAGAAAGGCCCAAACCGGTTTGGCTCAGTGAATAGACCGTCAGCCTTAGGACTGAAGGGTCCCAGGTTCGATTCCAATCAAAGGCATGTACCTTGGTTGCGGGCACATCCCCAGTGGGGGGTGTGCAGGAGGCAGCTGATCAATGATTCTCTCTAATCGATGTTTCTAACTCTCGGTCCCTCTCTCTTTCTCTCTGTAGAAAATCAATAAAATATATTTTAAAAAAATAAAAAATAAAAAAAGAAGAAAGCAGGCAAATGATTTCTCCAAAAAAGATACGCAAATGACTAATAAACACGTGTAGAGATGATCAGTATCATTGGCCAATGGGAAGGCCATGAAAACCATAGTGGGATTCCACTTCACACCCACCTGATGGCTATTGTTATAAGGTGTAATTGTTATGGACTGAAAAATCCCCAAGGCCAGAGAGATGCAAATCAAAACAACAATGCAGTACCATCTCACACCTGTCAGAATGGCCACATCAACAAAACAACAAATGACAAATGTTGGCGAGGTTGCTGAGAAAAAGGAACCCTCCTGCACTGCTGGTGGGATTGCAGGTTGGTGCAACCACTGTGGAGAACAGTATGGAGCTTCCTCAAAAAACTGAAAATGGAACTCCCATTTGACCCAGTAATCCCACTACTAGGAATATACCCCAAGAAACTAGAAACCCCAATCAGAAAGGATATATGCACCCCTATGTGCATAGCAGCACAATTTACAATAGCTAGGATTTGGAAACAGCCTAGGTGCCCTTCAGCAGGTGAATGGATCAGAGAACTCTGGTACATCTACACCATGGAATACTATGCGGCCATAAAAAGGAAGGAATTCTCATCATTTGCAGTAACCTGGATGGAATTGGAGAGCATCATGCTGAGTGAAATAAGCCAGTCAATGAAAGAGAAACACCACATGACCTCACTCATTTATGGATAATAAAGAACATTCTAAACGAATGAACAGAAAGATAGATATAGAGACAGTAAAACAACAAGCAGACTGTCAAATGACAGTGGGAGGTGGGGTAGGGAGATCTGGGGGAGATAAGAGATCAACGGAAGGACTGGTATGCATGCATATAAGTACAACTAATGGACACAAAACTTTGGGGAGTGAGGGCATGTATGGGAGGGGGGCAATGGTAAACTATGTACACATATAATACCTTAATAAATTAAAAATAATAATAATAAATAAATTTTTTTTAAAAAAAAGAGGGAAAAAATCCCCAAGGCCAGTGCTGCACCATAGATTCCCAAGGCTGCCCAGCTCGCTAACACAAGCTCATTGTGCTGACCACTATCTGATACAGGGACGGGTAAGGCCGTTGGCGGGAGGAGAAAGGCAGAACTGAAATGTTACATGTAACACAATTAGGAATGGCTGACGCAGATAGCCGCTTCTGTGCACGTAGCTTGCCTGCTTGCTACAGATGAGAAGCCTCTAGAAGCTTCTAGACGTTGGTGCTGCAGTCCAGTCCGTCTTCCCTGCACCAGACGGCTGCAGACCCTGTACAGGAAATCAACGCGCTTTTCTAAACATTTTTTATCTGTGTCCGAGTGAGGTGTCTCTCCCGGGTTACAATATAATGAGCACTAGCCGGTTTGGCTCAGTGGACAGAGCATCGGCCATGCTGACTGAAGTCTTCTGGGTTTGATTCCGGTCAAGGGCACATGCCCGAGTTGTGGGCTCGATCCCCAGTATGGGGCCTGCAAGAGGCACCCAATCAATGATTCTCTCTCATCGTTGATGCTTCTATCTCTCTCTTCCTCTCTGAAATCAATAAAAATATTTTTTAAAAAAAGAGAGAGAGATGACAAATGTTGGTGAGCATGTGGGGCAGCTGCTGTGGAAATAATCTGGCAGTTCCTCAAAGAGTTACACATAGGCCAAAACTGGTGTGGCTCAGTGGATAGAGCGTCGGCCTGCGGGCTGAAAGGTCCCAGGTTCGATTCCAGTCAAGGGCATATACCTTGGTTGTGGGCACATCCCCGGTGGGAGGGGTGTGCAGGAGGTAGCTGGTCGATGATTCTCTCTCATCGATGTTTCTAACTCTCTATCCCTCTCTCTTCCTCTCTGTAAAAAAATCAATAAAATATATTTTAAGAAAAAAAGAGTTACACATAAATTTGAGCACATGACCCAGCAATTCCACGCCCAGGTGTGCAGCCAGAAAAACTGAAGACATAAATAGTTTACGTGAATGTTCATAACGGCCCTACTCGCAACAGCCAAAAGGTGTCCACAACCCAGGTAGCCATCCACTGCTGGGTGGATCGGCAATGTGGTCTCCATACAACGGACTGTTCTTCAGCCCTAAAAAGAAATGAAGTTCTGATACATACCATGACATGGATGAACCTTGAAAACAGTATGCTAAGTGAAAGAAGCCTACCTGGCCAGCGTGCCTCAGTGATTGAACATCGACCTATGAACCAGGAGGTCAGGGTTCAACTGTTGGTCAGGGCACAGGACCAGGTTGTGGGGTCGATCCCCAGTGGGGGGTGTGCAGGAGGCAGCCGATCCATGATTCCCTCTCATCATTGATGTTTTGATCTTCCTCTCCCCACTTCCTCTCTGAAATCAAATATATATATTTAAATATATTTTATTTTAATATGTTTTATTGATTTTTTACAGAGAGGAAGAGAGAGAGAGAGCTAGAAACGTCGATGAGAGAGAAACATTGACCAGCTGCCTCTTGCACACCCCCTACCGGGGATGTGCCCGCAACCAATGTACATGCCCTTGACCGGAATTGAACCTGGGACCTTTCAGTCCGCAGACCGATGCTCTACCACTGAGGCAAACCGGTTTTGGCTATATATTTAAATATATTTCAGTGATTTTTTACAGAGAGGAAGAGAGAGGGATAGAGAGAAACATTGATGAGAGAGAATCATCGATCAGCTGTCTCCTGCATACCTACTGGGGATGTGCCAGCAACCAAGGTACATACCCTTGACTGGAATCGAACCTGGGACCCCTCAGTCTGCAGGCCGATGCTCTATCCACTGAGCCACACCAGTTAGGGCTAATATATATATAATATTTTATTGATTTTTTACAGAGAGGAAGAGAGGGATAGAGAGAAACATCGATGAGAGAGAATCATTGACCAGCTGCCTCTTGCACACCCCCCACTGGGTATGTGCCCGCAACCAAGGTACATGCTCTTGACTGGAATCAAACCTGGGACCCTCAGTCCGCAGGCCGAAGCTCTATCCACTGAGCCACACCGGTTAGGGCTAAAATATATTTTTTAAAAAGAAAAAGCCAGTCGCAAAAGACCACATATAATATGATTCCATGATCAGAATAGGCAGCTCCAGAGACAGAAAGTAAATTAGGGGTTGCCTGGGGTGGGGGTGGGGGTGGCATGAATGGATGGAGATACTAGAGTGTGACGGCTAAAGGATTTCTTGGGGGGGGCGTGTAATGAAATTGTTCTCAAATTGATTGTGGAGGCAAAGGCATAACTCTGAATATACTAAAAGCCGTTGCATTGACACTTAAATGGGTGGATCGAGTGGTATGTGAGTTCTCTCTCAGTAAGAGCTATTTTAACAAAAGATAAAGACACGTTTCTTTATGAATCCAATACTGTGCCCACATCTAAGATATTAACAGCCAGGCCTCCTGCTCTTAGGGATGTAGAGCTCAGTCGTTGGTTTAAGGCGGCCATGGCCTAGTCCTTCATGAGAAGACTGTGTCCTACCCTCGCACATGCTAATGTTCCGCTTCTAGCCCCTTTCCTCTCTACAAATATGAGCTTTGTTGTCCAGGGAAGAAGAGCAGACCTTTATCTCCTGGAACTACTTGGTGACGCAAACACTGTGGACTGAGAATCAGGACAAAGGTTTCCTTTGCTTTTTCTCACCGGGTCTGCAGAGCAAGGAGTTCGCTGTGTACATGCTGCCTCCTGCACCCAGGTACCCAGGGCGCCTAGGAGACGGGGCAGATTCAAGGTCTGGAGCAGGAGTGATGACCTGGGCCAGGACATCATTCATTCATTCATTCATTCATTTGCCTGGTGCATCAAAGGGGAGAAGGAGCCTGGCTCGTGTGGCTCAGTGGTTGAGGTCGACCTAGGAACCAGGAGGTCACGGTTGGATTCCCGGTCAAGGCACATGCCCAGGTTGCAGGCTCGAACCCCAGTGTGGGGTGTGCAGGAGGCAGCCGATGCATGATTGCTTCTCATCACTGATGTTTCCCTCTCTCTCCCTCTCCCTCTCTGAAATCAATTTAAAAAATTATGTTTCCAAAGAGGAAGATGACTGGAGGATAAAGCAGGCAGCTCCCAGCGGCCACTACTTATCAAACACAGGAGAGTGTGAACATGAAAAGTTCAGCCGGGTCAAAACAGGAGCAAAACCAGCTTTACTTGCCTCCAGTGAAGATGGACAGGAAAGGAACGCCTTTCAGTGAAACACGGTCATTAAAGCATACATTTGGTCCTAACCAGTGTGGCTCAATGGATAGAGCAGCCGTGGGCAAACTACGGCCCATGGGCCCGGCCCGTTCAGCTGTTCTATCCGGCCCTCGGAGCCAAAAGAACAGAGGGTTCTCTTGCTCTCCCCTCTGCTCCTTCACCAGCAGCCCAAGAGGAGAGTGCCAGCATGGTCAGGTTGCTTTTGTTCCGGCCCTCCGGTCCAGTTTAAGAACCCATTGTGGCCCTCGAGTCAGAAAGTTTGCCCACCCCTGGGATAGAGTGTCACCCTGCAGGCTCAAGGGTCCCAGGTTCAATTTTGGTCAAGGGCATGTACCTTGGTTGCAGGCACCTCCCCAGTAGGAGGTGTGTAGGAGGCAGCTGGTCCATGTTTCTCTCTCATAGATGTTTCTAACTCTCTCTCCTTCTCCCTTCCTGTCTGTAAAAATCAATTAAATTTTTTTTTTTTTTTTGCCGGAACCGGTTTGGCTCAGTGGTAGAGCGTCGGTCTGTGGACTAAAGGGTCCCGGGTTCAATTCCAGTCAAGGGCATGTACCTTGGTTGCAGGCACATCCCCCGTAGGGGGTGTGCAAGAGGCAGCTGGTCGATGTCTCTCTCTCATCGGTGTTTCTAACTCTTTGTCCCTCTCCCTTTCCTCTCTGTGAAAAATTAATAAAATGTATTTTAAAAAATACATTTAAAAAGTACATTTGCTTGAGAGGCAAGGGGAAGGTGGAACGAACCCATTTCTTGGGCAAGTCCATCTAATCTTATACTGCCCAGGGAAATGTCCCTTTTACAGGGGCCACATTAGTGAGTTCTAGAAATTAGATCAAAGGTAGTCTCTGAGCTCTCCAGGAGCTTAGGAGAGACTGATAGGGCATGCATAATTCACTGTGAGATAAGTGTCCCAGGAATTCCCAGCCAGGGTGTAGACGGAGCCTGAGGACATTCTAGAATACTGAACCTAGAGAGTTCTTAAAGGGACAGAGGAGCTGCATTGTTGTGAGGAGGAGCAGCGATGTTCAGATGAGAGGAGTCCTTTAAGTCGAAGTGAGTTTCATTCTAGTGTGAGCCAAGCTTGGGAAGGGAACCTTCTAGAATGAGGTAGCAATGGAGAGAAGCAGCAATCACCTTGTGCCTGCATATAGGGCTTACTACATGGCAATCCTTCACGACAATACTAGAAGTCAGTCTGATGGCTCCCACTCCCACTTCCCAGGCAGAGAAGCTGAAGATCAGAGAGGGTGGGTGGCTTTCCCAAGGTCACACAGCTGAATGGTGGAACCAGGCAGATTTTAGCTTTCCTGGCTTCTTTGTTGTTTGCAGAAGCTGTCCCTGCTGTCAGCCAGGCCCAAGACCCAATCCTGATGGTTTCCATGTTTATCTCTCCAGCTCAGTCCTCTCTGCTGAGGGCGAGGGGTGAACATCAGCTCCACAGCAGGGGCTGCCAACTAAACGAAGGCCAACTTCTGTTCATGGCCTGCTTTGTAAATAAAGTTTTTTTTTTTTTGCTTTGTTGTTAATCCTCACCTGAGGATATTTTTCCATTAATTTTTAGAGAGAGTGGAAGGGAGGGGGAGTGACACACACACACACACACACACACACACACACACAGAGAGAGAGAGAGAGAGAGAGAGAGAGAGAGACATTAATGTGAGAGAGACACATAGATTGGTTGCCTCCTACACACGCCCCAACTAGGGCTGAGGATCGAGCTTGCAACCAAGGTGCGTTTCCTTGACTAGAATCGAACCTGGGACCCTTCAGTCCGCAGGCCGAGCGATGCTCTATCCAATGAACCACACTGGCTAGGGCTGTATGTAAAGTTTTACACACTCACACACCCATTATTTACACACTGGCTGAGGCTGCTGTGTCAGAGTTGAGAAATTATGGCAGAGAACATGTGGCTTGGAAGCCTAAATATTCAGTATTTGGCCCTTTCCAGAAAAGGTGGGCTTCTCCGTTAGGAAGTCTTGCTTTCTCCCCTTTTATTAAGATACTAGAGGCCCAGTGCATGAAATTCGTACATGGGAGGGGGGGCAGATGTCCCTCAGCTCAAACTGCACCCTCTCCAATTTAGGACCCCTCGAGGGATGTCTGACTGCCTGTTTAGGCTCGATCCCAGTGGGCAGTCAGACATCCCCCTCACAATCCAGGACTGCTGGCTCCCAACTGCTCACCTGCCTGCCTTCCTGATTGCCTCTAACCGCTTCTGCCTGCCAGCCTGATAACCCCCTAACTGATTGATGTCTAACTGCTCCCCTGCCAGCCTGTTTGCTCCCAACTTCCCTCCTCTGCCGGCCTGGTCACCCCTAACTGTCCTCCCCTGCAGGCCTGGTCCCTCCCAACTGCTCTCCCCTGCTGGCCATCTTGTGGTGGCCATCTTGTGTCCACATGGGAGCAGGATCTTTGACCACATGGGGGCAGCCATCTTGTGTGTTGGAGTGATGGTCAATCTGCATATTACTCTTTTATTAGATAGGATACCTGACATAAAATGTGGAAGTTTAAGGTGGACAAAGTGCTGAGATGATACACACATATCACAAAATGATTACCGCCAGGGTTAGCTAACGCTCCATCACTTCACATAATGCCATGTCTTTTCTGCCTTGAGAGCAGTTCAGATCGCCTCTCTTAGCAACTGGCAAGCGTACAAGAGCGTGTTGTTAGCCATACTCGCTACGCTGTATGTTAGATCCCAAGCTTGGTAATCTTATAACTGGGACTTTGTACCCTTTGACCAGTATTTCCCCATTCACCACTCCCCACCCGCACCCCTGGCAACCAGCACTCTGCCTCTGTTTGTAGGAGTTCAGCTTCTTTAGGTTCCATTCGTGTCTCTCTGTCTGACTTCTTTCACTTAGCGTAACGTCCCCAAAGTGCATTCAAGTTGTTGCAAACAGCAGGATTGCTTTCTCTCTCATGCTGGGTAATATGTGTGTGTGTGTGTGTGTGTGTGAGAGAGAGAGAGAGAGAGAGAGAGAGAGAGAGAGAGAGAGAGAGTCCCCTTTTCCAGAAACAGGGAGGCAGGTGAGATTTGGCCTGTAGATTTAGCTTGCCAATCCCTGACAGATTCCCACAACTTTTTCTTTCCCCTTCCGGCCCTTTAAAAGAAGAACGAAAAAAGAAGACACGCCGGGAAGAACTTAAACTCAAGAAATGTTCTGTAACCAGTACTCTTGAAATTTCATTCGGAGAGGGCGCAGCTTGTGGTTCAATGAAAACACCATTATTTTGCAATTGACACGATCAATGCAGACAGCAGCCCAAAGTACCTTCATCTTCTTAAAGAGCCACTTCTCTTGATGCTGCGCAGCCGCTCTGATAAACACTCCCGGGCCAAACCCGGAATCAGTATCACGTGACCCCTAGAAACTTCTTAGAGCCAGAAGGAATAACTAATAAAGCCCCTCTTTCTGATCATTGTATAATAAGGGACACACACACACACACACACACACAATCCTTCCAGTTCTCCTATTGGCTTTTTGTCCCTCTGGATTCTGAATTGTACCATCGATTTTTTTTTAAATATATATTTTATTGATTTTTTACAGAGAGGAAGAGAGAGGGATAGAGAGTTAGAAACGTCGATGAGAGAGAAACATCGACCAGCTGCCTCCTGCACACCCCACACTGGGGATGTGCCCGCAACCAAGGTACATGCCCTTGACTGGAATCGAACCCGGGACCTCTGAGTCCGCAGGCCGACGCTCTATCCACTGAGCCAAACCAGTTTCGGCAGATGTTTCTAACTCTCTATCCCTCTCCCTTCCTCTCTGTAAAAAATCAATACAAAATATATATATTTTTAAATCCAAACTGTTTATGCCGCCTGACTAATTAGCAAAGGTAATGGGCAATGATGAAATTGAGGTTTTCTGAGTTTTGTAAAAACTTTATTTTTTTTTTTAAAAAAACAAAACTTTTTAAAAGGAGAAAAGGAATACCTTTGGAAAACTTGTTCTCCTATACAGGTGGTGAAAAGAATGCAGCAAGTGCCTTCAGAAGGGTTATCCTGTATAAGACTTCAATTTACAAGCTCAACTTTTTAAGCAGAAAATGTTCACTTATTCGAATGCCAACTTATGACAACAACTATACACATATCAGTTCGCAAAGCATGCTGTGATTTTCTTGGTCGTTATAATAAGAGTGTGACCTTACTCAGACTTGAGAAAGCCTCGCTCAAGTCTTTGGGCAGGGGGGGGGGGTGGGGGGCGGGAACCACACTTTATAAATGATTAACCCCGCTGGCACTCATTCAAGGTTATACTATCACACGTAACAAAAGAGCTGTGACAAGCCACACACAGGACTTTTAGCTCAAACATAGTCCTCTGCAGTATTTAGACCAGGGGTGGGCAAAATTTTTGATTCGAGGGCCACAATGGGTTCTTAAACTGGACCAGAGGGCCGGAACAAAAGCAACCTGACCATGCTGGCACTCTCATCTTGGGCTGCTGGTGAAGGAGCGGAGGGGAGAGCAAGCGAACCCTCTGTTCTTTCGGCTCCGTGGGCCGGATAGAACAGCCGAATGGGCAGGATCCAGCCCGCGGGCTGTAGTTTGCCCACGGTTGATTTAGACCCTTCCATTACTTAAGTCAAGTGAACACAGCATTAAACTCGTCAGTTTCACATAGAAAAAGGTTGCTCTGTAAGACCCCCAGAGGGAGACCCTCACTCTGTCCCAAGGACCGACGGCGACCCAATCAACCGCAGGAGGCGTCACTTGATGCAAACCGCAAGAGGCTTTATTCCAGCGCGCTGGGGCTTGACTCGTACTCAAACAGGAGCAGAGGAGTCTAGCAGCAGAAAAGAAAATTTTACAAGCATATATAGGCAAAAGTCACGCATAGGAGGGGTTACACATGGAGGGGGAAGAAGGGAACAAAGGAATTTCAAAAAGGGGAGCTGGGCTCGTTAATTACTTGTTTCATGAGAGGGTCTACACTTAGTCAACAGTCCCACCTGGTAATCTTATCTATCAGAGCACTGTTCAGGGGCTATAACTCTCAGAGCACTAATTGGGGCTATTGCCTTGAGCGGTTTTAAGAGCTATGTTCCCATCACGAACGGGGGACCTTGGGAGTTGAGATAAGACAGACAGCCTTCTTAAAAAGATGTTTATTCTTTGAACAGCTCAGGGCAGCCACAGGCCACATGCCAATGAGAAATTCCAGCTTCCTCACTGCTAGGTGAGGCAGGGGTGGGGGATTGCGTTTTTCAGCTCATTCATTCATTCATTAGTGGGAAGCGCAGAAGGGAACTGAACCCCTTCTCTGAGCCACAATCTGTCTCATGAATCTCATGTAGTTTTCAAAGCCACAGTGGCAGCCGTGGTCCCATAGCACAGATGAGATCACTGAGGCTCAGAGAGAGTGAGTCAGGCATTCAGGCTAGTGAAAGGCAAGGATTTCAATTCTCTTCTCTGTTCTGTTTATACCTTTTATATTTTAAAAATATATTTTATTAATTTTTACAGAGAGGAAGGGAGAGGGATAGAGAGTTAGAAATATCGATGAGAGAGAAACATCGATCAGCTGCCTCCTGTACACCCCCTACTGGGGATGTGCCCGCAACCAAGGTACATGCCCTTGACTGGAATTGGACCTAGGACCCTTCAATCTGCAGGCCGACGCTCTATCCACTGAGCCACACCAGGTAGGGCCTTTCATATTTTTTTTTTTTATGTTGAAACACAGAAGAAAATTGGTCACGCGTCAATTCTGGACAGGGTGAGCTGTCCTTTGGGGACAGGAAGATTCTAGACATCTGATGATAGACCACCAGCGAAATGAGTATACTTACAACTGCAATGAGAACATACAAAACATCCTGTCTAACAAAAGGCTAATATGCAAATCAACTGAATGGTGGAATGACCTGGGCACTATGATGCTCACTGACCTACAGGGGGCAGGTGCTCAACCCAGGAGCTGCCCCCTGGTGGTCAGTGCGCTCCCACAGGGGGAGTGCTGCTCAGCCAGAAGCTGGGCTCACAGCTGGTGAGCACAGCGGCGGTGGTGGGAGCCTCTCTTGCTGCCATGGCAGTGCTAAGAACCCCTTGGTTCCACAACAGAAATAGATCGATGATAGATAGATGATAGATGATATATGATAGATAGATAGATAGATAGATAGATAGATAGATAGATAGATAGATGATAGATAGATGTAGATACATAGGTAGTTAGATATAAATATATATAGATATAGATATAAATGATAGATGAGAGAGAGAGAGAGAGAGAGATGAGAGATAGATGATAGATAGATATAGATAAGATCTAGTAGCACTGGTCCTGCTTCTGCATCGAGACACAATTGTGTGTCCCCAAGTCAAGGTATCCCCTTTTGGGGGGCAGGGACCACCCCTCTGCCATTGGCCCCAGCAGTCTCAGTTTTAGTCCCAGGGAGGCCAAATGTCAACTGTCCTTTCTCATCACGATCATGCTTCTGATTGTCCTCACACCAGGCCCCACGCACACCCCGCTGCTGCCCCAGCCCTTGCTTGCCTACCTCTAGGCCTTTGCACCCCTTAGAATCAGCGGGCAACCAGCTGCCCGGCTCCTGTTACGCTGGGCCTGCTGCTCAGGACAGCGTGTACCCAGAGACATGCAGTTACCTCCCGGAGAGGAAGCGGATTTGACTGTTGAAGAAAAAACCACAGCAAAGAGCCTGCCGAAAGGTGGGTAAACGCTGCCTTGAACTGGAGTCTGTCCTGAAGCTGGTGAGTCTGCACTCGCCTCCCAAGCATTACCGTTGGGGGGTGAAGTGGGGGGATTGGGGCCCCAAGGCTCAGAGGTCACGTGCTTCTCTGGCAAAGGATCTGCATCCTGCCTTGTACTTGTAGAGATATAAAGAGCCCCCTTTACAATGACCGATGCCTCCCTAAGACACCAGGTACCGGTGGACTTTTATTTTTATTGTTTTTATTTATGGGTTTATTTTGTTAATCCTCACCCAAGGATATATTTTTAAATATATTTTATTGATTTTTTTTTTTTTTTTTACAGAGAGGAAGAGAGAGGGATAGAGAGTTAGAAACATCAATGAGAGCGAAACATTGATCAGCTGCCTCCTGCACGCCCCCTACTGGGGATGTGCCTGCAACCAAGGTCCATGCCCTTGACCGGAATTGAGCCTGGGACCCTCAGTCTGCAGGCCGATGCTCTATCCACTGAGCCAAACTGGTTAGGGCACCGAAGGATATTTTTCTATTGATCTTTATTTAGAGAGAGTGGAAGAGAGAGGGACAGACAGACAAAAACATAGATGTGAGAGAAACACATAGATTGGTTGCCTCCTGCATGTGCCTGACCAGGACCCAGACCCAGGAGGAGCCTGCAACCGGAGTCGTGCCCTCAACCAGAATCAAACCCTTTGGTCCTTAGACTGGTGCTCTATCCACTGAACCACACTGGCTAGGGCTAGATTTCAATGTAGATTTTTGTTTCAGAAACTATTGCTCCGCAGTTTTCCTCTTCATTTGAATTGTGCACATATGTAGCATGAGATCTGCAAGTTTAGCTTGATTTCCCCCTTAGTACTTAATTTAGAAACGTGTCTGCTTTAATTTTCTTTTGGAGAAAGGCTTTTAGTGTACCATCATTGTTTTGGAAGTATTCTCAGCGTTGTTGTGCATTTTATATACAATTTGAAAAAATTAAAATATGGTATTTATCTCGGTCTCATGGTGAAGCAGGTAGGAAGGAAGGAACTATTTCCGTTTCTGAAATAGAGCCACCTCAGGCGAACTTGTTTTTCTAACATTGGAGGACATTGGAGGCTGTCTCACGGACGTCCACGCAAAGGTTCAGTCAGCGCTGTTTGGTTTGGATACAGAGCATGAAGGGACATGGCTGGATTTGCATCTTAGAAAACATGATCAGATTTGCATCTCGTGCTGTGGCGGAAGGGAGGCCAGCAGGAAGCTGATGAGAATAATTTTCAGCCCTAGCTGCTTTGGCTCAGTGGAGAGAGCGTCGGCCTGCAGACTGAAGAGTCCTGGGTTCAAGTCCTAATCAGGGCACGTGTAGGGAGCGGCTGTAGGGCTAAGCCTCAGACTGACCTGCTGGCAAAGCCACAAAGAAGTCCCAGCTTGGAGGGCACAGCCCTCTTAGCATAATTAAGCTTGACCTTATGACCTCCCTAGATCCTTCCTGGGCAGCTAATGGGCTGTGGGAGGGGCAGCAAGTGCTAAACCAAGCAAAACTCACAAGAACTTTGTAACTACACTGACCACTATTTGTTTACCTCTGGCTATAAAAATAAAGGCTCAGCTTGCCATCTGGATCTGTTCTCTGTGGCCTCAGCCAGGCACAGGAGATCCACCTAGACCCATTTTATTCTCTTTGTCTGTCTTTTCTTCATCCTTCACCAGCCCTCCCTCAGGCTCACTGAACCCTTGGCTGTGCTGGCAAGGCACAGGCAAGTGCCCAAGTCGCAGGCTCCATCTCCAGTAGGGGGCGTGCAGGAGGCAGCCAATTTATGATTATCTCTCATCATTGATGTTTTTATCTCTCTCCTTCCTTCCTCTCTGAAATCAATAAAGATATATTTAAAAATAATAATATTCAGCCGAAACCAGTGTGATTCAGTGGATAGAGCATCGGTCTGCGGACTGGAAGGTCCCAGGTTCAATTCCGGTCAAGGGCATGTACCTTGGTTGCGGGCACATCCCCAGTAGGGGTGTGCAGGAGGCAGCTGATCGATGATTCTCTCTCATCGATGTTTCTAGCTCTCTATCTCTCTTTCTCTGTAAAAAAATCAATAAAATATATATTAAAAAATAATAATAATATTCAGACATGGCCTGAATAATAGTAACTGATACTTTCTCTCTTTTTAAAAAAAATTCATTTCAGAGAGGAAGGGAGAGGGTGAGAGAGGTAGAAATGCCAATGATGAGAGAGAATCATTGATTGGCTTCTTCCTGCACACCCCATAATGGGGATTGAGCCCACAACCGGGGTATGGGCTCTTACCCAGAATCCAACTGTGACCTCCTGGTTCATAATGCAGTGATCAACCATTGAGCCACACCAGCCAGGCTATATTGTTGATTTTTAAATTTGGGGGAAAACTCTGGAGGAATAACATTTTGTTGTCTTGAATTAAAGATTACTGTGCAATCAAACCTTTAACTGTCTTAATAAACTAATGCTTGAGAACAGTTACCTTACAAAGATGTAACAATCTGGGAAAAATTCCGGGGAAACTTCTGAATATAGAAATAAGGATTTCCTAGAAGTTTTTCTTTCTATAGCTCCCATATCTTTTATAAAGAAGAAGAATTTGCCTGTAATTTAAAATGATGACTAATAGCCCTGACTGGTTTGGCTCAGTGGATAGAGCATCAGCCTGTGGACTGAAGGGTCCCAGGTTCGATTCTGGTCAAGGGCACGTACCTTGGTTGCGGGCACATCCCCAGTAGGGAATGTGCAGGAAGCAGCTGATAGATGTTTCTCTCTCATCAATGTTTCTAACTTTCTATCCCTCTCCCTTCCTCTCTGTAAAAAAAAAATCAATAAAAAATATTTTTAAAAAATAGAAAAATAAAATAAAATGATGACTAATATTCACACACTGGAGGCAGGGTTCTAGCCTCGCCCTTTCACTGTTATCCAGTTTTCTATGGGAAACAGAATTATAAAACTAGATTTTCTGTGTTTGGCTGTAATACATACCAAGTCCATATGATGTATTCTCTTCTACTGTGCTGAGCATTTGCATTCATGATTTCTATTATTGCTCACAAAAGCTGAAAAATAGGAATGACTATCCCCATTTCACAGATGACTAACGTGAGGAGCAGAGGGAGTAAGTGAAGTGATGGGCAGTGTGTGATGGACAGCAGCAAGTGGCAGAGCTAGGCTTTGAACCCAGGGGTATCGGATCTCCAGAGCAAGTCACCTAAACTACCTCAGACACTGTCCTTGGTCAAGGCTATGGCTCCGTGTCCCGTGATTCCTAGGTGTTAAAAAAAAAAAAAAAAAAAAAGGGAAAGCAAACAGACTTCTGTCCTCAGCCACTCCTGCCTTTTCCATGAGCAGGAAGTGGGGTTCAGGGGTCTCCTGGCCTCTGATTTCCCAAGCACCTGCTTCCTGATCTCAAAAGCTCAGAGTTGGGCCCTAGCTGGTGTGGCTCAGTGGATAGAGCGCTGGCCTGCAAACTAAAGGGTCCCTGTATAATTCTGGTCAAGGGCACATGCCGGGTTTGTGGGCTTGATCCCCAGTTGGGGGGCGTGCAGGAAGCAGCCGATCCAAGACTCTCTCTCATCATTGATGTTTTCCCCTCTCCCTTCCTCTCTGAAATCAATATAAATATATATATATATATATATATTTTTTTTTTTAAAAGAATTCCCGGGGTGATTTTTTCATAAAGAGAGGAAGCCGTTCACAAAGTAAACCATCATCTTATATAGTTAGAAAAATTCAGATTCCCCACGTTTAATTTGCTTAAAACACGAAGGACACTGAAATGCAGGCATCTGCTCTGTGAGCGGGAAGCGCACATGCGCCCTCCGCTCTCTCCTCCCTGCCCTCCTGCCAGAGCCTGTCCCTGAAGGCACCCCTGTGAGGAAGAGGGCCCTCTGCTGTCTTGTCTAGAAAGTAGAGATGACGCCGGAGTGGGGCAGTGGCTGGGGAGGAGGCCCTGGGCCCCCCCACTCTCCATCAGCTCTCCACCCAGCCACTCTGCACACCCAACAGCGGAGGGGGAGGGGCAGGCTGTGCCCACTTCACTTCCAAACACAACCCACTGGCTCCCCCAGCAGGCTTGCCACGCCCGCCTCTACAGAAGCCTAAGAGCAAGTGGTCGGCAAACTCATCAGTCAACAGAGCCAAATATCAACAGCACAACGACTGACATTTCTTTGGAGAGGCACATTTTTTAACCTTAAACTTCTTCTAACGCCACTTCTTCAACATAGACTCGCCCAGGCCGTGGCGTTTTTGTGGAAGAGCCACACTCAAGGGGCCAAAGAGCAGCATGTGGCTCTCGAGCTGTGGTTTGCCAACTGCGTCTCTAGGCCAATGTGTCCTTGGTCCCTTGTACATAGGTGATGGTTGCCATGACAACGTGCATAGATAATCCTGATACCTGCCCTCCTCCCTAGGGGAGATGACACTGCTGACAATGGAGCTCAGCCCTCAGTTTGTCTGTTTTCCTTCACTCCCTCGTGTGTCAGGGACCGGGTCTGGAAGCTTTGGGTTGAATTACATTTCACGCTTGCATCAAATATTTTCAAACGTCTGCTCTGCGTAAGGCATTAAATAAAAAAAACACTTCCCATTTTAAGGCTCCGATGATTGAGTCTTGGGCAGATATGGGCATGTTCGAAAGAGAAGATGCGTTATTAATTTTGCCACTAGATGGCAGGAATTTATAAATCAAAATGAACAGAAACCCAAAGTTCATACTAAATCAAAGCATTCTTTTTAAATATATATATATTTTATATATATATATATATATATATATATATATATATATATATATATATTTATAGACAGGAAGGGAGAGGGATAGAGAGTTAGAAACATCGATGAGAGAGAAACATCCACCAGCTGCCTCCTGCACACCTCCTACCTGGGATGTGCCTGCAACCAATGTACATGCCCTTGACCGGAATCGAACCTGGACACCGCCCGCCTCCCTCCCCCAGTCCTCAGACTGACGCTCTATACCTTGAGCCAAATCAGTTTTGGTTGGGGTCTTTTTTTAAATTTTTTTTATTGATTTCAGCGAGAAAGGTAGAGGGAGGGAAGGAGAGAGGGAGGGAGGGAGGGAGGGAGGGAGAGAGAGAGAGAGAGAGAGAGAGAGAGACATCAATAAAAGAGAATCGGGGATCGGCTGCCTTCTGCACGCCCCCTACTGGGGATAGAGGCGGGCATGTGCCCTGACCAGGAATCCAACCGTGACCTCCTGGTTCATAGGTCAATGGTCAACCACTGAGATGCACCGATGGGTTGGGCCTTAAAACCAGTTCAGAATCCCTATATGCACAGTGGCTCTTAGAGCAATGCTTCATCTGGGAACGTGTTAGACATGCAGATTCCTGGGCCAAGCCCAGACCTGGGGAATCAGAGCCCTGGGGGCGGGGCCAGGGCTGTAGCAAACTCCCAGGAGAGGGATGCCGGCTTCCTGGAGAAGCAGCGCTGTCTCAGAGGGGCTGTAGGACAAACTGCCTGCTGTCTCAGCACCTGGCCCAGTGTCTGACATATTAAAGCCACTCAGTGGATGTTTCAGAGAAGGAACCAAAAAAGACTCATTAACACCCATCCGAGTGAAAGAGACCGCCTCCCGGGCATAGTGTATCTTTCATCTTTTCCAAGTGCGGATGGAAGGAGCCACGTGCTGACCTGACAGCTCAGGGGAGGCCTGCGTGGCAGTCCTGCAAACTCAGAGACCTAAAGTCACCACAAAGGACTGTCCAGAAATTAAATATTTAACTACAAACAGGTTATGGTGGGTAGTCATGTCCTAGGCCGATATTTTCCCTGACAAAGATCCACTTAGATCTTTCCCGAGCTGTCTTTTTGCCTCTAAGATAACCTATCTGTGAGATGTCTGGGTAATTTGTAACTTCTTTTTTACCCCGGACCCCTCAGGGCACAACGAATGGCCTAGAGACATTCCCTCATTGTTATTGTTATCAAGTTAATTGTCCAATGTTAATTACGTTAGAGTATCCTGCTTCCATCTCTGTAGGAGAAGCTCATGTCCATCATTTCACCTTTTACACTATCCCAGAGGTTTCCCCGCTTTGCTTTCTCACCTCCCTAATCTATCACCAATGAATTTCATGTAACTCACCTCCATCCCTTTCCTTTGATGGCAATGTATAAATATAGAAATGCAACCCGCCATTCTCCAGAGCATTATCTCAATCCGTTGAGGTTCTGCTTCCCGGCAATTGTGGACAGTTTGGCTCAAATAAATTCACAAAAATCCTTTATAGGTTTCCATGTTTTTTTGTTTTTGTTTTTTTCCCATTAACACAAGGATCAGTGGGAGGGCCCACCATTCAGACAGCCGTGGGCTCTTACGTAACTGTAGTTACAGGTGCGGCGTGCACTTTGAACCGTGTCCGCTCCTCCTTACCCCCTCGTGACACAGGAGCTTCCTTTGGGAAAAAGCTGGTCTCTGAGGAGGAATGAAAACAACACAGACGCCAGTGCTTGCCTTTGGGGGTTCACCACCAGGAGGCGTGGAGCTGCTGGGTAAATCTCGGCTCCCTTCTTCCTCTTCACGTGGGGGACTCTGTTCTCTGATGACCCCTCTGGGCCCTTGGCCTGCTCAGGGGAGTAGCCTGGAACCTTTGGAATGGGGCAGGGGATAGACTGTAGATAAGAAGGCGCTGGGAGGGCGCCGGCAGCCCCCAGCCCGGCAGCTAGCAAGAGGCTGGGCTGGGGATGCGACCTTTGGCCCCTCAGGCTCGCCGTAAACACGGACAAACACGCAATGCAGGCTGTTCTCAGTGGCCTGCACCCGAAAGCTGGGCAGCGTGGCTAGGCCTCCGGAACGTCTGGTGAGATAGGGGTGCGAGCTAGAGAGGATGAAACCCCGCGAGGGCAAGGCAAGCCCGAACTTCTGGACCCCACGATCAGCTGGGCGGCTGGGGGCCCAAAGCGTAGGGAAGGGGGTATCATGCCCTGGCAGGTGCGCCTGGCATTCTGTGGGCACTTCCTCCGGGATTGTCTCTGTCCTGTTGTTACATTAAAGAAGCTTGTCTCCCCGGCCTGGGACCTCTGCAGCAATTTCATCCTTGTCCTATTGTGACAAGCAAGCAGTAGTTCAAAACAAAAATGACCGAGATGTGGGTTTAAAACATACCTGGAGTCCGGCTGGGGTAGCTCAGTGGTTGAGCGTCGACCCATGAGCCCGGAGGGCAGGGTTCGATTTCCCGTTAGGACACAGGCCCGGGGTTGCAGGTTTGAGCCCAAGCATGTAGGAGGCAGCCAACCAATGATTCTCTCTTATGATGCTGCTTCTCTCTCTCTTCCTCTCTGAAATCAATACAAATTTTATTAAAAACAAACCAATTAGAAAACAATGCAAAAGCCTTAGGAGGGAAGACCTTTAAAAAGACTGTCACCTGAGCCAAAACAGGTAAAAAATCTCTGTAAAAAATCAATAAAATATATTTAAAAATAAAATAAAAGACTGTTACCCTTTCCCACTTCTTCCTGCTTGAAATACGCCCGTTGTGTCTGGAGGTTGAGCAGCATCTCAAGCCCTAAAGCAAAAAGCCAACATGCTAAGCTTGCACACCCCCTACTGGGGACGGAGCCCACAACCCAGGCTCATACCCTGACCCGGACTCCAACCATGGCCTCCTGGTTCATAGGTCAACGCTCAACCACTGAGACGCACCAGCCAGGCTCCGTCATTCATTTGGGTTCCATACCCAGAAGTGGAATTGCTGGATGGGATGGAAGTTCTATGTTTGATTCTTTAAGGACGCCCCCTGCTGTTTCCCACAGTAGCTGTACCAGTGTATGTCCCCACCATCAGTGCAGAAGGATTCCAATCTCTCCCCATCCTCACAACACTGGTGTCTTCTGTTTTGTTTTATGTTATTTATTATTTTTTTAAATATATATTTTATTGATTTTTTTACAGAGCGGAAGGGAGGGAAAGAGATAGTTAGAAACATAGATGAGAGAGAAACATTGATCAGCTGCCTCCTGCACACCCCCCACCCCCAAACTGGGTATGTGCCCACAACCAAGGTACATGCTCTTGACCAGAATCGAACCTGGGACCTTTCAGTCTGCAGGCCGACGCTCTATCCACTATGCCACACCGGTTTTGGCTGTGTTATTTTTTGATAAGAGCCATCATCCTAATGGTGTGAATATCTCACTGGGGTTTGGTTTTGTGCTTCCTTCACTGTCTTATACCTTTAGTCCACTTTGAGGCCACTCGTTTCGTTCTGTTGCTATCTGTTCCCACCGCCTCTCCTCTTTTATCCATTGAATTTTACCTCTTCATGGAACATTTGTGCACATGTGTAATGGATAGGGAAGAAGAGCAGTGAACAAAGCCTACGCCTTCTCTTTTAAAACCTGGAAACCATTGGTTTGGCTGGATTTTAGCTCCAGAAAGTCTCTGTGTAATGCTGAGCTCGAATCCCCCTAGGTCTTCTCTTTCATTTTCTTTTCGGTAAGAGGCGGTATGTGCCTTCCACCCATTCCTGTTCACCACAGCTCCTGTGGCAGGACTTGGCTTTTCTTTCCTGCTCCCGGCTACTGGGCTGTGTTTGCCGAGGTCACCGTACACAGCCGGGTCTCCACTACTGTGGGCTAACATTACCCTTCAGGTGAGCTATTGGGGGGAAAGCTCTCAGCTCTTTCTAGTCTCTGTGCCTGTTGTTCCTTTTTTAAAATTTCTTTATTGATTAAGGTATCACATATTTGTCCTCATCCCCCCCATTCCCACCCCAAACCCCTCCCCATGCATGCCCCCACCCCCCTGTTGTCCGTGACCACTGGCTAGGCCCATATGCGTGCACACAAGTCCTTTGATTGATCTCTCCCCTTTCTCCCAACCTCCTCTACCTTCCCTCTGAGGTCCGACAGTCTGATTGCTGCTTCCCTGTCTCCGGGGGGTCTGTTTTTGTTCATCAGTTTGTGTTGTTCATTATTTCCTCTAGATGAGTGAGGTCATGTGATACTAGAAATACACTTATAAGAACCGAAAATGAGATAAGCAATAATGGTTATGCTGAGAGGCAAATGAATCAGTCTGTAGTGAGTTTCTTTCTGGGCCAACAGTTCTTTTGAGTCCCAATTTCAATGTCAAACAGTTCCTTATGTGTACGTGTCAGCAATGATATTTCATATCTGGATGGTAGACAAGTGGTGGTAATGCAGGTCTGACCCTCTCTGGTTTGGTCCTGGGCAACTGGCAGCAACGCACAGCTTCTGACTGTTAGTATTGTGCCTATTATTTCATGGTTCTCATCTCAGGCATAGAAATACACAGGGTCAACCTCAGCTAGTCCTCTGTGCCTTTAAGAGAAGAGCCAGAGGCCCCGCCCACCAGGTTGATCCACAGGCAGATAACACACTTGCTGGGGGTATCCATGCACCAGCAACTTCAGAAGAAGGAGTTACATTTACTTCTTCTGCATTCTCTGTTGGAACATATTGTGCGCGTTCTGTTCCTGGTCAAGCAAAGTTGTGTGAAATGTAGCAAAAGCTTGCTCTAAAATGAGCCACAACCTTTGATTCAAAAATGTAATCCATTGTTTATGGTAAGCTCTCTCTAGTCTCACTTTTTCTTGAGAGGCAGCAGCACTTGAACTCTGGCCACTCCTGGGGTGGAGAAAGAGTAGGACTAACAATGGCAGAAGAATTAAAAATGGCAGTCACCGCCCAGCCAGCATGGCTCAGTGGTTGAATGTGGACCTATAAGCCAGGAGGTCACGATTCGATTCCTGGTCAGGGCACATGCCTGGGTAGCAGGCTTGATCCCCAGTAGAGGGCATGTAGAAGGTAGCTGATCAATTATTTCCTCTCATCACCAATGCTTCTATCTCTCTCTATCTCCCTCTCCCTTCTTTTCTGAAACCATTAAGAAAATATGTAAAAAACAAACAAACAAACAACAACACACCAACAAAACAAAACAAAACAAAACAAAACAAAACAGAAAGCCAATAAAAACTAAAAATAAAATAAAAATAAAACCAGGAGCCCTAGCTGGTTTGGCTCAGTGGATAGAGTGTTGGCCTGTGGATTGAAGGGTCCCAGTTTCGCTTCTGGTCAACATACCTCAGTTGCAGGCTCCATCCCCAGCCTTGGTTGGGTCTGTGCAAGAGGCAACTAATTGATGTTTTTTTTTTCTCTCTCTCTCCCCTCCCTCCTTTTGCTCTAAAAATCAATGAAAAAATATCTTTGGATAAGGATTAAAAATAAATAAATAAATAAATAAATAAACCCAGGAAAAAATGCTGGTCTGTGCCCCAAAAGGTTAAAAAAATAATAATTCCATAACAAACACAGATTGTGTTATTGTCATTGTTGTTTTCATTGAGTTTTTTTTCTTTTTCTTTATCCTGAATTTAGTACCAAAAATCTCTTTTCCTGAGATTGAGCTTCTAATACTTCCCCAGCTGCTCAGGGGAGAGCTGGTCATGAATTAAATTTCACTTTCACTCTTGAGCACAGTGGGTATGTGTGTGTGTGTGTGTGTGTGTGTGTGTGTGTGTGTGTTCCACTTTAAATATCTAGTCACTGCCACAAAAAACTAAGTGCCATTTCTATGTGTAATTCACAAGGCAGATAGAGCCAGTGGCTGTATTTATTGGGCCAATTTCCTAGCTGACCATAATAAATTGCCTTGGCCTAAAACACCCAGCGTATGTCAGCAAATGTCTGACACATAAGGCATCTTCTCCAGGAAGAGATGCCTTTCCCTAATTTGCACCAAGAGTCATACGGACTCATGGCAACCTCCGTGGTGACTGGGTTAATTAAGTGGTGGTGCTCTCTCTACTTCTGCTATCAGCTTCCTGGTTCTTGCCTCTCGATCATCACCCTAATCCAAGGCTCCTTAGAAGGAATGGAGAGTGTGGTGATGAGTCCCATTCATTTATTTGACAACCATTTATGGAAGGTCTCCCAAAGAGCCGGCTGCTGTTCTGGGCTGGATGTGTGGTAATCTACAAGGCCAAGCCACGCATTACCTACTGGCTCTGCAGCGAGCCCATGGACACCCATGTTGGGCCAAGCCGGAAACCCCACCCCATGCCTTCCTTCTCTGCAGTCATTTGACTTAATGGAAATAAATTCACCAGGCACAGTAACAGTGGCCACAGGCTTCCATGTGGAGGCCATCTTTGTATGTGCCCATGGGAACTACCGAAAGCAGACCTTTTCCTGCCCCATAATCTGGGTGAGGCAAACATCACCTCCAACTATGGTTAGAGATCCCGCAGCTTCCTGCAAATGTGTTCATTTACTCAATACCTACACTAATAAAAGAGAAACATGCAAATTGACTGTCCCTCCATTATGTCCACCAGCCAATCAGAGTGAGTATGCAAATTAACCCAACAAATATGGCCATTAATTTGCATATGCAGGCATGGAGCAAAGATTGAAGACAGTGTAGAAGGAAGCCAACCACTGCAGAGGGGAGTGAAGCTGCAGAGAAGCAAGTGGGGCGGTGGAGACAAGAGGGAAGTGGGGCAGCTTTGCTCAGGTTGCAGGAAGCCCTATTCTTGCTGGAATCTTCCTGCAATGGGCCTCTAGTATATGTATAAAAGCCAGGCAACTAGAACAACTAGAACAACAAGAGCAACCAATGGCTATGGCATGCACTGCAGTGACCAACCCGTCTGATCAGGGCCCAATGGGGGCTGGGGATTAAGCCTGCAATTGAACCCAGGACCCTTCAGTCCCTGGGCCAACACTCAATCTACTGAGTCAAACTGGCTAGGGCTCTGTTTTTCTTAATCTTTATTTTTATTGATTTCAGAAAAGAAGGGAGAGGGAGAGAGAAGAACATCGATGAGAGAGAATCATGGATTGGCTGCCTCCTGCACACCCCACACTGGGAATCAAGCACGAAAACCAGGCATGTGACCTGGCCAGAAATCTAACTGTGACCTTCTGGTTTATGGGTGGAATCCCAACCATTGGGCAACACTGGCCTGGCTCCTCATGCATTTCTTATGCAAACTGTTTGATCCATCTCTTGCTCACAGATAAGAACCCTGAGGTACATAAACACTAGACACCTCACCCAAAGTCACTCACCAAAGTCACGGCAGGAATGGCGAATCCTGCAGTCTCCTAACTCCACCAGGTGGGAAGGCGGGAGGAGGACACAGCTGTGGGCAAACCAACAAAAGGCCTTTCTGCTTCTGAGTGTCTGTTCAAACCTTGAATTAACTTCCAGGCAGCTATTTCCACAACTGTCTAAAGGGAATAGGTAAGCCCTAGCTGGTTTGGCTCAGAGGATAGAGCAGGGGTGGGCAAACTTTTTGACTCGAGGGCCACCATGGGTTCTTAAACTGGACTGGAGGGCCGGCACAAAAGCAACCTGACCGTGCTGGCACTCTCATCTTGGGCTGCTGGTGAAGGAGCGGAGGGGAGAGCAAGAGAACCCTCCGCTCTTTCGGCTCCGCAAGCCGGATAGAACAGCTGAATGGGCTGGATCCGGCCCGCGGGCCATAGTTTGCCCACGGCTGGGATAGAGAGTCAGTCTGCGGATGACAAGGTCCCGGTTAAGGGCACGTAGCTCAGTTGCAGTCTCTTCCCCGGCCTGGGCCCTGGTCAGGGCTCATGCAGGAATGTTTCTCTCTGTCTTTCCCTCTCTCTTCTACTCTCCTTAAAAATCAATGGAAAAAATCCTCGGGTGAGGATTAACCAGATAAATAAATAAAGAGGATAAGTGAGTGGCCGACCCCCAGCAGCCACCGCGTCTTGCTCACCCATGAGCTTTCGGGCCTGTTGCCCAGGCTAATTAATCCCAAAGGACAAACACCTGTTCCTTATGGACTCGGCACCTATCCCAGAACCAGCCCCGCTTCACCTCCCCCCTCCCCTTTATCTGTAGCCAATATCAATTCTTAAAAACAAAAACAAACAAACAAAAAAAAACAACAACACACAAAAAACCCTTTTACAGGGTAATGATCAACATAGACCAGTGGTCGGCAAACTCATTAGTCCACAGAGCCAAATATCAACAGCACGATTGAAATTTCTTTTGAGAGCCACATTTTTTAAACTTCAACTTCTTCTAACGTCACTTCTTCAACATAGACTCGCTCAGGCCGTGGTATTTTGTGGAAGAGCCACACTCAAGGGGTCAAAGAGCCGCATGTGGCTTGAGAGCCGCAGTTTGCCGACCATGGACATAGACTGATGAAAAAAAATAGATTCAGAGACAGAGAAGCATGACAAGACCTCCAAACCTCAGAGGGGAGGCGGGGAGGATGGAGGGGTAAGAGATCAACCACAGGGCTTGTGTGCATGCACATGAGCACAACCATGGACACACACCAGGGGGTGAGGGCAGGTGCCGGGGGTGGGAGTGGGCGGGGAGAGGTCAATATTGGGGGGGGGGGAGATATGTAATACTTTCAACGATAAAGAATAAAGAAAGAGAAAAACAAACTAGTGCAAAGTTATAAACACAGAACAAAACAAAGCCTTACATCTTTCTTCCCCAAACTGCACCCGGGAGCCGCGCAGCCCAGAATGGTGGCCAGGCCGTCTTCCCCAACCCCAGCACCTGGGCCCCTCTGGCTCCCGTGGCTCAATCAACCTTCGTTTAGAAAAGCTTTCCGCTGTGGGAGTGTTTAAGGCTGAAAAAAGGAGGAAGATGGACTTCTTATTCTCGCAACCAGAAACTTGTTTCTAACTACAAGGCAACTTCTAAAATCTGAAAAGCAAACACCTCAGCATGAAAAAATTTCTTTTCTTTATTTAAAAACATATTTGTATTGATTTCAGAGAGGAAGGGAGAGAGAGAGAGAAACATCCATGATGAGAGAATCATTGATCGGCTGCCTCTAGCACGCCCCCTACTGGGGATCAAGCCTGCAACCCGGGCTTGTGGCCCGACCTGGAATGGAACCATGAAACCAATTGGTTCAAAAGTCAATGCTCCACCACTGAGCTAAACTGGCCAGGCAAGATTTCTTTGATCAGTGAAAACTTTTACGGTAATAAAAGATCCAGTTTATGTATAAAAGCAAGGCCCTATAGGAAAACATACAGCCTGCATACAGCTTGTGATAAAGAGCAGCAGTGAAAAATACTTCCCACAAAAAGAATTCTATGTATCATTAAATCTGAAAATTTAAAAAACCCACATTTATAGCTCAGCAGCCTACCCGTGGCTCCGTCCCTGGAGAGCTGTATTAAGCACTAAAATGTCTCTCTTATCCCTGCACCACTTGGTTCTTTTCTAATACTTCAAGCAGCTGAAGTTAGGGAATTAGCATAAAGCTCGGTCCTATAGGTTTATTTGGAATCCAGGGTTTATTATTTTTATTCGTTCAATAATAAACATTTAGTGAGCGCCTTCTCTTTGCCAGGGGTACATCTAGTTGCTTGAGGATAAATATGCCGTTAAATAAAACTCATCTTTTGGGGGGTGTTAATCCTCACCTGAGGATATTTCTCCATTGATTTTTAGAGAGAGTGGAAGAGAGAGGGAGAGACAGAAACATCAATGTGAGAGGGACACATCGATTGGTTGCACATGCTCCAACCCTGGGGCCAGGCCTCAAGCCCACAACCAGGGTACGTGCCTTTGACCGGAATCGAACTCGAGCCCCTTCAGTCGGCGGGCCAACGCTCTATCCACTGAGCCAAATGGGCTAGGGCTAAGCAAAACTCACGTTTGTCTTCAAGGAGCTGGGCGTCTCATCGAGACAGGCTACTAAGCAGGACAAGCCGAATAGGGAAACTGAGACAGATAAACAGCACTTTGCAGCCATCTGTAAATCCTATCTTCCCTAAAGCAGGGAGATTTCAGAGAGAAGAAAGGAGAGGGAGAGAGATTGAAGCTTCAATTGGCTGCCCCTTGCACGCCCCCTACTGGGGAATGAGATCTACAGTACAGTACCGTTTATATCCTTATGATACATGCAAACAAAACAACACTCCGTTTTCCTTTCAATTCTCCAGAAGACATGTTATTCAGATGATGGACCTCCTGAACTGATTATTTAATGTCTTTTGTTCCCTTGCCTTTCCCTCCACTTCTTCCTCCATCCTTCTCTCATCGTCATCTGATTTATCCAGGATGTGTCCCTGAGTGTCGGTACAAAGCCACTACCAACATCATGCTGTCATGAAGAGGAACGTAGCAACTCCTACAAGGGGCCGAAATGAGCCCAGGTCCTCAAGGGTACTTCTAGGTCTTTTGGTTACAGTGGGTGTTAGGAAATACTAGTACATGATTAATTGCAAAGAGAGCAATCAGCATATACCTATGTCTGTCTCTGTATCGCTCTGTTTCTCTCTCTCTCCTTTTTAAAAAATATGTTTTTATTGATTTCAGAGAGGGAAGGAAGAGAGAAACATCAATGATGAGAGAAAAATCATTGATCAGCTGCCTCCTGCATGCCCCCCACTGGGGATGGAACCCACAACCCAGGCATGTGTCCTTGACTGGAATCGAACCTGGGACCTTTCAGTCCTCAGGCAGATGCTCTATCTACTGAGCCAAACCAGTTAGGGCTCTCTCTCTCTCTTCTTGTATTCACAGACTGGAAGGAAACCTCAGCTACTCAGGAACTGTCTCTGGAGAAAGAAGATTCAGACCAACTTAGCTTGGATGGCATCCCTTGCTCTTGCCATCAGCATGGATGGTTGGGCTGCCCAGTGGAGGGGAAGCCGTCTAGAAATGTTGAAGAATACCCTTCTATTTCTCAAATCCCACACTTGGGGAGACATCCTGAAGAAAAATCACAACAGATATGCACAAAGAGACAGGTACAAGAATGTTCATTGCAGCAGTGTTTTTAATAGCAAAAAATTGTAAACAATCTAAATGTCTATTAACAGCAGAATCTCAATTCTAATATGCAATAGACTACTGGGAAGCAATAAAGAGAAATGAATGGAAACGCTAGCTATGAAAAGGTCTAGTTCTTATAAAATGAATGTTAAATAACAAAATCAAAGTGTGGGAGGATATGTACAGTATGATACCATTTACATCAAGTTCAAAAACATGCCAAACAATATCACACATCGTTAAGGACATCGAATTATGTGGTCAATATATGAAGAACTGCATGGGGAAGATACAAAAGCAATATCAGGCTTAATATATGAGGAGGATGAGAGGAACATGAGGCTGGGACAGGTTACTCAGAGCATCGCAACTCTCTCTGTTTATTTCTTTTTTTAAATATATTTTATTGTGTTTTTTTGTTTCTGTTTTTGTTACAGAGAGGAAGGGAGAGGAATAGAGAGTTAGAAATATCGATGAGAGAGAAACATCGATCAGGTGCCTCCTGCATACCCCCTACTGAGGACGTGCCTGCAACCAAGGTACATGCCCTTGACTGGAGTTGAACCTGGGACACTTCGGTCCACAGGGTGATGCTCTATCCACTGAGCCAAACCAGTCAGGGCTCTCTATTTATTGAAAACAAATAGCCAAAACAATAAGGGAAGTTGCTCAGATCTGACAAATCTAGGTGGGAAGTACACAGGAATCGACTCCATAAAATTATAGAGAGTAACGTATGCTTCAAGTATACAAAAATCAAATCTAAGTCAATTGTGCTGAAGTAGAGCTATAAGCAAGCTGACCTGCACACCTAGTTACCCACACATCCATCGGCCAGGGCAGGACTAGCCTCCATGATGTCCACACATCCCATTTGTCCACGTTGTAACTAAATCATAAAATGCCAAGCTACGGCTCTGTCGTGCATGATACAGAATTTTCATGACAACAATGGAGCTGACACCTCTGGCACTGGTCTGTGTCTTCACTGAACACAAGATAATGGCCACAGATAAAACTTCGGGGGGGGGGGAGGAGGAATAAACAGTAGGAAAACAATCTAAATATATTTTGTATTATTGATTTCCAGGAGGAAGGGAGAGGGAGAGAGAGAAATATCAAAGATGAGAGAGAATCATGGATCGGCTGCCTCCTGCACACCCCACACTGGGGATTGAGCCTGCAACCCAGGCATGTGCCCTGACCCAGAATTGAACCTGAGACCTCCTGGTTCATAGGTTGACACTCAACCACTGAGCCAAGCTGGTCGGGCTAGGAAAACAATCTAGAATTGAAAGGCATGAGCTCCTAGAAGATGCACTGAACTCCAGGCAGAATGAATGAAAGAACATTCCAGAACTACACACACCCACGTGAAATTCACACTTGGAGGGAACGGGAGCAACAGATCTTCTAGGTGAAGTGGGGGGAAGACCTTTACTGGGACAAAAATAACATGTAGCAAAATGATGCAAAGAGATGATGGGCGATAACATCCGGGTTCTCAAGGAATGTGACCTTGAACCTGAATCCCGTAGGCAGCCAAATGACGGACGAAGCACAAGGATAGAGTGAAGGTGTTTTCTGAGAGGCTAGATTCAAAAGGGTTACTTTCCACGACATCTTTATGGGGAACACTTCTCCAGGCAAGATAAGGTACAGGAGACTGTGAGGGCCATTATAAGGATGCTGAGAAGGGAAGTCCCTGGATGGTGTTTATTATGATAAAAGCATGTTGATACTAGAAAAGGAAGTCAAAAGGCCCTGTTTCTGCCTGCTTCTCTGGGCCACTTGAGATGCTCTGTTTTGGAGGCCAGCCCCTCTGCAGTGGTGCTGCTGTCCTGAGAACGCCATGCATGAGAAGCTTCACGGACAGGTCACAGGTATGACCACTCAGATAAGCTCCCAGCCCTTTGCTGGCCACATGAGGAGCCACCCCCGAGCCTCATCAAGCCTCCTCTGGCCTCATCACCCCCTGCCTGCACCTGCAGGAGAGACTGTGCGTGGCAACCGCCCGGCTGAGCCCATTCCCGGACCAGGAGAGACAATAATAAAAGGTTCTTTATGCTTGTGTATTTTGGGGTGCTTTTCAATGCAGCAATAGAAACTGCAGAGGGGAAAATTTAAGCCTCAAAGTGAATACAAAGGGATCTAAACGGGGCATAGTTTTGAGAAATCTTGTTCATCATTTAACACAGTGATCCTGAAACTTGGGCATGCGTTCGAATGATCTGGAAGGCGTGTGAGATGTCAGTTCGCTGGGCTTTACCCTCAGAGTGTCTGAGCTGGTCTGGGAGCGAGCCAGGAGTCTGTGTCCCAGTTCCCAGGTGATGCTGCTGCTGCTGGTTCGGGGGCCACCTTTTGAGAACCCCCAGCTTAAGATACCATGATGTCACAGGAAACCCTCTTTCCTCTTTCCTTCCACGTGTAGCGCTCTTTGTTCCAGCCGTTGAGTGACTTAGTTTCTTGAGAAAGCAGTTGACTACACTGTTTTCCCAGGCTGCAGTGGCTACAAAATGTTGAGCCTTAAACACTGTGGGAAGCACTGCTTTTCATAAAAATGTCAATGCGAAGGTACTGGTGGCCCAAGGTAGGGGAGGAAGTGAAGAAGTGGGGAGAAGAGGGAAGACGAGCATAGGAATATACAAATTCATTCATTCCACATAGATGAGGAGTCCAGAGAGACTGTCTAAAGATGGCTGAACAAGAAGCAGAGTTGCAATTATAATTTTTAAAGTTCAATAGGTAACCAAGAATAGAACATAATAATAATCTCCCTATCTGTCAAACATTGGTTAGGGAAGGAGAATAGAAGGCGGAGGGTAATAGAAGCAAGTAAATTCCTTCTTTTTCAAGAGGTAGTAATTAGAATCATCCAAAGTTGGTAAGTCAAAAGTTTAGTTAGAATTAAGGAGAAAACCATGAGAAAAACTAAAGGCAGAAACTGATGAAATGGGCTGTGTCTTTGAACAGGCAAGGAGGGTAGAGAGTTACTGGACAGGAGATGGTTATCTTTTATCCTAAGTACTTCGGTGGAACTTAAATAAAAAAAATAAACAAACACATGCTGGTATTTGTTAGATTAAAAACAATGACACTATTGGCCAAAAACTGATCAACGAAACTGCCATTGCTGAGTGCAAATTTTGATTCTGGCTAACATCCGTGATTTGGGACGAGCTATGTGGAGTCTCTAAACTCAATTTCTTTCTTAAAAAAGGGATGATAATGGTAATTTCTCAAAGGTTGTTCTAGGAAATGGATGTGATAATGATGCATTATCTGAGTGGACTAATCCCCCTTCCCATAAATACTTGAGAAAGACATGGTCCCGCTGGTTCAAGTCCAGCATCTTGAGTGATTCATCTGCCAATTGAATTATTCCATCTAACCTGATCTCAAAGTCATAACTGGGCTCTGGAATGAGCACAGGGCATAAAGTCATATTGCCACAGAACACTTTCCTATGGACCTCACGCTAGGAAAAGCCCCACCTGCACAGACAGTCAGTACAGCACAAGTACTGGAGTTTCCAGCCCAGAGCAACTTGGCATATGAACACAAAACTCCATCTATAGATGGGCCAGGGCAGAGAACACTGGGGGCTGTCCATGTGGAGTTTGATGGCTTATGTCAGGGAATGGGTCGTGATCGCCTTTCAAGTCTGTATTTCAACTGGCTACCCTGAGGGAAGGGCCTTAGAGGACATGGCAGACAGACCCCATGGTTCCTGCCCCTGATGGTCATGTCCTGCCCAGCCTCCTACCCTTGAGTGTGGACAGGACCTGTGACATGCTTCTAAACCATGGGATATGGCAACTGGGAAGGAACATGGACTTAAGGTCTCAAATCTGTTAGTTTTGAGTAAACCAAAAGCACAATTATCCTGGGTGGGCCTGGCTTGATCAGGTGAAAACCCATAAAAGTGGGAGGGACTAGGCCCTCCTTGAGGCCATGTGACATTTCCTAAAAATGGAAGATTGAAAGAGGGAACTGGCCAACACAGATGAAAGTGCAGCAAAGAAACAAAAAGTGATAATACGGGAAGCGCAATGAATAGCCAATGTCAATGGAGTAAGACAGCTGACTGTGGGACTGCTGACATGGCCCTGGTTTGAGATTGGAGCCATGCAGGCCAGAGGAAGGCAGAGAAGGAGGGTTACTGACAGAAATCACCAAGGTGGCTGTGATGAAAAGGACGAAGCTGTCCCAGAGGGAGTCCCCCTGGGAAAAAGACACACATGAGAGGAACTCTTGGAGAGATATTTCCCAACATTGAAAGTACCAATGATAAAATGTTGGAAGCTGATCCGAATTTAGAGGATTTGCCAAAATGCAGAAAAGATGCTCACTCCATATTGTAAATTATGTGATGACTCAAAGAAGGCAAGTGCTATTCAAATGACTCTTTTTAAGGCTTTACAAAGAAGACCCACTTTAATTCTCAAAGTTTCTAATGTTTAAATTACTGCATGCTAAAGAAATGTACTGTATTTTCCCACATCCCTAACATTTATAACTGACAACAAGAGAGTAATATTTAGAAAAAAAATCAGTGTAGGTCACGGAACAATTGTAATTTGTGTTCGCTGCTTATTAAGATCACTTTGCACAGATTGGACTGCCATAGTCATTTTTAGACTTGCACATGCACAGTAAACACTGCCCGTGTGCTGACTCACTCTGAGTCTCTTCCTTTCTTCAAACATGACAAGGGATTGCCCATTATAGAATTTTCGGCAAGGACCATGTCAATTTGTTCTCCATTTCACCCCACCCCCAGCACCTAACACAACCTCTGCCCAGATTAGGAAGCTGTTAATATTGATTTGAATGAATGAATGGACATACCCAGCTTCTAAGTGGGTGACAGGAGTCATGGATCATTTAGCGAAAGGATAAGATGTGCAAAGAGTACTAATCAAAATGGAAACCGGAGAAACATTACTTGGTTGGCGGTTACCCAGAAGGCTTAGCTTTCTGAATCCCAAAGCTAATTCTGCCTAAAGTTGTGGATGCTGCTGCTGCAAATGGCATAGAATTTTGGTCCAAAGTGTGGAGTGGAAAATGCGAATTAACAGGTACAATGAAAACACACACACACACACACACACACACCACACCTCAGTGCTTTAGAATTAATGTGCAACAGAAAATTGAGATGCAATTAAAAATGTGGAGGAAAGATTAGAGTCGTTGAGCTGAAGGCAGCAGGTTGATTTCAGGATGAATGGTGAAATAAGCTACTTGGGAGAAGCTACTGGGTTATCTGCTTCTTTCAGCGGTACAGGATTTAATTCGTTTCATTATTCTGTGCAGCAGAAATATGTGATAAAGACACAAATTGTTCTTCTATGGATTTCCTATATATAGACTTTGAAATTAAAAAGTGAGAGCGGTTGGCCAGGGACTAGGTGAAATAACTAAAGAGTATCCAAGTTTTCTGGTTCAGGTGCCAAATCAAAAACTAGTGACACACACACACACACACACACACACACACACACACTCATACACACACTACTCAAACACCTCCCCTATACCTATACCTATACCACTAAGCACCCAAACACATACAACTATCTACTCAAACACTACCCCTAAATCTCTATACACCCAAACCTCTATACAACCAAATAAACCCCCCAAAACTGACCACTTTCCAAGCAGAGACAAAATCAGGTTAGAGATAAACAATGGGATTTCCATGTATTTTTAGCCCTGTGAAGACTTCTAAATGTCTGGAAGTGATAGCAATCATCTAATCATAGCTAATTTTGCTTTTTCTCTGATTTCAAAAACTGTTAACATAATTATGAATGGTGAAAACGAGTCACAGAGCAAACTCCTCCCATTGCCAAATCAAGAGTAACCCAGGAGGATTAAATTAGTGCCATCCTGAGTAGCTCAGAAGTAACACCAAAACAATAGTTGGCATTCAGAATTGTATGTAACAGGAACATAAGTGAAGATCGCTGTTCCTAAGACGAGTCCTAATGAAAGTTGAAATTCATAGCAAAAGGAATCGACCTATTGTAGTGCTGCTGTAGCTGCCCATTTCAAGATTATCTTTCTTTTCTGGAAAAATAATTTATTTTGTGATTAGACTAATTCTGGTTGGGCCCAGGAGGGAGTCTGTGTTAACGTTAATGTCTGAGACAATTGTATGAGTTGTTGGATTTACTGTAAGCCTGATGCTATGGTGCTTGTTCATCTGGGTGTCATACAGTATTTTAGTGCACGTCAATCGTATCTATTCTGGCCAATCCACCTACAGAAAACATGGTGCATCTGAGACTCAAACAGAAAAGCAAATGTGGTCAGAACACCTTGTTAAGTCCAAAGTCAAGTCATAAACACATACAAAAATAATAACGTGAGTATATATACAGAAAAAAATTGAAAACAGATACCCTAAATTGTTGACAATGACTCTTTGGGGTTGGGTTTATAGGGATTTTCACTTTCCTTATAATTTATTTCTGTAATATTTAATAATTCTTAACAGTGTGAAAATGGCATTGTGATTAAGTTGAAAAGTTCTTACCTATAGAAAGTTCTCACTGAAATATTCATGGATTAAATGCTATAATGTCAGAGGTTTGCTAATATATACAGTGTGGAAGGACATGTGTAGAGATAGCGAAAATAAATTAGACATGAATCGGTACATGATGAGTATACATTGCTTCATTCTATCATTGTGCCTACTTTTGTGTATGCTTGAACATTTTATGATAAAAAAATTAAGAAAATGAGAGGTGATACAATTGAAAAATGAGGCTGGGGAATAAATGTAAAGAACCTTCAGTACAAGGAATTTCTATTCTCTACTCCAGCGGTCTCCAAACTTGAGTAAATGCAACCTTACCTACGACACTCTTTTTGCATACATTCACCAGGCATATGCTTGTTAATTCATTTATTTATTTAAAATGATGTACATATACCACTGTACTATTATGCCATTATAAAATATATGCAAACATAAAAAAGGCTAGAGAAAAATCAACACAAAATCATTCTTCCTATACTCTAATGGACATGTACCCCATTTAGGATCCCATGTGTGGTGAGTGGGGGCCCCTTAAGGTTTTCTAAGTAGTAAAGAGTTGGTTTATAAGAAACAGAAAGTTATTGGAGCACCCACAGATAATGGGAAATGGGTTAGAAAGACCCAGAGATAATTCGCCTAGGCCTCTCCAAGAACTGAAATGAGCAAAGAAGTTGTTCCAATTGAATATGTGATTTGAACAAAGAGCATTCCTTCCTTGGGAATTTATACATATGCAGTACACATAATGTATTCCACACAGGGAGTCAGGATACAATATGCATATAAAGCAAATATCCCCACATATTCTCTTGGGCACTGTATTTAACACAATCATTATGATGATAATAAAATCTAACATTAATTATTTAATCTGTCAGGTGTTGTGGTAAGAACTTCAGACACATAATTTTACTGAAAACTCATGACAACCCTATGAGACAGAGAAAAATTGATTGGCTTTCCCAAGATAAGAGGGCTAGAAAATGGCAGAGTTTAAATTTAAATCAAGTTTCTCACCTCAAACCCCACGTCCTTAACTACGGAACAATACTGCCTCCATAGGGAATTAATGGCAGTGTCCAAACCATAAGATTGCTGTGATGATTAAATGAGATAACATATGTGATATGTTTAGCACATTGTCTGACATCGAACACACATCCTATTAATGTTAGTATTTTAGTACACAGAATATTTACCAAAAATTTCCACAGTAAACACCATTAATATTTCTCAATATCAAACATCAATATTTAGAATTGTAATAAAATAATGTTTTATTTAAACATTATTTTTAATAACACATGTCTAAACTCCTTTTGTATGCTACCATCTACAACTATGTGTGAATTTTGTTATTGAGTCTCTATAGAACGACTGATGAGACAGTGACTGTAGACTGTGTTATGCCTCTTGTCCAGTAGGCGACAAAAATGGAAATATCTGTACTTGGCATATACTCCTGTCATATTTTAAGGAGCCACGTACATAAATAGGAGTGTGTGTAGCTTGAGCACTAAATGATCCATGAACTATATATGTACATGTCAATTTTATTTTACAATTGAAGAGTTTGCACTCTTTTGCTTTGACCCAAAGATACATTTTGAGAGAGACAACAGTTCTGAAAACTTCTTTGCATTCTATCAGTTTTACCAAAAGTGGTCAAGTTGACCACTTGTTATTTTGTTTTTCAGCTTTCATGTATCTATAAGCCAATTCAGATTAGATCATTTAATAAATAATTATTTGTTTCATCATGGCTTCTATATTAGAGTAGCCATCTCTCTCTGATTTTCTGAACATTCCAGATTTGAAATTTTGTCCCAGCGCTAGGCTGCAATTCCAAGTTGGGTTGGAAGTATTGGCCCCGGTAGAGGTGTGGTGTGGAGCTCTGTGATGCTGAAAGCTGCGATCTGCAATGGGACTTGGGCTGGTGCAGTCTGCTTTACACGATTGGATCTGCACTTGCTTTAAGCAATCGTCAAATGTTCCTTTTCTTTTTGTAATTTTGCAAATACTTTACTAAATGTTCTGTCACTCTTAAGGGAATGCTGAATTTCATGGTTGAGTTGGGGAGGTGGATGATGTCTTTGGTTTACGTATTTTGACATTTAGTCAAAGCAGATCCATTTTTTCATCAACAAATTAATTTTAGAATTATTCTTCCATTTTACGTAATTAGATCATCTATAACTAGGCATTACCCAGGAACCTGCCCATCATTCTCTCTGTTCTTCTATTGGGAAGTATTTGAATTCTAGGAACATCAGGCAGAGCATTTGTGTTGACACAATAGAATCCACCTCCACCCTTTTTGAACCCAAATGGAATAAGCCAAAATGAAAAAATGTAGGATTCTTGGAAGAAAGCATCAGATAACCAAACACTATAAGCAAAAAAATTAATTTATTATATATCTTCTCTAATAACTCATAATAGCTTCTTGAATTTTAAATGTCTTTTTGCTGTTTCCAATACTTATAAATCATAATTTTAAAACATAAGTACTGTTTTATATACATTGTGATTTCTTGCTTTTCTTTTTTTATTTTTACTTCTAAATATGAATGACATGGTCTCCAAGTATATGTTTGGAAGGAAAGGAGATGGAATTTATTTACCGTTTTGCTCTAACATGGTAGAATTTAAAATTTCACTTCTTATCTCCCGAGTTTTGACTATATGAAAAATAGCCAAATGTCATCACTGCCTTGTATAGTTCTTTTACATGTATATATGTATAATATAAACAGAATACATCTGATTAGTACATTTCAATGTTTCACCAATGTGACCTTTTATCTCCTTTTTATACAAAAGAACAAAATATACAGAGAGAAGAAAGGAGACATCTGTTCATCGTACAAGAAAGAAAGTAAATAAAAGTTCATGTATGGCTTTGCAAAGGTAGAGTATGATGTGACTTTCACACTTTATTTATTTAAAAGCATCTTGAGAGAACGTGTTAGTGTGCTTACGAGGGCGGCCATGGTGGTTGAATGTCGCGTGGACAGCCCAACACTGGGATCCCCAGTGGTCTTTCCTGTGGCTGCCTCGGCAGCTTTCAGGAGGCAGATGTAGTTGATGACCACTTCATCGATCTTCACCACAATTTCCTGCCGCTGTGTTTCGGAGCTCACGACTTTCACTAATCGCATGCAAGCTTCTGTTAGGCAACAGAGCACTTGAAAGCTGGAAGTCATCGCTAGGAGCATCTCTTCTGGGCTTTTCTCGGCCATCGCCATCTTCCTACAGGCACTTCCTAACTGTCTGGACTCAATGGACAACAGTTGCTTGTACTGAGAAAGTGTAAGGTCATACGCTTCAGGGCGCGACTCCTCTCTCTTCCCCTTGGTTGCCCTGACAAGGCAGAGCAGCTCATTGGCATCATTTTGGGCTGCAAGGAACCCATCGGGCATTGCATATGTGCTCTGCTTTAGGGCACTTATTCTTGCAATCCGGGCATCGAAAGCCAGGTTGCTGAAGTCCATGTCATCCGGGCCACTCAGGTCTTCTGCCCAGACCTTCAGCACTGGACACCTGGACAGCTCCCCTTCTTGCTTCTGAATCCCAACAGCCAGGGGTGGGCTGCTTGGGTCTGGCATGGCTTTAGTCATCTGTAGTGGAAAGAGGCAAGAGACCCGGTGGGTGGGTTCTCCCTCCTCTTCATCCTCATCCTCATCTTCCTCCTGCCCTCGGTTTAGAAAGCAGTAGCTGAAAGGTCCCCGGCATCTCCAATTGCTGCCCTCCAGCTTCCTCAAAGGTAATGTCTTATAGAGCTTTGAGTCTTTGTGAGCCACCGGAGACCCCTTGGGAGTCTTCCCGTCAGAGCTAAAGTGCATCGAGCTTTGGGAAAAACTTTTGGTGAGCTTCTTTCCCAGCGGGAGTTCTGCTCGCCTTTCTGAAGTGGCCTCCTGTGCTTCTGTGATACCTGGACACTTTACGCTGACTGTATCCTTGGTTCTCTCTCGGAAGGTCTCCAATCCTACACATCCTGAGAGGATACTGCTGCTACGTCTCAGAGCCCTCTGGCTAGGGGGTGTCCCACGGCTCTCCCCTCTCACATCCAGTGGCTGCCAGCTCACAGCCCCTCCGTAGGGCCGGTATGCTTGGGAGAAATCAATGGGGTCTTGATTTGGAATTGGCACCTTTGATTCCGAGTGAATGTTTGATGGTAGCAGGATGGGATCAGCTTCAGGATACTGAGACCACACTGAAGGCATGCCTCCTCGTCTCTCCTTCCCAGACTCTGTCAAAGCTACACTAGGGGGAGTAGAAAAAAACAGAGAGAATCATTAAACATCTTATGGTGGTCAATTCACTACCTCTCTCTGGGATGATTGCTATTTCCCAAGGATGCATTCTAGGGCTGCCATTTGTCAGGGTCCCCTGCTTTCCAAAGACTGCCTTCTGAGATCACATTAAAAAAATACTGTAGACTGCTATTTCTTAGACTACTGACTCATTTGGAATTGTCTAGAAATCCCCAAAGTTTCCAGGGAGACAATGGGATTACATTAATTGTTTTGCTCCCATTTGCCTGTCAAAGTTTAGACACATAATTAGAAAACACACATTCTAGGTATAAACTATTCAAACATGTTTATGACACTGACGTTTCATTTCAAGGGAGTTAGGTTAATCTTGGCATCTGTTAATTTTTTTAATAAAGAAGTGGCCTAATTTACTGAATGCAAATTATATCAGCTTTTGAAAGAGGATCCCATGAAATTCTCCTGGTACAGGTTTTGAAGAGGAGACAATGGGCAAATTATGTGAAGAAAATATCCATTTCACAGAAGTTTTGTGAGTAGAAGTTGGTGAAAGCATGCTCTAATTAGTTCAGAGATAAAGATAACAGTTCAGTGATGGATTATGTAAATTCATAGGCGAGTTTCCCATGGCAGGTGAAGCCAGTGGTGGGTTTTAAAAAAAATTGATTTTAGCCCTAGCTGATTTGGCCCAGTGGATACAGCATTGGCCTTTTGGACTGAAAGGTCCCGGGTTTGAATCCAGTCAAGAGCACACGCTCAGGTTGCAGGCTCAATCCCCAGTAGGGGGCATGCAGGAGGCAGACAATCCATGATTCTCTCCCATCACTGACTCTCTCCCCCTCTCTGAAATCAATAACAATATATATATATATATTTTTAAATTGATTTTAGGTGATGAGAGAGAGAGAGAGAGAGAGAGAGAGAGAGAGAGAGAGAGAGAGATCAATTTGCTGTCCCACTTATTTATGTATTCATTGGTTGATTTTTGTATGTGCCCTGTCTGAGAATTGAACCCGCGACCTTGGTGTATGGGGAGGGTGCTCTAACCAACTAAGCCAGCAGGCTAGGGTCTTTTTTCCTTCTTTTTAATTGAGTAGTGGGTTTTGAGAATGTAGATAATCTTAAAAGTGCAGGAATAGACATTAACCAATGTAAGATCTCATTAACACATCAGAATATCCCTCTAGGAGTCTTACAGAGTCAAGAGGAATCTGTAACTATTGCTGAAAGGTGAACGGTCTCCCCCAGTCCCTCCCATCTCCCTGACCCCCTGCTCTATATCCTTCCTTGCCTCTCAAAAATGCAAAGGCAAAATCAGAAATCCAACATCTTAAAAAGGAAATCAAATCGTTCTGTGACTCTAAGCTATATCATCTTGTAATCAAAAGTCACCGTGGGCACTGCCGGAAGTCTACATTTATAATTTAGGAACAAATACTGCTCCCTCTGACTCTAAAAGCAAGAACAGATTAAGATTCTAAATAGCAGTGACATCTCCACCATTGATTCTCAGGGACAGTGGAAGAGAGAGGAAAAGACAGAGAGAAACATAGATATGAGAGAAACACATCAATTGGTTGCCTCCTGCACGAGCCCCAACCAGGGAGGAGCCTGCAATCAAGGTACCTGCTCTCGACCAGAATCAAACCTGGGACCCTATGGTCTGCAGGCCGACGCTCTATCCACTGAGCAACACCGGCCAAAACCATAAAAACTTCATGTTTCTAGGTTTGTTGTGAGTTAGGTTTACACGCTCCTGGTGAATCAGGCAAAGCTCTAAATCCCTCATTTCTGTACCTGTAGTTTCCTTAATCTTGGGGAGTCGGTGACATCCATCTCTCAAAGTCCCAAACAGGGGTTCAGCATTAATGGCTGTGTGCAGGGCAGGCACTGTCATCCGGGGACACACCCCTTCCGTCTGGGGGTGTGATTCCTTAAAGGGGGCTCCGTGGCTGGGAAGCCCCGTGGCTCTCTCCTCAGAGGAAGGAACGTAAGGCCCGCCTTTGCCCGCGGCCTCCGGAAGCAGGTGCTTCCCCACGGGGGCGCAGAGTGGGGACTCCACGGGGGTGGCGCAGGCGCTGCCGCTGCTGCCCGTGCCGCAGCCCGCGTCCACTGACGAGCCCTGCGAGCTCTGGAGGGAGAAATGGCCCTCGCTTTGCAGCGATGACATCCGCTTGGCCAAGTGGTAGTCACAGAGGTGGGCCACGCTCTCTTCTGCGCCAGCCAGCTGGGCAGGGCGGTCACAGGCAGGCGGGGCGGCCTCAGGGTTGTCTAAGTCTTTGGCTGAAGAGACACAGGTCACGTCTGTTAAGAAGTGGTCCCGCTGGCCGAGGCCCGAAACCTCCGTGGCTTCCCCACGCGGGGGGCCTTCATCTTTCCCTTCGGCCTCCCTTGTCCCCAGGCCAGGAGCTCGCGGGAACACCCCCGTGGCCGCTTCCAGGGCACCTTTGTCAGCCGGCCCGCCCTCCGCGGCCACGTACCATCGCTGGCTGTCCTTGCGGAAGGCAGTTCTCTCCAGGTTAAAAGGGCCCAGGCGCTGACCGTCCCTGGCGGACATGGTACCGAATTTACCTTTGGCGTCCTCCTCGGCCTCGGCCCCCTGCTGCTTCTTCCCCGGTGGCGCCATCCCGTTCGCCCCACTGGCGGACGCTTTGGCCTCCCCGTCGGGCGCCTTGCTTTTCCTCTTGCTGGTGCACGAGTAGGCCATGGAGCCCAGGCGCAGTTTGCTGAAATAGTCCGTGACCGACTTGGTCTCCATGGTCTCGGGCTCCATCTCCATGTGGCTCGAGTGCAGGATCTGCTTGGAAGGCACGACTTTGGACGGCAGGTCCACCCCGGCCCGGGCGGCCAGGGCGTGGGGGGCCTTGGGGGGCAGGGTCCCCCCGGAAGGGGCCTTGGAGGTGGAAGTGGAAGTGGAGGTGGAAGTGGAGGTGGAGGTGGAGGTGGAGAACTCGGTCTGCTCCTCGGCGAGGGCGTGGTAGCCTTCGGGCGTGGCCAGGAACATGCGGGAGAGCGTCTCGGACTGCTTCTGCGCTGTGGCCAGCTCCGAGCTCTCCGTCATTTCGGAGGAGTTAGTCTCATTGCCCGAGTCTGAGGAAGACTCGGGGCTATAAGCTCTCAAGATGGCTACACCTGCATGCCGTGAGAAACAAGAGGCAGTTAATGGATGCGGAGAGGCCCCGGGAGCCGCATGCGGGAATGGGAGCATTGTGACTCAGAACAGAACAGAACAGAACGGAACTGAACCAGCGTGTCCCTTGTCGGGGAGGACTCAGAGTTTATTGCCCGGATGTTCCAGAAATGGGGGGTGGGGGTGGGGGGAAGCGTGCCACATGTATTTATTTATTTTTTAAAAAGGAACAAAAGAAACCACATACACCAACAAAAGCCACGATGGATGGAAGGGCCCGCACATGTATGAAATGGGACATGCGTGAGATGGAGAACAGCGCGCATGGGGCTCCGAGGGCAAATGGCTCGATGGGATGAGTGATGAGGTGCTTATCAGTGAATGAATGTAACGATCGTGAAAGAACCTGAATTGTTACTGGTCTGCTGCTCTTCCGACACGGACAGAGCTCCCGGCGGGGGGGCGGCCGGCTTGTCCAGTCCCTTGTCGCACGTCCCCTCGGCGCTGGTGGGCACCGCATCGATGAGGGACACGGGGATCTCGTCGTTCTGCAGGCCACCACCGCCGGGCCCCTTGTCGTCGAGGAAGGCGGCTGCCTGGCTCTGAGCGTCCTCCTCGTCGGAACTGTCTCGAAAGCCGGGCGGGGGGGCGGCGATGGCCATGTTCAAGGACCGCAGCAGGAAGTCGTCCTCGTTGTCATCCCCTTCCGGAGGTGGCAGGGACGTGAGGTCGATGATGTCGTCGCTGGAACCCGACAGGTTGAGGATGGCCGGCTGGTTCATCTCTCCCACCATGAGGTCCTCCTCGCAGCTCACCTCGTCCTCATCCTCCGCGTCGTCGGTGTTCTCGGCGTAGCAGATGTCATGGAGAAGGGGCTCCTCGATGCCCGGGCTGGCCTGGAAGCTCTTCACGTCGCCTATGTTGGCGTACACGGAGTTCTCCATGAACTGCATGTTCTCCGCGTCGGGGCCGAGGTCCAGGGCCTTCACGTCGTTGGCACTTCTCATGTAGAGGTTCGTCTGCTTCTCTAGCAGCTCCGGGTTCTCGTCCAAGAGTCTGTCGTAGCTGAGAGCTGGGGGGCTGATGCCGTCGTCCATGGCGAGATCTCCGAAGATGAAGGACACTTTGGCTCCCCGCGGAGACTCCTGTGCTTTCTTTAGGGTGTCTGGTCCCGAGAAGGTCAACAAGGACCGTGGAGGACCTCTGTAGTCAGCCTCGCACGGAGCGTCTCCCAGCGGCGCCAGCTGCGGGTTGAGCTCATCGGGGTTGTAGGTGGTGGCCAAGTAGACGTGCCGGTGGTCTTTCGGACACGAGGTGCCATCCGTGATCTCCACCGTCTTCTGTTTGGAATCTACATATGTGATCTGGGCTTCTTGCTCCCCTTCACCAATAAAGGTGGTCATTTGGGGTACACAGTTCCAATCAGGGCCAAGGATGTTAAGCTTTCCTTTGTTTTCAGTCCCTAAGGAGAAAGAATCATGCAAAGACACATTACAGTGCTGTCTGCTTTCCGGGGGCCTTCTCTCTCTCTCTCTCTCTCTCTCTCTCTCTCTCTCTCTCTCTCTCTCTTTCTCTCTCTCTCTCTTTCTCTCTCTCTCTTAAAATCTATTTTTATTGATTTTAGCAAGGAAGGGAGAGGAACAGAGAGGTATAAACATCAATGATGGGAGAGAATCATTGATCGGCTGTTTCCTGCACATTCCCGACTGGGGGTCAAGTCTGCAACCCGGGCCTGTGCCCTGACCGGGAATCGAACCTCCTGGTTCATAGGTCAATGCTCAACCACTGAGCCGTGCTGTCTAGGCCGTTTCTTAATTTAATGGCTTGTAACATCACTTTTATAAAAACAGGGTTACTGAGCTTTCCAAATACGTCAGTGGTCGATTTAGGCCTCGGATGTAAGAGTTTCTTGGTTAGGAGAATTGACCGTAACAGAACAGGTATTGCATAAATTATCATTGCTATTTGATAACATATAATACCATCTGAGAGTAGGGAACTATAGCTTAATTCCATTTGACTCTTAGTTCTATTATTAAAAGACCTCACGCCCATCTGTGAAGGTGAGTATAAAACATGCCTTTTCAAATCCTTAAAGGTAGCAGTCCAATAGTTGTTATTGCAGAAAACGAATTGCCCTTTACTTCGTCAAGTGAGATCGAACATTCCCCACTTTGTAGAGGAAGATGTGGGCCTTTTTCCTCTTTGAGTTAAGAGAAAATCAAGGATTCCCATACTTTTGCCATGTGTCTTAGAAGATATTGTAATGATTATGCAATAATAAAATATACCAATAAACTGTAATGTAATAATAAATATTGGAATGATGACATAAAAACCTCTCTCTTCAGCTCTTTTATATCCTAGTGGATGTTTATATAGCCACATGAATGTTAGTACCCATCCTGTACACACATGCGCATATGGTGCAGAAGGTGGAGCACGCAGAGGTAATGTACTTCCCTCTGCTATTTCCAAGCATAGTTAATACTTTGACTAATTTCAATTTTTATTTGTGCCATGAGAACTTTCTGAAGACTTGTTTGATGGCCTGCTTGAATTAAAACAGCAAAATCCTAATTTAAAAATTATTGTTTTGTTTGCTCTTTAAGGGTCTTTCTTTTTTTTTTTTTTAATGTTTTTAGGGAAAGGGAAAGAGAGAGAGAGAAGGGAAAAAAACACATAAATAATGAGAAAGAATCGTTGATTGGCTGCCTCCTGCACACCCCACACTGGGGATCAAGTCCACAACCCAGGCATGTATCCTGACCAGGAATCTAACCATGACCTCCTGGTTCATAGGTTGATACTAAACCACTTAGCCACACCAGCTGGGATTTAAGGGTCTTTCTATAGGGATTTTGCGGTGGAGATTTTGTTCGTGATATTTAACAAGATGGGCCAGCTTGTCACTATTTATACCGCTTTGTGGGTTCCAGAGGTGACATTGGGAGGAAGTGTTTGGGCACCTATTTTCCCATCTGTTCCCTCAGATTGCCCCCTTGCCCAAGTTTGGGTGATACTGACATCAGATATACAAGGCCTGGGGGGAAATCACTTTCACTGAAGAGGGCTTACTCCCCCAAAACTATACAATGGACTCAATGCTGAACAATGTTCCAAGTCATTTTACTAAATATATGTTATTTTTTATGAATAGTAAGCAAAATATATCACTTCGAAGACACTGAGTTACACACCAGCCATATTTGCATGTTTCATAGTAAGTACACCTGTGGGGGTTGGTTCAGCATTGCTTTATGAATGACAACCTACATTATGACTGGCTGTGTGTGTGTGTGTGTGTGTGTGTGACACACACACATGCACATGTGTGTCAGGGTATGGCTTATCAGGTAGCCAAAGTGGTTCAGCAAAGTTGTGAGTCCAGCATACTTTTTCTATAAGGGGAGGGCCAGATCGTAAATACTTTAGGTTTTGCAGGCCAACTGCTCAGCTGAACAACTTCTCAACCCTGTTGTAACATGAAAGCAGCCAGGGATCATTCATAAACACATGGATATAGTGGCTGAATGGTGGCCCCAAAAGGTATGTCCATTCTGTGAATGTGACTCTACTTGGAAAAGAGTCTTTGTAGATGTAATTAAATTAAGGATCATGAGATGAGAGCATCCTCAACTATTGTGTTTTTTTTAAAAAAATAATATATTTTATTGATTTTCTACAGAGAGGAGGGAGAGGGATAGTTAGAAACATTGATAAAAAACATCGATCAGGTGCCTCCTGCACATCTCCTACTGGGGATGTGCCGCAACCAAGGTACATGTCCTTGCCCGGAATCGAACCTGGGACCCTTCAGTCTGCAGGCCGATGCTCTGTCCACCGAGCCAAACCGGTTGGGGCCATCCTCAACTATTGTAAAGGCATGAAATCCAATGACAAGTGTCCTCATAAGAGGAAAGCAGAGGGAGATTTGGACCACAGACAGACGAGGGGAGGGCCATGTGATGTGAAGACAAAGGCAGATATTAGAGCTACATGGCCACAAGGAATGCTGACACCCATGAGAAGTAAAAGTAAAAGAGGCAGAAGTAGAAGTAGAAGTAAAAGAGGCAAGAAAAGTTTCTCCCCTAGAGCCTTTGGAGGGAGCATAACCCCCCTAACAGCTGTATTTTGAACCTCTAGCTGCCAAAGCTGTGAGAGAATAAGTTTCTCTGATGTTACACCCGCAAGTTTGACCTACTTTGTTACAGAGCCCTAAGAGACTAACGCAATGTGCATGGCTGAGTTCCAATAAAACTTTATTTACAAGAACAACAGTTGGCATAGGGGCCATAGTTTTCCAACTCCTGGATTAAAACAACAAGAAAACTGAATAGTTTAGCAGGCTAAAAGCAAGGCAATTGGAGTATGCCATCTTCTTTCCCTTGCCCTCCCTTCTTACACACACACACACACACACACACACACACACACACTCACTTGTGCGCATGCTCTCTGCCTCTCAATTTCTCTCTCTCTCTGCGAGTAGAGAGAGATACTTGCAACATGTGCCCTCACCCTCATTCTCACTGTAGAACTGGGATAAATTACTGGAAGGTTGAAATTCTACTCTTCCCCCATGTTGATAATACTTTCTGGAACTAAGTTTTTGCCTCTTGAAATTTCATTAAACATTACATTGTGAGTCAGCAGAAGCCAGGTCCTTCCTACTGTAACCAGCCTTAGCATGGTCTGTCTGCTCTTCTTTGTGCACCTGCAACAGGTTATATTTTCAAGATAAGCTTTAAGATTTGAAAATACAAAGCCAAAAACTGGTTTTCAAATGTTAAAGGATCATGTTAAGCTGCTGACCTGCTCTTCAGAATGTCTAAGGTCGGCGTTAAATTGCTCTGAACCTCCTAGTCAATGAAACATGTGGTTATAAAAATGTTCCCCATCAAACCCAACAATACTCACCACCTCCGTTTCCTTCCCTCCCTATTTATTTCTTTAAAAAATACATATGTATTGGTTTTTTACAGAGAGAAAGGAAAAGGGATAGAAAGCCAGGAACATCGATGAGAGAGAAACATTGAACAGCTACCTCCTACACCTCCTTTCTGTGTTTCTGTCACTTTCATTCTGACTTTTTTCCATTTCTACTCCCCCCCCCCTACTGCCAATTATTAGTAGAGGCACTGAGCATCATTTTAGGGATAGTACGTAAGATTTCTTTTTTCTAGTTCTTACCTTGAAAGCTAGGTTTTAAATCCCAATTGTACAAAAGAAAAAAACCCCAAATTATTACATGATCTCACTCATGTGGAATGCAATGAACAAAGTAAACTGATGAACAAAATAGATCCAGAGCCATGGAAGTGTGGACCAGGCTGTAGGATCTCAGAGGGAAGGTGGGGGAAGGTGGGTGGGTGGGTGGTAAGAGATCAACCAAAGACCTTGTATGCATATATGCATGGCCCATGGACAGTCGATAGAGCGGTGAAGACCTGGGGTGGGAGTGGGGGGACTATAAGGGGTTAGTAGGGAGAAAGGGGACAGATGTAATACTTTCAACAATAAAGATTAAAAATAAATAAATTAATTAATTAAACACACACACACACACACACACACACACACACACACACACACAGAGGCATTTCAAGGTGGGGCTGGATTAAATTTAGTCTCAAGTCCAAGTTGCTTTGGGCATGCCTTGTCTGTCTCTTTCTTTCCCCCTGCTTCCCCTTTATCCTGTAACTGGCATTGCTGCCATCTAACCGGCCATCATCATCTACTGCCTGTGAGTCTGTCTCTGTGTGTGTTTTTACATCACAGTGCATTTCTGGAGTAACCAACCATTTATGGTTCCTGCTGTGTAAAGACAAGACAATTTCCCTCCTCTCCTTCCTCCTCGCCCTCAGAAACACCGAAGATGGAATTTGTTCTTAAGAAATGTTCCTTTCTTCCACAGAAGCCCTATTACAGAACCCAATCAGACTATTGCGAAATGCAATTAGCCATTGTTCACGGGTCAGGAGATTTGGCTCAAATAGTTGGTGTCTGTCCATCAGCCACATTTCCTGAGCGTCCCCTGGAGACGGAGGAAAGGTCAAACACTGAAGCAAACAGTTGCAAAGCAAATGAAAACCACCCACCCTTGGAGGAACTGCCAGTGTCATGTTTGCAGCCCTCCTTGTCCTCACTTCGGGTTTCTTTCACCCTGTCCAGTGGCGGGATTGAAATGTGTGTGATCTCCAAGCTCCCAATACAGAGCTAAAGCCCCAAATCCAAGTCCTGGGCGATACCCAAGTCATCCTGTTGGGAGAGTTCCTAGATCCTGGAGGTAAATTGGATGCCTGAGGAGGGGCCCAGGCATCTGTGCCTAGAGCACCTCAAGGAGGGACTCCCCAGTCCAATGGGGCATCCTATTGTCAGTTCTCTGCATGTTGACTCCTAGGAGAGGGAGACATTAAAGCCTGGCCATACAGATTGAGGCTCACTCCCATCACAGTCAAAAAATCCCTGCCTTTGTAGCATATGCCCCCACATTTCCGAGTGACATATAGAATGTGATGCTGAAATCAACATTGTCAGAGAAAATAACTAGGCCATATAGATAGATTTGAAGGCTATTGTGTTAAATTTGGACGTTAAGATTTTTATGTATATGATTTTAACTTTTCCAGAAAAATCCTGCCCAGCGACTGTGGCTCAGTGGTTGAGTGTCGACCCAGGAACCAAGAGGTCGCTGGTTCGATTCCCGGTCAAGGCACATGCCCGGGTAGTGGCTTGATCCCCATTGGGGATGTGTGCAGGAGGCACCTGATCTATGATGTTCTTCTCTCATTGATGTTTCTATCTCTGTATCCCTCTCCCTTCCTCTCTATAAAAATCAATAAAAACATATATCCTATATAATGAAAAGGTAATGCGCAAATCGACCAAGTGACAGAACGACCGGCCACTATGATGTGCACTGACCACCAGGGGGCAGATGCTCAACACAGGAGCTGCCCTCTGGTGGTCAGTATGCTCCCACAGGGGGAGTGCCACTCAGCAGGAAGGCTGGCTGATGGCTGGTGAGTCCAGTGGCAGTGTGGCAGCCTGTCTCACTTCTGTAGCAGCGCTAAGGCTATCTGACTGCTGGCTTAGGCCCACTCCCCATCAGTTGGACATCCCCCAATAATTCCCAGACTGTAAATGGGCACAGGCGGGGCTGAGGGACAACCCCCTTCCCCCACTGCACGAATGTTGTGCACTGGGCCTCTAGCATATGTATATATATAAAAGAAAGATCCTTATTGTTTTTGGTCAAATGGATGGGAGAGAATACCTGTTTCCTGGGTCCCGGTGATTTTCTTGTTGGCCATGTTAAAGATGGACCTCCTGGAATCCACAAGTAGCCGGTAGTATCCAGCTGTTAAGCAGGCCAAGTTCATGGCGTCTGATGACTCCATTAGCAGTGTGATGGGCTACACAAAAGAGAACGACTTGGTTAAAACCATCTCTCCTGGCTATCTTCCCTCAGGTGACAATGACTGCATTTGTGCATAGGAAATATAAACAATAAAAGTTATTGAGCAACCATTTCATCGGAGAAACAGAAATGTGGGGAAAAGGTCAGGCGTAAGACAGAGAGCCTTACTCAGAAACATGTAGGTGGCATCATTTTGAAACCTAGACATTTTGAACCTTTTCCAAGTCCAAAAGGAAAATAACATTGGTTTTGTTCCCAAACAGTCAACATTTTAAAAAAGTGATAGTTAAAGAACTTGTTAGCAGATCTGAACTCACAATCTGAAAAAAAACATAGGAAGTTAAGTTGGGTTCATGATGAAAATTAGTGTTGAAGAGAAGTAAACATGAAGTGGAAATTACTGCTAAGACTGAACAAAAAGTGTCAAAGAGATCCAGAAAGAGGCTGCTTCTAAAAGAAACTGTCACTTAATAGCAAGTCAAAGGAGAGATGGGAATTGAGAGAAGTCCTTGTTAAAAAATAAAACTTTCTGGAACCAATGAGGTTATTATTTCCTGGTATACGGATCTTGGGACTATAGGGAAGGAAGTGTTCCATTTAAGCAACTATTCTTATTGAGTTAGGAGGGGTAGAGGGGCTGGTGTGCTCTTGTTGACAAAGCAAGAGAGAAAGAAGGGAACAACAAAAAAGCAGACAACCAGGGAGACACAGAAATAGTGAGATGACAGGCCTCTTGCTTTTGCTCTCCACTGTAGGACACTGGCCAGGTTTGATGACTCCACTGGTAGAATCTAACTTCCCACCCAAAGCCGCTCTATTACTTACTGAACTGCCTTTTCCTCCCGTTTCAACTGAGGTCTCCCCTCAAGCCACCCCACAATTATTTACACAGGCAGGAAACCATGAATAGGGTATTGCCACCCACTTCTGTTGGGACAGATTATCCCTAGTTAGCAGGTCTGTGATGAATGCATCCAATTCATCCTTTGTCCATGATGGGCTATTGTTTTCAACATCTTTGATCATAGACCAGGGCAGGCATGCCAAGTCTATTCTTATACATTGAAGTCAAAGAGAGACCCTGGGTTTAGCCCATGAAATCCCATGGGCCATGGCCAACATGGCGGAGCTCCACCTTCTCAAGGTCATCTATCTCTTCCTGCCGCAGAGCACTGATGCTGCCCAATCTGCTGTGCAGAAACCCTTTCCCATATTCTCAGTCCTCTTAATCAGCTCGGCCCAGGCCACCGTGGTGGGAGTGGGACCCCGCTGCCTGTTCTCAGAGCACTTCCGGTTGACAGTGTTTGCTTTGTGGAGCCACTGCCTCTCTTCCGGTCAGTGCCTCTTCTCCATACAAACACAACAATGCACCAATCCAATGACTCATCTCTTACTGGGACAAGAAGGTGGGAGTCAGGGGGCCTTGATCACTTCCTAACAACTTCTGTTTGGGGAATAAAGCTTTACCTCTTGAGGAGGATCTCAGATTGTTGTTTTAAATGGAATGGCCATGACATTCATAGGAATCAGGACCAGTTTCTATAGTACGAAAAGACAGACTGACTAACAGGCTCAGCTTTTCTAAAAGAATAAACACAGGGGACCCAATGTAACACAAGGGAGTGGGAGGTATAATCAGAGTTGGGGAAAATGACCCTGTCTATACAAGACTCATATATTCTAAAAAGTTAGAAGCAAAAAGTCTCTCCCACTCTTTATGACTCACACGTTCCGGAGCTGAAAGGACCTCAGACATGAACTTGCTTGCTCTCTTATGTAGGCATGAAGAAACTGAGCCCAGAGGAGAAGAGCAACTTGTCCCTGTGAGGTGGGTGGATTTGCTTTCTGTACCACATCGCATCTTTGATGCTCTGGACACAATGCAATTCTGCCTGCTCTGTAAGCAGCAGCAGCGTAGCACAGTGGTCAGCAAACCTATTAGTCAATAGAGCCAAATATCAACAGTACAACGATTGAAATTTCTCTTGAGATCCAAAATTTTTAAACGTAAACTTCTTCTAACGCCACTTCTTCAAAATACACTCATCCAGGCCGTGGCATTTTGTGGAAGAACCATACTCAAGGGGCCAAAGAGCCGCATGGGGCACGAGAGCCGCAGTTTGCCAACCACGGTGTAGCACAAATGAGCTGCTCAAATCCAGGCCATGTGCCAACATCCGGCCGACTTACCTTCACATCGAGGACATGGAGCTCCACCCTCACCAAGTTCTCCTCTTCAGTAAACATCTCGATCCTGTTCACATGACTGAAGTCAGCTAAGAGAGCCACCAGGTTGGTTTTGGTGTTTATGACGTGGCTTATGCCATATCGGGGCCCCACCAGGAGAGTCACTTCCGAGCGCTTTTCTGCCTGCTGAGAAAGGGACATTGACAGCATATAAAAATTCTAGACTTTTAAGACCCAAGATAATGTTTTTACAAAACTGCTTTTTCTTTTTAAATAGATTTTTATTGATTTCAGAGAGGAAAGGAGAAGAGAGAGAGAGAGAGAGAGAGAGAGAGAGAGAGAGAGAGAGAAAGAGAGAGAGGAGAGAGAGACAGAGAGACAGAGAGAGAGAGAGAGAGAGAGACAGAGAGGAGAGAGACAGAGAGACAGAGAGAGACATCAATGATGAGAAAGAACCATTGATCTTCTGCCTCTTGCACGCCCTGTACTGGGGATGGAGCCCGCAATCCAGCACATGCCCTGACTGCGAATCGAACCCTGATCTCCTGGTTCATAGGTTGATGCTCAACCCCTGAGCCATACTGGCCAGGCAAACAACATTTTCTTTAGAAAGTATTTCTAGGTTTTATTGTACTAAGTCACCCAATTAGAACCAGATATATGCATTGAGGCTCTGATAAATTAAGAATAATGTGGAAAATAAATGTTACCATAGCATGTACATTCATAATCATGAGAGGTTTTAAGAAATGAAAAAAAAAAATTTTTTTTTTTTTATGGGAGAGTAACTTTTGGCCCAATGACTGAAAGGAGGGCCATGGTCAGAGTATAGCACTTCTGGATCTTTCCCTTTCTTTGTCCAGGGCATGCCATATTGCTGTTGTCTAGTTTCACAGTTCTCCCCACAGTTCAGACTGGGGTGCAGCGAGTTAGAAACAAAGGCTGGAAAGTATTCACAGCTGATTTGCTTCTGTCATCAAGAGCAGCTCATTTAAGACAGCCCATGCGGTGACATTTCCAAGTGTCCATGACTTTGCAGAAAAAGAAAAAAAAAAAGAAAGAAAGAAAGAAAGAAAAGAAAAAGAAATTACCACTAGCGTTGCCTTGAACACACGGCCCCCATACAGACGAAGGTCACTGAGGAACTTGAGATAATGGACCTTGGCTTGCAGGGCAGAGAGCTGTGGGGAGAGAAGAAACATCAGGTGTGAACTCCATTGGTGTGACTCTGTTCTGCCGGAGACCAGCTGAAAACAAGGGCAAATAAGATGACAACTGCCAACAGGCGTGTGTGACAAGAACACGTGATGAAAAATTAAATAAAATTGCTCTGTATTTGACTTCCTGATAAAGGATGGCGACAGGACATTTGGATTAAATTTGTTTTATTTTGGCGAAATGTATGGGGGACTCATAAGTACAGGTGCGCTCGGCCAGTGCACTCAACAAAGTGAGAACAAGCCCTAGCCAGTTTGGCTCAGTGGACAGAGAGTCCACCTGTGGATTAAAGAGTCCCAGGTTCGATTCTGGTCAAGGGCACATGCCCAGGTTGCAGGTTCAATCCCCAGTGGGGAGCGTGCAAGAGGCAGCCAATCAATGATTCTCTCTCATATTGATGTTTCTCTCTCTCTTTCTCTCTCTCACTCTCTCTTTCTCCCTCCCTCCCTCCCTCTCTCTTCCATCCTGTCTGAAATTAATTTAAAATATATATATATATTTTTAAAAAGTGAGAACAAGATGATAAAATTTTCCACTGAAATATCTACTCACAAGAAGGTTTCAAATTGCTAGTGATGTCTCTAATTGCAAACAGGGACAAAGGTTATTGTACATTCTCCCACCATACAGGAAACCTACCTGTATGCTATTTTGAATACACATCTGCCATCTATATAAAGCCTTTACACAGGCTCTACATGCCCCATCTCAAGTTTCTCACATTCTTTGCAAGTGTTTAGGGGAAAATAAACTTCCTGAGCTCCAAGCATTGCGGAAATGTTGGAACTTGCTCTCTAAGTCTCTGTTTCATTCATTCGATGCCAGGAATCTATTGAGGTTCATGAATGATTCACAAATGAAATTTTATCCAGATAAAATTAATCTTCAGAAAGACTTAAATATGTAGATTCCAACATCATAAAAAATAAAGTACTTGATTAAAAAAAAAAGTCCATGTTTCATACTGCATGTGCCAGGAATATTGGTTGGGGGTGAGATTTCCCAACAAGCCTAGACCCTCCATAGTGGTGACTGTTTTCAATCACAGGTGACTTGCCAACTCATGGTTAACTCACTTAAGTGTGCCACCCTTTATGTAACTGGTATTCAGGACTGTTCATCTATCCTATTTCTTTAAAAAAAACCAAAGCAATTTGCAAATAGATTTGAAAGCAAACCACTCACCCTTGTCTAGAAGGAATGACCTTTATGGACAGTTAGATAGATCGATCTTAGAGCAGGCATCCAAATTAGAAAGCCAGTGGGCTAGGCTTGAAAAAAAGCACCTATCTAGTTAGTCAAGAGAAATTAGCTTTGGGCAAATCAGATCTGAAATTTTAAAGATCTTGATCTGTGATGTCCTGCTGCATTTCTATGAGCTGAAAGGGTCCAGGAACGGGAAGTAAGCTGAAGGTGCTAATAATATGTTGAATCAGATTATTTGTTTTAAAAAGCCATGGGGTCAGGGACAAAGGGGTCCTAATATGAGGTGACAGGAGAGGATTTGACTTTGGGTGGTGGGCACATGGTCCTATATACAGATTTTGTAATTTAGTAATCCACACATGAAACCTGTATGTGCATGTTGACTAACATCACTCCAATATCTTACCTAATAGACAAACATGTAAATTGACTGTACCTCCGCTATACCCACAGCCAATTTTTGAGTGAGTATGCAAGTCAACCCAACAAAGATGGTGGTTAATTTGCATACAGAAGCTCCAGATGCCTAGGGGTGGGCAGCATGCTTGCATTGCTGACATGGCGATGACTCAGGCATTCCACCCCACCTCCGGCCTCTGGGAAGCCTGGGAAGTCGGGGCTGGAGTGAAAAGAGGTGGCTCCAGGGCTGGGCCCAAGTGGAAAAGTAGTTCCTGCAGCCAGGGAAAGGAAGGCCCATTCTAGCATGAATCTTTGTGCATTAGGCTTCTAGTAATTTAATTTTAAAAAGTGGCAATGTGGTATAAAGAAAATGAGTGCAGTGGTCCCCCTTATCTGTGGGACATACTAGTATATTTCAAAGCCCCCAGTGGATGTCCAAAACCATAGACAGTATCGAACTATATATATCATGTTCTTTCCTATACATACATATTTATGATGAAGTGTAATTTTATAAAGTAGGCACACTAAGAGATTAACAACAACAACTAATGAAAAAATAGAACAATTATAAAAACTTGAAATTAAAAAAAGCCTCAGGGTGAGGAGGGAATAGAAATAAGCAAGTAAAAATGACTTAAGATCAGATCCTAAGACCGAAGAATTGCCCATATAAGCTGTGATTTGCATTGGCATCTCCCAAGTTTCTATGGCCAACATCAACTGGAAAATGCCCTTGTGTTGTCAGGCTGCCAGTATTTTCAAGGTCTTTCTCTCCCTGGTTCCTGAAACCCTGTGCTCTTTATTCTGACCAATAGTATATTTTAAATATATATTTTATTGATTTTTTACAGAGAGGAAGAGAGAGGGATAGATAGTTAGAAACATTGATGAGGAAGAATCATCAATCAGCTGCCTCTTGCACACCCCCCACTGGGGATGTGCCCGCAACCAAGGTACATGTCCTTGACCGGAATCGAACCCGGGACCTTTCATTCCGTAGGCTGAAGCTCTATCCACTGAGCCAAACTGGTTTCTGCATGACCAAGAGTATATTTTAAAAGATCCTTCGTGTTTCTCCTACTGGATAACACGAAAGATTGTAACATGAATGATGGTGAGCACAGCAATAATTTCATCGTCCTTCCAAAAGTAAGGTCTCACTCACTGGTTGTCAACCAGGGGTGATTCTGTTCCCCGGGACACATGTGCTGAGGCATCTTTGTCACAATTGAGGGGGCGGGTGCTCCTGGCCGCTCGCGGGTAGAGGCCAGGGATGCTGCTAAACACCCCACAGTACGCAGGACATCCCCAGCCCCCAACAATGAGTAATCTGGTCCCCAAGGTCAGTGGTACTGATGGAGAGAACTCTGGTTTAGTCAATGTGGCATCCGGCCTGCAGGGGCCCGTGCTGGCTGCTACACTGTTGAGCTGGTCTGAGTGGAAAAGCAAGAGCATGATGGAAATGTACAATTTTCTTGCAAGTCTAGCCTCTAAGCCAGTGGTCGGCAAACTCATCAGTCAACAGAGCCAAATATCAACAGTACAACCATTGAAATTTCTTTGGAGAGCCAAATTTTTTAAACTTCTTCTAACGCCACTGCTTCAAAATAGACTTGCCCAGGCCGTGGTATTTTGTGGAAGAGCCACTTACAAGGGGCCAAAGAGTGAATGTGGCTCGCGAGCCACAGTTTGCCGACCTAGGCTCTAACCAGAGGTTATGCCAGGTTCTCCTTCAGGCCCATGTGAACAACCCTCCCCTCGACACAATACAAGCCTATAGCTGGGAAGAAAGAAATAGGTTTCCATAAGAATAGTTCTTTTTCATATAGTCTTCGAAACATGTTATTGGTGAAAACTAAAAAGGTTAGAATGTTTCTGCTTCTGAAAATATGATGCTAAGTCTTTTATCCACGGGCTAATTTTAAACATTTAAAAAAAAAAACGCATGCAAGCCTCTCTCTTTAAAATCCATTTTCCATTAAGATGCAAATGTGATACCTTTTTACCGGGTGGTACCAAGTTCTGATTTGCTTTGACAAGGTGGGAAAGGGCCTTCTTTATGTTCTTCTCTTTCATGCTTTGCAGCACAGCGGAGGGAAGGAAAGTCTCTAATCCCCATTCTTTTCTGCAATAAAGAGCACAGCTTTAATTTCACATACTTCTGATGAGGAGTTAGCGAAGACAAAATGGCACTCTGATGTTTGTTGGAACCAGCGAAGTCTTAGCAAGGCAGGGAAAGGAGACAAATCCCCAGTCCGGGAAGCAACTTTTAATTTACACTCAGGAGGCACTATCTGATCTTTAATATACATGTTTGCATTTTCAAAGAAACACATCATTCACTCTCCAGACAGAGAGCAAAGAGGCATTTGGGATCAATGGACACTGCAGAGTCTTCATCCAAACACCCTCCCCCCCCCCCCAAGACTCTCAGAGTTCACACATATCTGAGCTTGTATTTCCCATACCCATTTCTCCCCATCCCTTTGTTTATTCTGGTTCTCACCTCTCTCTGCCCACACTCTCTCTTCTCTAAAGAGAATGGACGCAACTCCTTCATCATGCCCTAACCATTCCTCCCTCCCCATCTCCCTGTCCATGGCTGTTTCCCTGGAGACACGGCCAGTTCATGTCTACCAAACTCCTTCCATCAGCACCTCTGGCTTTGGGCAGAGGAGAAGAGGAATGAGACTGGTGTGGAGTCAGGGCGGGGATCATGACCCTCAAGTTTGTCTGGTACGATGGGAAAGTACACACATCTCATAGGCGTGGATAGACTAGAAAGCAGACAGACAAACTGGACTGGGTGAATAGTTTTTTACCAAGAAGCCATTTCCCTATGACTACAATCCTATTCTAAGGTTCCATATTTTGAATTTTAGGGACTTTGTCCCAGTTGATCGTGTGCCCAACCAGTGTCTTCTAAATGATGTGAAGAACCTGAGAAGGTGCTGGCTATTTCTCCTGCTCTGTTCATCTTCACCTGCTCAGGTAGTGTTTTTCATAATCACCATTTCCTCCCTCCTCCTCCTCAGCTTGCACGTATTTCTTTTTAAAATATCTATAATAATAAAAGCATAATATGCTAATTAGACTGGATGACCTTCTAGATGAAGCCAGGGCTGCGAAGGAAGCCCGAGTCTCAGGTGCCAGAGGGAAGCCAGTGCCGGCAGCTGGGGGAAGGAAGGCCTACTCTTGCATTGATTTCGTTCATCAGGCCTCTAGTGTGCGTGTGCTTGTGTGTGTGTGTATGTGTGTGTGTGTTTCAGAGAGGAAGTGAGAAATAGAAACATTAATGATGATAGTCATTGATCAGCTGCCTTCTGCAGACTCCACACTGGGGATTGAGCCTGTAACCTGGCTATGTGGCCTGACCTGGAAATTTAACCCTGACCTCCTAGTTCAGTGGTCGGCAAAGTGTGGCTCGCGAGCCACATTCGCTCTTTGGCCCCTTGTAAGTGGCTCTTCCACAAAATACCACGGCCTGGGCGAGTCTATGTTGAAGTAGTGGCGTTAGAAGAAGTTGAAGTTTAAAAATGTGGCTCTCCAAAGAAATTGCAATTGTTGTACTGTTGATATTTGGCTCTGTGGACTGATGAGTTTGCCGACCACTGTCCTCGTTCATAGGTTGACACTCAACCACTGAGCCATGCCAGCTGGGCTGTACTTATTATCTTTGGCCATCATTTTGCAGTCCTTAGGGGCTACCTTATAATTCTACTTGTATTATTGTTTTAAGTCATTACTTTTCATATCTTTATGTCTTGTCTTTATGATCAGATCACAGGTTGATGGATGACTAAGATTAAAATTTATACCTTCTACTGTTCCAGTGTGAATACCATGTAAAATGCTCACTGAACATTTGCCGGGTTTATGAATAATGAGGACATTATCTCTTAGATGCTACTTTATCTCTGGAAATTTTTGACGACCATGTCCAACCCGGGGAAATGTGGGTGCAGAGTATGGACAGAGATACATTTGGGTTGTCTGAGATTCATCTCAATTGGTACAGCCCCCTTTTCAATGGGAAGCCATTTTCATCCACACCCAACAACTTCAGAATGGGGAGTGGGTGAGGGTCTGAATGTGTCCATCTGAATGCGAGACCCCTTTTGGAGTAACTTTCTCAGGCTACAGTTATAACATATTTGGTAAGAGAGAGAGAGAGCATCTGTGAAAATGGGTGGCTGGGACTGAAAGACCTGAGGTTCTCACACGACACGCAATGATTTCTCTGGAGGGAGAGAGAGAAACATCAATGATGAGAGAGCATCATTGACTGGCTGCCTCCTGCACGCCCCACACTGGGGATGAAGCCCGCAACCCAGGCATGTGCCCTGACTGGGAATCAATCTATGACCTCCTGGTTCATAGGTTGACACTCAACCACCGGGCCAAGCGGCTGACTGTCTTCCTACCCTTCTTTGGAGGATCCAGAGCAGGAGAAATAGCCAGCACCTTCTCAAGTTCCTCCCCTAATTTAGAAGACACTGGTTGGGCACATGATCAGCCAGGATAGAGTCCCTAAAATGCAACGCAAGCTCACAAGCCTGTGGCCAAGAAGCCACAGCGCCCCCTGGAGGTCACCCTGGGGCCCTGGGATTCAGAATGGCTTTTAGACAGCCCCTGGGACCAGAAGGTGGAATTGCAATGAGCCTGTACATCTGTTGGAGGAAGAGATGGAGGCGACATTAAGGCTTTTCGTGTCAGATGGAGACGTAGCTTCAGCCCTGCCATGAACTTTGAAATATGTGTGTTCCTTTGTCTTAGCACCAGAGCTGCCAGGATTAAGTAGGTCTGGCTGCTTTAGGGTATGAATCACCCGCCAACGGGGAGTGTGCAAGCATGTCAAACTCCGGGCTGGTGGGCCTCATGCCTTGTTTATTAGCAGATCAAACATACGGCCCGCCAGCCACGAGTTTGACATGCTTGGACTGCACAGACAGGGTGACAGAGGGTTCTCTTTTCAAGAGCAACCCTTAGACCAGTCGTGGGCAAATTTTGGCCCGTGGGCTGGATCCGGCCTGTTAAGCTGTTCTGTCCGGCCCGTGAAGCCAAAAGAGCGGAGGGTTCTCTTGCTCTCCCTTCTGCTCCTTCACCAGCAGCCCAAGATGAGAGTGCCAGTATGGTCAGGTTGCTTTTGTTCCGGCCCTCCGGTCCAGTTTAAGAACCCATTGTGGCCCTCGAGTTAAAAAGTTTGCTCACCCCTGACTTAGACTCATCAACAGAAGGTGACACAAACTACCTTTTCTAAGGAGAGGGGGCTCTCTCTGGTCCAAGCACACTGGTGCTCTAAGTGGGTACCAAGCAAGATAGGAATGCACGTCTCCCAAACACGGATTCATGAAGCAAAGTGTGGTCCTGTAGCATCCTTCTCCGCTTGGTCACACTCTTTACTGCAAACACCACCCTTCCCGGCTGAGACGCAGAACATTGCTCTTCCTGCCGAATGCTGACCATCTAAAATAATCTTGGGTTATGTAGTGCGATGTCTAAATATAGGTGCTTCAAAGGGTCACACAAACTATAGTGCAATGTGGACTCTTACAGCCTGGGTTCGAATCCCACCCTCTCTAGCCTGTGTGACTGGGGCCAAATTACTTCACCCTTTTGTGCCTCGGTTTACTCCTCTATAAAATGGAGCGAAGCCCTGACGGGTTTGGCTCAATGGATAGAGCATCGGCCTGCGGACTCAAGGGTCCCAGGTTCGATTCCGGTCAAGGGCACGTACCTTGGTTGTGGGCACATCCCCAGTAGGGGGTGTGTGGGAGGCAGCTGATCGGTGTTTCTCTCTCATCGATGCTTCAAACTCTCTCTCCCTCTCCCTTCCTCTTTGTAATATATATATATATATATATATATATATATATATATATATATATATATATAATAAAAATAAATAAAATGGAGGGAAAACCCTTCTCATCTTACAGCGAAGTTGTGAGAAGGAAGCAGCTAGCCTGAAAAGCGATGAGACCAAAGCTTGCCTTGGAACCAAGTCCGTGTAGGAGATTAAAAATAGGTTTAATTTCCAATATGACCCTCATTTTAGCCACAGCTCTCCAAATGTGGGTTACGTGAGAAATGGATCCCTTCCGCCCAAGATAAACATGCCAGTTGTATGTTTTTCCCATGTTTAACCAATGGTCTGCCACACCAAGATCAGTTTTGGAACTAGACACAGATCAAAAATGCACTTGGCCGTTAAGGGGGGAGGCGACTTCGTGTCCGGAATGACCCCCAGGAAACACTTACTCGATGTATTTGAGAGAGATTTTCTGCGTTTGCTTGGTGGTCACGGTCGCGATGTACATTTGCAAGGCGGCCAGCCGCAGGGCGATGTCATATTTCAGTTCTGGCCCAAATCGCTCCTGAACCACATCGTTACAGCTCTGCGGAGAGACCAGCAGGGGGCGCAGCTCGTCAAAGAATGGGCCCAGGCACTGCCTCTTGGAACAGGTGACAGCATCCCCCTCACTTCACAGGCAAGGAGGCTAAATGTGGAAACATCCCCCCCCCATTCCCCACCCCCGCCCCGCGCTGCTTGCAACGAGTCAATATTGAATCGCGCTCCCAAACAGACAGACCACGCAAAATATTTACCAGCCATCGACGAGCGAGCTGCTATTTCAATATTTAGCTTTTTGTAAGAAGAATTAGGGATTAAGGTATGGAATTTCCAAACACAGGTGCTGTGATTGAACACACGAAGCCCCACCGGCACCGGTGGTGTCTGGAGTTAGGCTGTTGGGCTTGGGATCCGGGCTTCCAATCCCGTCCCTCCACCTCACCAGGGCATGGCACTGGGAAAGGGCCTGGTTCTGCGCCTCAGTTTCCCCTTCTGTAAACTGGGATGGATTCTGCTCCCTATTCACAGGGTTGTTGTGAGGGTGACAATGGTCAGCATAGAAAGTCCTCGCACCTCTCCCTGGTCAAGTGATAGAGCTCACACGTGCTAACCGCTGTCACCATCACCCTCCTCTTCGTCATCATTGAGAGCAGCTTCTGGGAGGCGGCGTGAGCTAGGCCATGAGGGGCGGAGTCCCAGCTTGGCCCAAACCCACCTGTGAGTGTCACTTGGACACGTTTGCTTTCTCCTGCAGCCTCAGTGTGCTCATCTGAGCCAGGGGGGTTTACACTAATCCAGTGGTCGGCAAACTCATCGCCAACAGAGCCAAATACCAATAGCACAACGACTGACATTTGTTTGGAGAGCCACATTTCTTAAAATTAAACTTCTTCTAATGCCACTTCTTCAACATAGACTCGCCCAGGCCATGGCATTTTGTGGAAGAGCCACCCTCAGGGGACCAAAGAGACGCATGTGGCTCACGAGCTGCAGTTTGCTGACCATGGGCCTAATGGATTGGAAACAGGATTTCAACACCGGGTTTAGAGACAAGAGCTCTAGGTTTGAGCCTAGGCTCTGTCAACTATTCATACAATGACCTTGGACGGGACATTTCCTCGCTCTTAAGTCTCAGTTTTCTTGTATGAAAAATGGCCTAACACAGCCAAGTCACGTCCATTTGCTGCTCTACTTGTAAGGATGTTTCAGAAATGTCACGTGTTCTATAAGGTGAGCCATCACTCTTGCTTCTAAGAGTTGTGACTGGAACTGTTTCCCATCCATTACACTGTGTGTGTCTCCTGTATTTGAAAGGGAATTCTAGGTGAATTTCTTATCCAGGCGATTAGCCAGTTAATTACATTATACACCGAATGGCCAGATTATGATGACCTCTGAACGCATAATAATCTGGCCACTCAATGTACATATATATATATATATATATATATATATATATATATATATATATATATCAGAGGCCAGGTGCATGAATCCGTGCATGGGTGGGGTCCGGCCAGCCTGGCCAGGGGGAGGGGTCGTGGGCGGTTGGCTGGCCTGGCTGCTGGTCGAACTCCTGCTCGAGGGGACAATTTTCATATTAGCCTTTTATTGTATAGGATATACACTAAGTGGCCAGATTATTATGCGTTTCGAGATAATCATCATCTGGCCACTCAGTGTATATTGCTTCTGCTTACTCTTTTGTTTTCTAGGCTAATTTTACTGCATCTTTTCAGCACCTTCAAATCAACATGGGCCCACGGCACCATCTGCAGAGCCACTGGCTGCTGTGAGGCGGGAGCTATTTTAGACACATTGCACATGGTGTGGTGCAAGGCATTTGGAAGCAGAGGGTCTGAGTCCAAGAAATTCTCATTTCCTGTTCTCAGTGGAAGAGAGAAAAGGGGCTATGGCAGCTTCGTTTCAGTCTCTATCACCTGCCCCACACGGCTGCCCACCTCCCCCATGGGCTGCCGTTGAAGGGGTCGCTAATCCACCACCCATGCCACACCCAAGTGGGGAAAGTCTATTCTGGGGACCAGACCCCTGGACAGGTTTCTTGTTCTCAGGACAATCTCAGGGTTTAAAATGTGGGTCTTTTGTTCATCCTCACATGAGGATATTTTTTTTTACCACTGATTTTTAGGGAGAGTGGAAGGATGAGGAGAGACACACACAGAGAGAGGAACATCAATGTGAGAGAGACACATCGATTGGTTGCCTCCCACACATGTGCTGACCAGGAACAAGGATCGAGCCTGCAACCAAGATATGTGCCCTTGACCGGAATTGAACCAGGAACCCTTTAGTCTGCATTACATTTGGGCAAACACTTTCTACTGAGCCATGCCTGGCAGTGCTCCTGGCCTATTCAAGTGGTCTCCCTCACTCCCTAAGACAACTGCAAACACATTTTACACACTCAGTGGGATTTTGATGTTTGAAACGAAAGCTGAGCAAAATGGCTTGAAAGCATAATCGTGTTAACAGGATGGGTACAGAATTGGAGAAAACAGCAACCCAATGGGTCAGTGGTCACCAACTGGTGGTCCGTGGGCCACTGGTGGTCCATGAGGTCAGAAAGGTTGGTGACCACAGCATTAGGTCATACTGCCGGCCAGGTACTGACCGGCACCCGTAACTATCTACACTGAGTGACCAGATTATGATAATCTGAATGCATAGTAATCTGGCCACTCAGTATATATATTAGAGGCCCAGTGCATGAATTCATGCATGGGTGGGATCTGGCCAGCCTGGCCAGGGGGAGGGAGGGAATATGGGTGGTTGGCCAGCCTGCCTGCTGGTAGAACTACTGGTCGAGGAGACACTTTGCATATTAGCCTTTTATTCTATAGGACATACACTGAGTGGCCAGATTATTATGTGTTCAGAGATCATCATCATCTGCCCACTCAGTGTATATGTAACTAACAAGCTCAAAAACACAGCTCCAAGTCTGGGCTGCCGAGCAAAGCGCCGATTGGTTATCAGCAGGAATGTGGGGAAGACCCAGTAACAGTCCAGCTGTCAATCAGGCTGTTTCATGCGGTTACATGTGGGTTCCCTGGCCTGTTGGGGAACAAGGGCCATTGCTGAGAGGTCCAGATGACTAAAGTCCAACATTTAAAAAACCCAAGTCACGCCTTGCCAGTGTGGCTCAGTGGTTGAGCATCAACCTGCGAACCAGGAGGTCCTGGTTTGATTTCCAGTCAGGGCACATGCCCACGTTGCAGGCTCCATCCCCAGGGTGGGGCGTGCAGGAGGCGGCTGATCCATGATTCTCTCTCCTCATTGATGTTTTTCTCCCTCTCTCTGTCTCCCTCTCTAAAATCAATACAAATATATATTTTAAAAATAACAGTAATCCAAGTCGTGACTGTTTCACTGTTCTGGGTCACAACCGATGTCAAGTCCACTCATGTTTCTTTACTTGATAAACAGGGCTTACTGACCTTATCCTGGGGTCTCAGGGGGTCTCCCTGAGCATCAGTCCTCCTGCAGAGCTGTGAGGAGCACACTTTCTTCCAAAGACCACTGAAGGGGGGAGGGGATTTGAACCAGTTCCTTTATCCACAACATTCGCATGCAACATGCCAATTGTGCCCACATACCTGAACATAGAGATATTCAAAAGCAACCGGATCTCTCCGTAACAGGTCAATGGGGTCCTTCGGCACGAAGCTGATCCGGAAAAGACACCTCATCTTGTGGGAGCTGGGCCGCTGTGTCACCTGGAAGGGCAGACCCGCCACAGGGAGGCTCAGTGGGGACTGCAGAACGGCCAAGGGACCCTGAAGCAGAGGCAACTTTCTTGGACATCAAGGGAAGGGGCGGTGAAGTCCTTTGAGTGTCTGTCACAGGTCCTCACTCCCCGGAAAGGTACAGAGCCTGGGACGTAGGTCCGGTGGACCCTAAGAGGAGGGACTTGCTAAGGAACTGTCCCCAGGAGTGGCCAGCAAGGAGGCAGGGGAGGATGGGGAGCCAGCCCATGGTTCCCAGGGGGGCTCAGCCACAGCCTGGCCCTTGGGGGTCTCTGGAGGGTAGTTGCCAGCAGGGGGCCCGGCACCTGAGCCAAAGAAGCAGAGACTGGTCCCCAGCTTGGGGCTGTCCCAGGGGTGTGTGTGAATTTCAGGTCGGACAGAATGTGCTCCAGGAGTCTGTGAGTGCGGCCCCTTCCCTCAAGGTAAGATGCTCAGTGTTGTCATGGCAACCAAAGCCAGGGCGGGGCAGGAAGACAGAGTTTGGGCCTCTGCACTGAACTGAAGTCCAGTTTCCAAACCTCTGGCCACTTCTGATGCCGTGACTTCACTCCGATGGCTCCCAGGGCTTGGAACACAACACGGCCCCGCAGGGTCAGGGACAAGGCTCATGCGGATGTGCTGTCCTTCTCTGCCAGCCCGGGACGTGCCGCTGCCACTGCTGCTCCTGACCCCTCTGCTCATAGTGGCCATTGGTGGGGGAATAGCAGGTGGTTGGCACACAGGCGAGTGAACAAAAAGACACTGGCCCTGACCGGTGTGGCTCAGTGGATAGAGCATCAGCCTGTGGACTGAGAGGTCCCAGGTTCCATTCCTGTCAAGGGCATGTACCTTGGCTGTAGGCACATCCCCAGTAGGGGGCGTGCAGGAGGCAGCTGAGTGATGATTCTCTCTCACCATGTTTCTAACTCTATCCCTCTCCCTTCTTCTCTGTTAAAAAATCAATAAAGTGTATTTTGAAAAAAAAGAAAAGGCACTGGACTCTAAGAAAGTGGGGAAAAGCCCTTCAGCATCCCCGCAAGAGGACAGCCCGGCGAGCCTAAGGCCGCAGCCCGCCAGCACAGCTGCTCTGCCTGTGGTTTTATGTGCTTGTATGTACTTCCCATGCACGGGCACGCAGCTCCATGGACATGTGACAACTGTCGTGCAGGGGACAAAGCTGGAGGACCAAAAATGTTCGTGAACTGCCATGTAGAAATTCAAAAGAAATACAGCAGCAGCTTTCTTGAGCCTCACGGCACCTGTGTATACGTGTGTGTGTGTGTGTGTGTGTGTGTGTGTGTGCTTTCAGATGCATACAGTTCACACGTGGAGTAGAATTTTAACGGAAAGACACACCCTCCTTTGAAAGGGGACTGGGCACGTGGCAGATGGTGACAGGAACCCAACTCCCGGGCTGCGGGCAGGAGGGAAAGTGGCGTGGCCCCGGGTCCGAGGGCTGTCGTCCCTGTCCAGCGGTAAAGGAAAGCAGAAAGGACCGAAGGGACCCAAGAGCCCCAAGTCCTCTCCTCCAGGAACCCTCCACCATGGCAGCGTTGCTGAAACCCCTCGTGCACCCCACGGGGACGCTGAGCGGAGTCACAGAGCAGCGGCAGCCTGACGCCTCCCCAGAGAACAGATGGGGTGGCCCCCTGGCCCCCAGAACTGGGGCGCGTACCCGCATCACATATTTATAGTGGGCAGGCCTGAGCGGGGACTGGAGGCTTCCGAAAATAGCCTGAGGTCCACAACGGGAGCCTAAAGCCACGCACATGGCCTGGCCTTGACTTAAGGGGCCTCATGGCAACCGAATAGCTCCAGGAGGCCGCGGTGAGAGCAGGCGGCCAATGGTTCAATGTCAGAGAGGGGAACAGGACAGAGCCACCTCCTCAGCGTGGCCGCCCAGGCTGTGAGTGACACATCTGTTCCGCAGGTGACCTGACAGGCTGTGGACACTGACAGAAGGGAGACATCACCTGGAGGCAGAAAGCCCATTCCTAACGCCCGCTCCCTTGGTGCGCTGCCCAGCCATGCAGGGAGCACGGTGAGAGCATCTGCGGGGGAAGGGATGCTGGGGAGGGAGGGATGCTGGGGAGGAGGGATGCTGGGGAGGGAGGGATAGTAGGATGGGAAGGATATTGGGGAGGGAGGGATAGTAGGATGGGAGGGATGCTGGCGAGAGAGGGATGCTGGAATGGGAGGGATGCTGGGGAGGAGGGATAGTAAGATGGGAAGGATATTGGGGAGGGAGGGATGCTGTGGTGGTACTGGGGCAGAGGGGGGTGGTGGTGGTGCTGGGGTTGGGGAATGGTACTTGGGCAGAGGGGGTGTGGTACTGGGGCAGAGAGGAGTGGTGGTGGTGCTGGGGCAGATGTGGGTTCTGGGAATGGGGGATGCAGGGCGGGTGGCTGGGCGGCAGCAGTGCCCTCAGGGGCAGCTCACGCACCTGGGTGAGGGTCTCCTGCTCATGCAGCAGCAGCAGCTTGCTGCCGGCCCCCTCGGTCCTCTGCTCCAGCATGAGGGAGAAGTGCTCGATGCCTTTGATGGACAGCTTCTCTTGGAGGGTCAAGATGACATCCTGCCAGAGGAAAAGGTCACAAGATGCGATCAACACCCAGGCAGTGCCGGCTGGTGTGGTTCAGTGGTTGAGCATCAACCTATAAACCAGGAGGTCAGGGTTCCATTCCTGGTCAGGGCACAGGCCTGGGTGCGGGCTCCACCCCCGGTAGGGGGCGTGCAGGAGGCAGCCCATCAATGACTCTCTCTCATCATTGATGTTTCTCTCTCTCTCCTCTCCCTTTCTCCTTGAAATTAATAAAATAAACATTTTCTTAAAATCCTAAAGACGGGTCGTATTCAACGGCGGCAATTTGTGGAGACATTTTTGCTGTCACAAAGGGATTTGGGGGCGCTAGGGGTGGAGGGAGGCCCCCAAGTGGCTTGCAATGGACAAGCCACACCCACAACAAAGAATTACTCATTTTTGGTCCAAAGTATCAACAGCAAGATTTTGATTCTTCTCTGTAGACTTTTTATTTTTATTTTTATAATTTTAAATATATTTTATTGATTTTTTACAGAGAGGAAGGGAGAGGAATAGAGAGTTAGAAACATCGATGAGAGAGAATCATCGATCAGCTGCCTCCTACACACCTCCCACTGGGGATGTGCCTGCAACCAAGGCACAGGCCCCTGACCGGAAGTGAACCTGGGCCCTTTCAGTCCGCAGGCCAACGCTCTCTCCACTGAGCCAAACCGGCTAGGGCTTCTCTGTAGACTGTTTAAAATGTCTTCAGGCCCCTGGGAAACAAAGACCCCCACACCCACCCACCACCCAAAAGTCATCATTCCACGGAACTACCTGGACTGTATTGAATTGTATGAAAAGATTTTCTCTGTCATAGTTTCCCGCTCAAGGCCCCGAAGAGAGAAGACAACACGAGCCTTTGTGTAGCAGCACACGCTGTCTAAAAGCTCCCGAATCGCCGGGGAGGACGCCGGGAAATCAATAGCAATACATTGTTCCTATGCGCCTCTGAAGCAGGAATGCTGGCAATTTTTATTAAACGCTGTCATATCCTTTCCGCTCGAGACTATTTCCAGTGGATGCCCACCAGCCCGTGTCTGCTATGATAATAAGGCTGCTCAGTACCAGATAAGATAACTACCATTTCATGTGAACTTTTTGCATTGCTTCCTGCCTCATCGTCATTGCCGTCCTCGGGGAAATCAGACTTAGTCTAGTGTGGGCCGCTCTAACACAGAGGCCGGAGGGAAGCTCCAGCAGGAGGCAGTCTCTTCTAAATTCCCATTCCTTTCTGGTGCAAAATGCATTCATGCCCTAGCCGGTGTGGTTCAGTGGATAGAGTGTCAGCCTGCGGATTGAAGGGTCCTAGTTTCGATTCAGGTCAAGGACACACTCCTGGGTTGTGGGCTGGATCCCTAATGTGGGGTGTGCAGGAGGCAGCTGACTCATGATTCTCTCTCATCATGGATGTTTTTTTTTTCTCTCTCTCCCCCCCTTCCTCTCTGAAATCAATAAAAATATATTTTATTTTATTTTTAATATATTTAATTGACTTTTTTTTTATAGAGAGGAAGGGAAGAGGATAGAGAGCTAGAAACATCGATGAGAGAGATACATCGACCAGCTGCCTCCTGCACGCCCCCCACTGGGGATGTGCCCGCAACCAATGTCCATGCCCTTGACCGAAATCCAACCGGGAACCCTTCAATCTGCAGGCCAATGCTCCATCCACTGAGCCAAACTGGTTAGGGCAAAATCATTAAAAATATATTTTAAAAATGCATTCAAGTCTTTACGAAGATCCTCGGATGTGGGAGGGTGCAATGGCAAGCAGCTGCTCTAATCAATAGGTGTCACAGAGTAAGGCCATTGTGTCTGAGGGATCTGTAAAGAGAGCTCTGTGGCTTAGGCCAAGGGTCTGCAAACTATGGCCATGCCTCTTCATTCATGTCTGTGTGATAAAAACATTCTTCTTGCCTAAACAAAGGTTTGCCTGCCCGGCCAGCGTGGCTCAGGGGTTGAGCATCAACCTATGAACCAGGAGGTCATGGTTCAATTCCCGGTCAGGGCTCATGCCCAGGTTTTGGGCTCGATCCCCAGTAGGGGGCGTGCAGGAGGCAACCAATGCATGATTCTATCTCCTCATTGATGTTTCTCTCTCCTTCTCACTTCTTCACTGAAATCAATACAAGTGCTTTTTTTACTCCTGACTCTTGGGAGGGAACTGCTATCACCTTGGAGCATTGTGCCTGATAGGAGGAGCTTTGTTTACCGAGGACGTGGGGCCACACCAGATAGTGTGTGCCAACCATGTGATTACAGTGGGGACCTGGGGTCATGTGGTATCAGCTTGACCTCCTGTGGGGCCGGCTACTAAGGTCGGCCACAGAGGTGGTCAGCTCTGTTTGTGCAGCCGGCTGCCAGCAAAAACTGGACTGCAAGGCCTCGGGTAAGCTTCCTGGCTGGCGGCACTGTGCACACTGTCACGTGACTGCTGGAGTAAAGGCTGTCGCACGGCTCCAATGTCCGTGGCCCTGTGCCCTGGGCACGCTCTCCGATTGCTGATTTCACTTCGTATCCTTTGGTGGCAAGAAAGGGGAACTGGGAGTGTGACAATTTGCTGAGTCCCGTGAGTCCTTCGAGTGGATTATTGAACCTGGGAGCAGGTTCCAGGACTGTTTTCATGATGCGACTAGAGGCCCAGTGCATGAAATTCGTGCACTGGGGGAGTGTCCCTCAGCCCAGCCTGCACCCTCTCCAATCTGGGATCCCTCTCACAATCTGGGACTGCTGGCTCCTAACCATTTGCCTGCCTGCCTGATCCCCCCAACTACCCTTCCCTGCTAGCCTGGTTGCCCCAAACTGCCTCTCTTGCTGGCCTGGTTGCCCCCAACTGCCCTTCCCTGCAGGCCTGGTTGCTCGCAACTGCCCTACCCTGCTGGCCCAATCACCCCTAACTGACCTCCCCTGCCAGACTGATTGCTCACAACTGCCCCCAACTTCACTGGCCATCTTGTGGTGGCCACCTTATGACGATGTGGGGGTGGCCATCCTGTGATGACACGAGGGTGTGAGGGCACGAGGGCCACCCAGGCTTTTATTAGTATAGATAGCAGAGCTGGGTAGTTGCAACAGAGGTCAAATGTCCCACCAAGCCTCAAATATTTACTCTCCAGGCCTTCCCAGAGAAAGCATGCCAACTCCTAGCTGAGTTAACGAATATTTAGAGTCACATCTCACTGTCAACTGATTTGGAGTAGGAATAAAAAAAAATAAAAAAGACTTCTTTAGTCACCGGCATTTACATTTCGCAGTCTGCTATGAAGGCAGTTCATATTTCACCCGGAGTGATTTAAGGCTGATTTCGATGCCTTATCATCAATCTGCTCTTACTGTCTGCTCTCTAACCTGCTCAGTCGCTGCCTATTTAAAGCAATTCCAAACAAGCTGCTTGCTGGAACCCTGATAAGAAGAAGGCACAGTGAGGGGCCCCTCAGGTCTGTGCTGATTCATTTGAAAAACCGAGACTCAGGGGTTGACTATTAATAGACATTCTAAGCCCATAGCTGATAGTCTCTTGATATGCTGTTACACAAGGTCATCACTAGGTACTTGTTTTTACCTCAATCAAATCTTTTTTACTGTGCATCTGAAGAACGCCTGTTTTAGGCTGATGGACCAGGAGGGAGCAATCAATCTCTGAACACACTTTTAGCCAATCAAAAAGAGAATATGTATCCGCATCCCCCCACCCCCCGAAAGGAATGATGAGAGGGAGGGAACACACATGTTTTATAATAATGCCCATTATGCAAACCCACCTGTGGTTCTGAAATACAGACCCCCCCCTGCCCCCGCATCTTCAGTTTCACTTTCCGAGATATCAGTTATCCAAGGTCAACTGCAGCCCAAAAATATTGAATGGAAAATTCCAGAAATAAACAATTCATCAGCTGTCCATTCTTCCTGGGAAGGGACTCCTCCCTTTGTCCAGCGACTCCACGCGCTGTCCACTCCCCACCTGTCAGTCACCGGCAGCGCCTTGGTTATCAGCTCGCCCGCTGTGGTACTGCAGGCCTGGCGTTCAAGTCACCTCTGTTTTTCTTACTGAGGGCCCCCAGGCCCAGAGCACTGGTGCCGGCCATTTGGACCAGCCAGTGGTCGGCAAACTGCGGCTCGCTAGCCACATGCAGCTCTTTGGCCCCTTGAGTTTTTAGCAAAGGCCAGCTTAGGAGGACCCTAATTAGGTTAATAACAATGTACCTACCTTTATAGCTTAAGGTTAAAAATTTTGGCTCTCCAAAGAAATTTCAATCATTATACTGTTGATATTTGGTTCTCAAAAGAAATTTGAAATCATTATACTGTTGATATTTGGCTCTGGTGACTAATGAGTTTGCCGACCACTAGGACAAGCCACAGAGAAGCTGTAAAGTGCTTCCTTTCAGTGGAGGTGAGCATGTGTCGGAAAAATCATTGTGTATAGAGAGAGCATTATCACCCACGGTTTTGGGCATCTGCTGGGGGTCTCTGAAGGCACTTCCCACGGATGAGGGGGAAGTCCCGCCACTGAATTGCTTTGTGGCTCTTCCTCTTCACCTCTTCTAAGACGCATGCTTCACCCCTGCCCTTTATGCATCATTGCCATGAAGGCAGTTCCGGCAATGCCAAGTAAGTGCTGTCTTTATATTGCTCTACCCTTGTTCTCACTGGTCACCAAAGTAGCCGATATTCAATTCACCGCTAACAGCTTCACCCTTCTTGGGCTCACATTGCTGAGACCACGCTCGCTTTGGGCAGGATTTTCCGTCTTGGTTTGTTTTTAAGTATTCCCACACTAGCTGATCTGTTTTGTTTTGTTTGGAATACTCCCATGAGGAGATTTCCCCATTAATTCTTAGAGTGGAAAGAAGGGGGAGAGACAGAGAGAAACATCAGTGCGAGAGAAACGCATCGATTGGTTGCTTCCTGCACGGGCCCGGACCAGGGCCCGAGCCAGGGAGGAGCCTGTAATCCAGGTAAGTAAGTTCCCTTGACCTGAATCAAACCTGGAACCTTTTGGTCCGCAGGCAGGTGCTCTATCCATTGAGCCACTGGCCAGGGCTCACACACTCCCTTATTTGGAAGCAACAAAACACTTTTCAGTGTTTCTGAAGACGCCCGCACAGCTTCTGCTCGCCGCCCTTACCTTTATGGAGGTGCTCGAGTCAAAGCGGAAGGACTTGGTCTGCCCGTTTTCCAGATAGACTTTCAACACATTTGGCATAAAAAGAAGTGAATTATCCTTAACCGTTTCCTGTTTGACGACAATAGAAAAGAGGGAGGGGTTAAAGGCAGTCAGATTATAATTCTGCTCTTCCCAGTAGCCACGCGAGTCTACAATGTACCCGACACAACATAAATAACAACCAAAAAACAATTCAAGTCTCTGCGGCCAACCAAGGCGTCTCTTTGGTGATATTTGATATCATTCCTTTCCAGCTGCAAATAATTCAGTTGATTCAAAGAAAAGAACTTTTTCCATCTGATCAATCAGAGGAGTTTTTAAAAATATATATGTTTATTGATTTCAGAGAGCAAGGGAGAGGGAGAAAGAGAGAAACATCAATGATGAGAGAGAATGCTGGAGATCGAGCCCACAACCCGGGCCTGTGCCCCTAACTGGGAATTGAACCCTGACCTCCAGGTCCACAGGTTGATGCTCAACCACTGAACCACACCAGCCGGGCTAGAGGAGGTATTTGAAATCGAGGGGTCCCTCCCACTGGAAAATGCAATTACAGAAATGACTCCCTTGTACCTGTGCCACAGGGTGTGGGGTCAAGGCCAGGCCTGTGCAGAGCAGAAAGCGCAGGGCTGATGGTGTGTGATTCGACGCCCCCTGGTGCCCGGCAGAGGTCATGACAGTGAACCTCCAGCCTTGGTCAGCTTCAAAGCTAAAGTTTTCTGTGAAACCATTTTTACTTCATTCAGGAAGATTCCCCCAACTCAAAGGAATGGGGTAGTGTGTTAAGAGAATGGAACGCTAAGTCTACGACAAACAGATCATAGTTTAAAGAACTTGCCCGACCAGTGTGGCTCAGTGGTTGAGCGTCAAACCTGTGAACCAGGAGGTCTGGGTTCGATTCAGGTCAGGGCACAGGCCTGGGTTGTGGGCTCCATCCCCAGGAGGGGGCAAGCCGGAGGCAGCCGATCCATGATTCTCTCTCCTCATTGATGTTTCTCTCTCTCTCTCCCCCGCCCTTCCTCTCTGAAATCAATGAAAATATATTTAAAATATATCTTTTAAAAAGAAAGCATGCTGGATGAGAAACGCCGCGCCTCCTGATGTACAGACGAGGAAACGGAAGAGGTGTCTGGAGACTTGCTAATGCCCCACCGTCAGTCCAGGAGGATTCAATCCCTCACTATTTTGGGGACACTTCCTATTTCTTTCTCTGAAATCCTTTCCTCTCATTTCTGCTGCACCGGGTCTTCTCTCCTGCCCGGGTCACTGAGTCGTTTGCTCCCAAGTCCAGGAGGCATGCCACACAATAGCTCAGAAGAGCAAGAGCAGACAGGAAGTGAAGATGGTCAGAGGCTGAGGAGCAGATACGATACCAAATGGTCCAGAGCAGTGGTCGGCAAACTCATTAGCCAACAGAGCCAAATATCAACAGTACAACACTTGAAATTTCTTTGGAGAGCCATATTTTTAACCTTCAACTATCTAGGTAGGTACATTGTTATTAACCTAATTAGGGTCCTCCTAAGCTGGCCTTTGCTAAAAAACTCAAGGGGCCAAAGAGCCGCATGTGGCTCGAGAGCCTCAGTTTGCCGACCACTGGCCCAGAGATTAGGCCCCCAGGGCTGTGTCCACACACCCTAGCTGTCTGGAGCGAGCCCCGTTCTATACAGGGACCCAGGGACACTGCCATGGCGGCCTCAAGTCAAGAGTCTCACTAAAGATGCAAAAATGGCCTGGCCAGTGTGACTCAGTGGTTGAGCAACGAACCAAGAGGTCACGGGTTCAATTCTCGGTCAGTTCACGTGCCCCGGTTGCAGGCTCGATCCCCAGTGTGGGGTGTGCAGGAGGCAGCCGATCCATGATTCTCTCTCATCATTGATGTTTCCATCTCTCTCACTTCTTCTCTCAAATCAATAAAAATATATTTTTAAAAAGATGCACAAACGCGTGGCCTGTTTCCCACTGGGCAACTTGAGAAAAGATGAGGGGCTGTCACATGACCTCTGATGACACAGTGATTCCTGTGTGACTAGAACCTTCCAGCCTTGAGCCGGGCCGGTCTTGCTGAGATGGTAATGTATGCCAACTTTGCACCCAGAGGGGCAGAAACAAGCCACAGTGGGAAGCGGGTAGAGGCGATGAGATGATAGATGGGCGATCGGAGGCCAAGGTCACAGCCAAATGCTCACAGGGCAGCACCGTGGGAGCCTGATGCCACCACCCACAGTGTCACAATAGTATGCCAGAGCGGCCAGCGGAGGCTCTGACGCCCAGTTGGGCCGACAGAGGTCAGCGGACTGGAGCTGGGAAATGCTTGGTCCAGGCGTGGCAGGCCCAGGGCGTGCAGGCTACCCCTTCAAAGTCAGCTCCAGGACCGCGCTCAGGGGAGGGTTTCTGACCCACAACAAGGATGACATGGAGGAGATTTTCCCCTTGTCCATTTGCCAGGGGTGGGGAACCGCTTTTCTGCCCAGACCCATCGGGATATCAGTCACACCATTCGCAGGCCCTACAAAATGACCAGCTGGAAACTGAGCCCGCTCTGTTTGCACAAACATTTAATGAACTCACCTGTAATGCCTTGGCAGGGCCAGGCCAAATGATTTCCCGGGCTTTGTATGGCCCGCGGGCCGGACATTCCCCACCCCTGATTAACAATAGCAGGAACAACAATAAAACCTCCGCAAAAGAAACTGGCATTTCAAAGTTCTAAGAAATGAGTGCCTTAGATGACAGCTTTCTTAAAACAAAAAACCACAATGCTGTTTTGTTGAGTTTTTTTTTTTTTTTGGAGATAATTGAAAATAAAGCATTCTATCAATGTTTGCATTATTCATTTAGAAGATCAATGATGTGCCTGAGCAATCATGATTTCTATCAAGAGCTATTAATGAAAATCCTGGTTGCATATATGAAAGTTTTCCATCATTTTAACTGCTTTCCATTTTGCTCGGTTGAAACAATAAAGACGTTTTATTTTGGATAAGGGAGAAAAATTAGCGGATAGCAATCCTTTTCTCAAGATACACCACGGGCTCTCATGGAGGAATGCTTAGTTGGCAGAACAGGAAGAAAGAGGTGGCATTTCAAAGGGGCACATTCCACTCCAAAAGACACGATGCCAGTGACATCCGATCAAATGAGCTTCTTAGCAAAGAAGTGAGGTCTCTAATCCCGAGAGCACTCTTCTGGCTCCTGGGAATGTTAGGGCGGACCTATCAGACACAACTGGATGGCCCTGAGATTTGACACCCCTGTGAAACCCAGCAACCAGTCCAGACCCATCTTCCCAGTGGGGTGCTGGCCTTGCTCGGTGCCTCAGGAACCTTCTCCGGGTCACCAGCAGGCGACTGTCCACTCACCGACACCTGCCCGTTGATGATGACCTCCTCGGAGAAGCGCACTTTCACGGGGTTGGACTTTAACCTGGCCTTCTTGGCAGCACTAATAAATGCTGATTTGGGAGACTGGAAAAAAGAAAGCATTTTATTGGATCACTGATGACAATACAAAACTTTAGCAGTTGTCTTCTATCTTACTTTAAAATGTATTTTTTTATTGATCTGAGAGAGAGAGAGAGAGAAAGAGAGAGAAAGAAACATCAATGATGAGAGAGAATCATGGATTGGCTGCCTCCTGAACACCCTCCACTGAGGGTGGGGCCCACAACTGGAGCATGTGCCCTTGGCCAGAATCGAACCCAGGACCCTTCAGTCCCCAGGCCAACGCTCTATCTACTAAGCCAAACCAACCAGGGCAGTAATATCATTGTTATTCACATTAAGGGCATATGGGCATGTAAGCAGGCACACACACACACACACACACACACACACACACGTGAGTTTCAGCCTCTTGTTGGTAACCTGGTATCCTGTGGTTTTACAGGGCGGGGTAGAGAGGAGCCCTTGACTTAGAACTGAAAGGTGACCTCATATTCTGCCTTTCCTTACAGATTCCTTGTACTAACTATTATTAGAAGGAGGGCTAAGACTCAGTTCTTCCCCAGAAATCGAAAAGTGCAACAGGAAATCCCACTTAGACGGGGCTGTGACCCAGGGAACTCCTGGCTGCCTGATCTTGGTAAATATCTTTCACCTGAGAATCACCTCTGTCACCTAATTTAATTAAGCCCGAGGGGAAGGAAATTCATATCCAGTAGGTGGATGAGAACTTTAAAAAATACACACACACACATTAAGTGGCTAGATTATGATGATCTCTGAACGTATAATAATCTGGCCACTCACTCAGTGTATGTATATATTAGAGGCCCGGTGCATGAATTCGTGCATGGGTGGGGTCCGGCCAGCCTGGCCAGGGGGAGGGGACATGGGCAGTTGGATGGCCTGCCTGCTGGTTGAACTCCTGGTTGAGGGGGCAATTTGCATATTAGCCTTTTATTATATAGGATATGCACTGAGTGGCCAGGTTATTATGCATTCAGGGATCATCATCATCTGGCCACTCAGTGTATCCATACATATCCATGACAATGAAAGCACAACAGGCTAATTAGACCGGATGTCCTTCTGGATGACCTTCTGGACAAAGTCGTGGCTGCAAGGGCCGAGGCAAGCAGCCATGGCTGCGAGGGCAAAGCCCCTTGCACAAATAGCCCTTTGTATGAAACATGAATATCCTGCATCGGGCCTCTAATATATATATAAATTTCAGAGAGGAAGGGAGGAGAAGAGATAGAAACATCAATGATGAGAAGGAATCATGGATCTGCTGCCTTCCAAACACCCCGTACTGGGGATCAAGCCTGCAACCCAGGCATGTGACCTGACCAGAATCCAACTCGGGAATTTTTAGTCCACAGGCCAACACTCTATCCACTGAGCCAAGCCAGCTAGGGCACCTTGTTTTTTTAATCCTTACCTGAGGATGTATTTTCATGGACTCTTAGGGAGAGTGGAAGAGAGAGGAAAAGGCAGAGAGAAATGCCGATGTGAGAGAAACACATGGACTGGTTGCCTCCTGCAAATGCCCCGACCAGGGCCCAGGCCCGAGAGTAGCCTATAACCAAGGTACATATTCTTGACCAAAATCCAACCCGGGACCCTTTGGTCTGCAGGCTGATGCTCTATCTATTGAGCAAAACTGTCTAGGGCTGGGCATATTTTTTTTATTTTTAAAAAGAATTGCATTTTCTATTGAACCTAACATGGAGGTAAATATTTAATTTGAATCACACAATTGTTATATAGATTAAAATGGTCAAATATTGGAAATTGCATTTGGTTCAATGTATAGTTTTTTTATACTATGTAGTTCTAAGAGATTGTGTAAAGAATTCTAGAAATTGCCTGGCTGGCAAGGCTCAGTGGTTGAGCATTGACCTATGAACCAGGAGATCACGGTTCAATTCTGTCAGGGCACATGCTGGGATTGCGGGCTTGATCCCCAATGTAGGGAGTGCAGGAGGCAGCTGGTCCATGATTCTTTCTCATCATTTCTCTCTCTCTCTCTCCCTCTGAAATCAATAAAAACTATATTTTAAAAATTCTATTGATTGACTTTAGAATGAACATAGAGGGTGCCCTATAGATATAAAGTAGGAGGTGGGGGGAAGGGTTCCCATCTTAGTCAAATACAAGTGTACGTGAGACCAAAGAAAAAACAATGTGATTTAATGGAGAAGTGGGCTAGCCATAAAAGAAACAGTCTTCAGCCATAAAAAGGAATGAAGCTCAGACACACGCCACAACATGGATGGAGCTCAAACACATTATGTCCAGGGACACAAACCAGACACAAAGGCCCACCCATTGCATGATTTGACTCCATTTGTAGGAAACACCCAGATTGGGCAGATCCCTAGAGAAGGAAGTAGATTAATGGCTGCCAGAGGCCAGGGGAGGGGAGAATGGCAGTGACTGCTCAATGGGTGCAAGGTGATGTTTGGAGCTGGATAGTAGCAGTGGGTGCACAATGTACTTAATGCCACAAAATTGTATCCTTTAAAATGCTTAAAATGGTAGATTTCAGTTATCTATATATATGAGGCTAATATGCAAAGTGTCCCCTCGGGAGTTCCACTGGGAGTTCAATTGCTCACTATGACATGTGCTGACCACCTGGGCGTGGAGCAGAATGAAGGGAGGTCCCAGCCAGCATCCAGAAGGCCCCAATTGGCCCTGATCGCTGGTCGGGCCTAGGGACCCTACCTATGCACGAATTTCGTGCACTTGGCCTCCAATGTATATATAATAAATTATAACATATAAAACACTATAATAAAACAAAACCACTGTTAAAACACACAATAAAACATGCGTAGGTATGCTAAGTGAAATAAGTCAGTCAGAGAAAGACAGGTATCACATGATCTCACTCATATGTGGAATCTAGTGAACAAAATAAAGTGATGAACGGAGTGGATCCAGAGACATGGAAGCATGGGACAGAGCGTGGAATCTCACAGGGAAGGTAGGGGAGGGTGGGTGGGAGGTAATCTACCAAAGACCTTGTATGCATATATGTATATCCCGAGGACACAGACAATAGGGTGGTGAGGGCCTGGGGCAGGGGGTGCTGGAAGGAGTTATTGGGGGTGGGGGGAAGGGGACATATGTAATACTTTCAACAATAAAGAATTATTTTTAAAAATAATAATTAAAAAGAAAAACAAACAAACATGTGTGCCTATACTCCTAGGTGGAGTTTTTCTTTAATACTGGGGGAAACCTTTTATTTTGAAAGTTCCCCTCCATACCCATCCCATCCTTTGCTCTGAGAAATGTCAGAGGACTGGATGGATGGATGATTTGACTCCCCGAGCTTTAGTTCCGCCACCTAAGTGGTATATTTTAAGAGAATGGCTGTCCTTAAAACATACACACACACACACACACACACACACACACACACACACACACACACATACACACACACACACACCACAAAACAACTCCAAATGGCTGCTGTTCAAAAAGAACCGCTTTGAACACGCTCAACGGGACTTGGCAAGTCCTCCCGCAGAGCTGGAGCAATGACAGCGGTGCTCTCATCGGTATCTTGGTAATTAGAGGCCATGCTCCGTGATGATTAACGACCAAATCAGACAGCAGCGAGTTCATTTGCTTTTGATGTGCAATTTTTTAGCTGAAGGGAAAACATGATTCCGCCGTGATGATGTGAAGCGGGCGCTATTTACACGGGCACAATGAGGTGAGCGCCAGTGAGGCGGTGAGTAGAGCAACCCTGCGAAGGCCTCCTAATTAGATGAGGTGTCACAGGCGGCGACGCCCCCTTCCCTAGCATTACTCGGGAATGAGGGGTTTCACACGTGTTAGGTTTAGTCTTCTATGCATCTGCATTTTTAAATGTAATATTTTACCATATTATTCTCAAGGGTTCTATATAATTCCTTGCCTCGATAAAAAGGCATATTTAACATAACTTAATTTCTTATGCATATCATTTGCTGTGTAATCCTGGAATGCAGTGACGTCCCCATGAGACTATCTAGGGTTATTTTCCCCTAAGGTAAGTGGCCCCATTTAGCAGAACTTGTCAGGATGGGATGCTTTGCCCGGCCGGTGTGGCTCAGTGGTTGAACGTTGACCTATGAACCAGGAGGTCACAGTTCTATTCCTGGTCAGGGCATATGCCCAGCTTGTGGGCTCAATCCCCAGTAGGGGGTGTGCAGGAGGCAGCCGATCTATGATTCTCTCTCATCACTGATGTTTCCATCTCTCTCTCTCCTTCTTCCCTCCTCTCTGAAATCCACAAAAATAGATTTTTTAAAAAGAAAGATGGGCGGCTTCTCTCTTCTCCCTGTAGCTAGAGCATGCCCACTGCTTGGAGCCTCATTCCCATAGCTGTTTACCAGGCACGAATGACAAACCTGGTAATCTAGGAAAAGCAGAAAGCACATGAGAGAGCCACGGTAGTTAAGCAAATACCATCTTATACGTATTAAGTCTAACTGAGAACCCATAGTAGTGCTTTTTTGTAATCCTGGATTCGTGACTATTTCGTATAATCAACATACATTTTAAAAATTACATTCAGATCATAAAACCATAAGCTCTTCAATCTGAAGATTACTGAATTAGAAGCAACAAAGTATAGTCTTATTCCAGTAGCTGGAGTTACTTGTGGTTCATGGGAAATGCAAATCAGTCACGTTTGTAGTTTTTTTATTGTTTTATGCTAATCCTCAGCTGAGGATGTTTTCCCATTGAGTTTTAGAGAGAGTGGAAGAGACGGGGAGAGACAGAGTGAGAGAAACATTGATTTGAGAGAGACATATCAATTGGTTGCCTCCTACATGTGCCCTGACTAGAGCCGAGATCGAGCCTGCAATCGAGGTATGTACCTTGACCAGCATCAAACCTGGGACTCTTCAGATTAAGGGTCGATGCCTTATCCACTGAGCCAAACCAACTAGGGCAGTGGTTGGCAAACTCATTAGTCAACAGAGCCAAATATCAACAGAGGACTGCAATTTCTTTTGAGAGCCAAATTTTTTAAACTTAAACTTCTTCTAATGCCACTTCTTCAAAATAGACTCACCCAGGCCGTGGTGTTTTGTGGAAAAGCCACACTCAACGGGCCAAACAGCCACATGTGGCTCACAAGCCACAGTTTGCTGACCATGGGGTTAGGGTGAAACTGCGGTTTTAACTCAGATCTCTCTTTGCCGCTGAAAAAATATACAATGTGCACCACTCAAAAACCTGGGGAATTAATTCTTAGCAACCTGCAGACCTGATCAGAAGCACTTCATAGCCTGTGGTGGAAATGGTAAGTAATTACCATTTAGAATAATCTGATTCTCCTGCTGTTAATTAATTTTAAGATGAGAAGGCCTCTAATTAACCCTTCACCCCTCTCCAAATCTGCTATTGCTAAGGTGGTCACCATTGGTGTGTGTCATGCTCCTGATGCTTTTAGATGCTCTTAGAAGTCGCTAGAACAGAGCTGGGAAAAAATGACATAAATGAGATTAATTCCTGAAATGGCCGTGTAAGGCCTTGAACTTGCAATCCCCGTAGCTTCACAGCACTGCTTACATAGTAGGCGCTGGGGAAATGCCTGCTGATGACTTACTAGCCCAGTTACTCTGGGATAACTTAGTTTGGAGTTACCCCCTAAAGCAGACCCTAAGACAGGATTTACAGGCAGGTAGCTGATTTGGGAGGCGCTCCCAGGAAGTGCAGGTAGGAAAGGGGGTGGGCAGGGAGAGAGGGAAGGGGGGTAACCCAATAAAGCATTCACTGTTAAGGAAGGCACCACTGGAAGCAACTGGACCACCGTGGGAACTAAGGCAGACCACGGCCTGAGAGGCATACTGACTGAGGGAGAGGGCAAGCTGGGAGATTGATCCACCAGCTGCTCCTGGTGGAATGGCTGCTCCTCTGGGAGTAGTAACTCCTCGGCACTTCCGGCACGTCCGGTGTGCTCCATGATCATGCTCCCGTGGCCAGAAGCCCACAGGCAAAGAATCATTGGTTGTCTTAGCTGGAAATTTGGTTGACATGCTTGACATGACACATATATGCTAAGTGAACATAGTTCCAGTTCTAATAGCGTCTGCTACACTGGGGCTTCCATGAGGTCTGTGGTCTCCCACGGGTGTGTGGAACATGCTGGAAGGTAGGCAGGAAGTGAGAGGCAAGCAAGTGGGGCCCTCAAAAAAATCTGGTTGAATTTTTTTTAGAGAGAGGGGAAGAAAAGGGGGGGGGAGGAGAGAGAGAGAGAGAGAGAGAGAGAGAGAGAGAGAGAGAGAGAGAGAAAACATTAATGTGAGTCACATCAATTAGTTACTTCCCACATGTGCCCTCGACCAGGAATCAAATCCATGACCCTTTGGTCCACAGGCCAGTGCTCTAACGATTGAGAAACTGGTCAGGGCAAGACTCTTTAAATACTACTCCTTGTTTCAGGTAAGGTTGAATTGGGAAGTTCTACATGTTTTGTTTTGTTTTAAATATATATTTTTATTGCTGTCAGAGAGGGAGAGGGAGAGAGAAACATCAATGATGAGAGTGAATCATTGAGTGCCTGCCTCCAGCATGCCACATACTGGGGATTGAACCCAAAACCTGGGCATATGCCCTTGACCAGAATTGAACTCAGGACTCTTCAGTCCACAGGCTGGCACTCTATCCACTGAGCCAAACTAGCTAGGGCTAAAATGGGAAGTTCTAGACTTGGGAACTGGGGAAAGGAAAGAAGAAAGAAGCTGGCCAAGAAATATCTGTAATAAAAAAATAGTCACAGTATAAGGAAAGAAGACAGCAAATTAGAACCAAACAAATAAAATTCACCAGTAACACAGAGATTCTCCTCCTAAAATTCCATACTGAGGAAATACTATTAGATACAGTTAATAATAATACTAAATACAGATACTACTGAATACCAATAAATAGGACTTATGCACAAAGATGTTCTTTGCAGAATCCTATATAATAAAGAGCTAATATATAAATGACCAGTCGCTATGACGTGCATTGACCACCAGGGAACAGACACTCAATGCAGGAGCTGCCCCCTGGTGGTCATTGTGTCCTACAAGGGGCGTGCCACTTAGCCAGAAGCCAGGCTCATGAGATAAGGATGTCCAACTGTCAGCTTAGGCCTGCTCCCAAGGGCTCCTGGACTGTGAGAGGGTGCAGGCCAGCTTGAGGGACAGCTCCCCCCAAGTGCACAAATTTTGTGCATCAGGCCTCAAGTTATTTATAATAGCAAAACATTAAAGGCATTATGAAGGGTTCTATGATACTGAGTTGGTTAAGTGAATCAACATATGTTTTATAGCCATGTATATGACACTTATGCAGAATTCTTGATGACATGGGAAAAGGCTTGATATATGAAGTGAAAGAAAGAGAAAAAAATTGTACATACAATATTATCTCAATTGTTGACAAGGCATAGCACAAAAAGATTGGAAGGGAAAAGGCCAAGATGTTCCTATTGGTTGTCACTAGGGAAAAAGTTTGCCAACACATATTTGTCTACTTCTGTGTTTCCTTCTGTACTAGCACCATTTTTTCTCTCTAAGAAATAAAGTAAAAATAGTGGACAGAGAGCCCTCCATATTATTTAAAATAAAAGGCAGCGCCCTGACAGGTTTGGCTCAGTGGAAAGAGATTTGACCTGCGGACTGAAGGGTCCCAGGTTCGATTCTGGTCAAGGGCATTATACCTTGGCTGCAGGCACATCCCCAGTAGGAGGTATGAAGGAGGCAGCTGATCACTGTTTCTCTCTCATTGATGTTTCTGACTCTCTATCCCTTTCCCTTCTTCTCTGTAAAAACTCAATAAAATATATTTTAAAAAATAAAATAAAATATAAGGAAGCAACCTGTTAAGAATTATTTCTGCTCAAGGAATTGTGGGGTTCATAAGATCTTCTTCTAGGCCCCCCTGGAGACTGATTTTTGTGACTGGATCATGTTGGGGTGCCCTGAGCTCAGATGGAATATGGTAAGAAGGTGTGCACATCGGCTCTCTGTCTAGACTGGACCTCATTAGGCAGAGGAAACACAACATTAAAAATTCGGGCCAGCAAATTATAAGGACATAAAAATGCTAATTTTTATTGTCTGTAATAAAATCACATTTACGGGCGTTCTTTTGGTCTGCTGGGTCATCTGTTTCTGTATGTCAACCCTGATTGCCAAGAGAATGTTTGGGAAGAAATAAAACTCAATTAAAATTAAAAAGACACACCAATTTGCTTATAGAAAAATCTGAACACAAATTTTGTAAAATTTTGAAATGTCCTCTTCTCTCATCTGCTCTCCTCTCTACACATAATGTATCTAAGTAACTTGGGGGGTTTAACTACATTATTTCAACTCCTACAGTTCAAAAGAGGGAAGACCCACTTTGGACTAGACCAGTAAGGGCAAACTTTGGGCGGGCCAGTGGTCCCCAGTAGGGGAGATTTTGCTCCCCAGGGAATGTCTGGAGTCATTTTTGGTTCTCACTAGGGAAGGAAGTCCTACTACTGCCACCTAGTGGGTAGAGTCCAGGGTTGCTGGTCAATATCCTATAATGAGCAAAGCAGCTCCCTTCCACAGAGAATCAGCCAGCCCAAATGGCCACAGTGCCACTAAGGTAGCATTTAGAATTTGTGCTGAGACTTGAAGGGGGAGAAGGATTCAACTAGGCCGAGGAGGTGGTGAGGGGGAGTATGTTGTGGGCACTTCAGGAAGAGGGGTTGGTCAAAAGAAATCAAAGATGAGAATTCTTCTACAATAACTGGGAGGGGAAGAACAACTCTGAGAAGCAGAGGTAGAGCTGTTGGCTATAAGAACATGTATCAGCCCTAACCAGTGTGGCTCAGTGGATAGAGTATCGGCCTGCGGACTGAAAGGTCCCAGGTTTGATTCTGGTCAAGAGCACATGCCTAGGTTATGGGCTCATTCCCCAGTAGGGGGCATGCAGGAGGCAGCTGATCAGTAATTCTCTCTTTTCATTGATGTTTCTCTCTCTCCTTCTCTGAAATCAATAAAAATACACTGACTGGCCAAATTATTATGATCTCTGAACGTATAATAATCTGACCACTCGGTGTATATCCTATATAATAAAAAGCTAATATGCAAATTAGCCTCGACCAGGAGTTCAATCAGCAGGCAGGCCTGTCAACTGCCCATGTTACTTCCCCCTGGCCAGGCTGGCCGGACCCCACCTATGCACAAATTCATGCATAGGGCCTCTAATATATATACTGTATATATACACTGAGTGGCCAGGTTATTATGTGTTCAGAGATCATCATAATCTGGCCACTCGAGTATATTAAAAACAAAAAAAAGAACAGAAGAACAATCATGCTTCAACCCCCATCATTCCCATTAGACTTGTGATTCTTAAGCTGGAAACTTCAAGAAAGTCTTGAGTTTTGTGCCATTTGCAGATCTGAGCGTTGCATAGGACTGAACAGCCAATTTGGAAGATACTTAGAAAACACGCTACTTTCTCTTCTCTCCAATGACTGGGGTTGCTATCGTGAAGAACAACATACAAAGATTCCTGACTTCTGACTATTTTTTCTCTGCTGTCATTGCTCATAGTGGTTTTACTGGACAGGGGGCGAGGGGGGGCACTCAGGAACCTGAGTGGACTTTTACTCGCAGGACACTTACAGGGTAAGGCTGGATGACAGTCAGCAGTATCGATTCTTTGCAGCTTCTGTAAAAGAGAAAAACACAAGCACGTTTATGAAAGGCACAGGGACAGCGTTCTTTGGGTATGAATTGTGGGATTCGTTGGTGAATGTCACTTGGACTCAAAGGACAAAGAATCCAGCAGCTCAGAAGCAGACCTGCAGACCAGAGAGAAAGCCACAATCAGTGTCCACCCAGGGACACCAGCGGCCCGGCCCGACTGACTTCCAGCTTCCCACACAGTTCACGTTGGGTGATACGATCTGTGATGCTGAACAGCCGGCCTTAAAATAAAATCCGTGGAGGGCAGATTGGTTTTAGAAGCTTCAACTCAGTCTTTTTATACTTTTCTCTGCTCTCAAAATTGATTTTCCCCTCCAGATTTTCCTCTGCTGCTTAAAAATTTCTGTGAAATTTTCTGTAAGAGGGATGATAGATTTTTTACATTCTATTCATTGCTCTAGTTCCGTGGTCAGCAAACTTCGCAAGCCACATGCGGCTCTTTGGCCCCTTGAGGGTGGCTCTTCCACAAAATATCATGGCCTGGGCAAGTGTATTTTGAAGAGTGGCATTAGAAGAAGTTTAAATTTAAAAAATGTGGCTCTCAAAAAAAATTGCAATCGTTGTCCTGTTGATATTTGGCTCTGTTGACTGATGAGTTTACCGACCACTGCCCTAGTTGGTTTGGCTCAGTGGATAGAGCATCGGCCTGCAGACTGAAGGGTCCTGGTTTTGATTCCAGTCAAGGGCATGTACTTTGGTTGCTGACTCGATCCCTGGTAGGGGGCATGCAAGAAGCAGCCAATCAATGTTTCCCTGTCATTGTTGATATTTCAATTTCTCTCTCCCTTTCCCTTCCTCTCTGAAATCAATAGAAACATATTTCAAAAAAAAATTCTATTCATTCATTGAACACCATTATTTTCTCAGGATCAGCATCATGGAAGAAAATTGTACTGTAGGTTTTTATGTAAAAGCAGTATCCCAGCAACTGGCCGGTTGGCTCAGTGGATAGAGTGTCAGCCTGTGGACTAAAGGGTCCAAGATTTGATTCTGGTCAAGGGCATGTACCTTGGTTTCGGACACATCCCCGGCCGGGGCCCTGGTCAGGGCTCATGCAGGAGGCCATCAATCGATGTGTTTCTCTCACATTGATGTTTCTCTCTGTCTCTCCCTCTCCATTCCACTCTCTCTAAAAACCAATGGAAAAATATCCTCAGATGAGTATTCACAAAAAATAAGTAAATTAAATAAATAAAATCTCTGTATATAAAAGCCTAAGTGACCATTACAACCAGATGACTGGACAACCAGGCGGTAGCTATGACATACACTGACCACCAGAGGGCAGACACTCAACGCAGGAGCTGCCTCTGGTGGTCAGTGCGCTCCCGCAGCCAACCTCCCACAGTCTCTCCCCCTGACTGATCTGCCCCAATCAGCCCCAATCACCAGCCAGGCAGAGGGATCTCACCCATGTACGAATTCATGCACCGGGCCTCTAGAAGAAAAATAAAATAAAAGCAGCATCCCAGGAAACATGGCTTCCCATACTGCACTTACTGGGTCCGCTGTAAGGACCCTGAAAACTTGGGAGATAAATATTTCAGACAGGCCCTCATGGGGAAGTATTTTCACAATAGGGAATGCTTTGGAGCTAAAGGCAGACCTGTGTAATATAATGGTTTATTTAATTTTCCCCAAGTAACCCGAACCTTTCAAAGAACTCCAACCCTTGGGGGGAATCACATTATGGGCTAGAATCATTTTTCTTCCCTCCTCCCTCTGATCCTTCTTTAGCACGAGGGGGAGGCAGGTCAGTTGCCACTTTGCTGAGGAAGAGCCGCCTTTTCCTGCTCTGGGCGGTAATTAATTCCCTGTGTGGTGATTTATTTCCAAGCAGATCGAGCAGAGGGTGTCTGCTGCAGGCTGTTCCCTTGGAGAAGCTGCTGCAAATTGCATCTCCCGCACGAGCTGCCCTGTGGTTTGACCCGCTCATGGCTGGCTGGGTGGGAGCATGTTCTACTGGCTCCACCACAGCCAGCAGCCGTGGGGGTGGGCCCTGAGGGAGGGACTGGGGAACAGAGAGGGGGAGAAATCAGCAGACCTGAGAGCAGGGTGAAACTCAAAGAATTTGCCCTGGCCGCTTTGCTCAATGGATTGCCTAGGCCTGTGGACTGAAGGGTCCAAGGTTAGATTCGGGTCAAGGGCACATCCTGGGGTTGCGGGATCAATCCCCAGCGGGGGTGGGGGAACAGGAGGCAGCCAATCAGTGATTTTTCTCTCATCATCATATATATATATATATATATATATATATATATATATATATACCAATCAATATATATGAATACTTGATTTCTTTTACAGAGAGGAAGAGAGAGGAATAGAGAGTTAGGAACATCAATAAGAGAGAAACATCGATCAGCTGCCTCCAGCACACCCCCTATTGGAGATGTGCCCGCAACCCAGGTCCATGCCCTTGACCGGAATCGAACCCGGGACCCTTCAGTCTGCAGGCTGATGCTCTATCCACCAAGCCAAACCGGTTAGGGCTCAATGATATATTTTTTAAAAACCTCAAAGGACTTGAGAAGCAGTGAGCACACTTGGGATGATTGCAGGGAGGCTGTTGAGTGGCCCATCTGCTCCCATGAGTTCCCAGCTGCCAAGCACAGGCCGTGAAGCCTAGTAAAAGGAGCAGCCAGCCAGAATCCCTGCTCGATGGGGTACCAGGGCCACAGTGTCCTCAGAGGAGAACCCAGTGGGTGAGATGCACGGTCAGGCATTATTGGTGAGATGTCAGCATGCGCATTGGCATGAGACAGTATGAAATATAATACCATTTACACAGGCTCAAAATACCCCCACAAAACAGCATCAATACGTTTGTAATAACCCAATAAAAAATGACAGGATGCATACTAAACATATTAGAATGTTTTCTCTTAGGGGAGATAGGAGTGGGTGTGAGCATAAATAACTAAAACCAGAGATGGGCCTTGCATGGTCTATGATGATAATCATTTATGCCGTGAATTTATGACTGATGAATTCAACTCTCTGTAGCTGTGATGTAAAAAAAAAAAATCAGAATTTGAAGAAAGATAAAATTGGGGGCGGGGGGAGGGGACACGTCAGCAAACTTTTAAGCTGTTTAAGGGGAAGCGGCCCTTGGAGATCTCTAAAATAACCCCTAATCTGCTCACCAAGATAATGGAGAACCAACTTTTTGGGCCTAGTGTACTGTACTGAACTACAGCCCATGCAGCTCTCTCCAAGAGAGAAATGAATAAGCAGAAGTATGCGGGTGTGGCTCAGTGGTTGAGTGCTGACCCAGGAACCAAGAGGATTCAATTCCGGGTCAGGGCACATGTCTCGGATGTGGGTCCAACCCCCAGTAGGGGGCATGCAGGAAGCAGCCAATGAATGATGTTTCTCTCTCGCCTCAATGTTTTTATCTCTCTATCCTTCTCTCTTCCTCTCTAAAAGTCAATAAAAACATACACCGAGTGGCCAGATGATGATGATCTCTGAACGCATAATAATCTGGCCACTCAGTGTCTATCCTATAGAATGAAGGTCTAATATGCAAATTGTCCCCTCGCCCAGGAGTTAATCCAGCAGGCAGACTGGCCAACTGCCCATGTCCCCTCCCCCTGGCCAGGCTGGCCGAACCCCACCCATACACAAATTCATGCACAGGGCCTGTAAGTGTATGTGTGTGTGTGTGTGTGTGTGTGTGTGTGTGTGTGTGTTAGAGGCCTGGTGCATGAAATCGTACATGGGTTGGGTCTAGCCAACCTGACCAGGGGGAGGGGACATGCGTGATTGGCCAGCCTGCCTGCTGGTCGAACTCCTGGTCAAGGGGACAGTTTGCATATTAGCCTTTTATTCTATAGGATAGACACTGAGTGGCCAGATTATTATGCGTTCAGAGATCATCATAATCGGGCCACTCAGTGTATATTAATAATGAAGAACATGTAGAAATCAACACAGAAGCAAAGTGCTGCTTCGTAGCCCTTACTCAAGTTTCCTTAGTCTGTAGGACACAAGAAACATCCAGCAGATGAGAAATGGGATAGAGCTCCACTGATTGAAGAACAGGTGAGTATGGCAGCCATGGCAGGGGGCCTGGTCATCCTGCCTGGCCTCTTCCGCCAAAGTCTGCTCCCAGAGTCCTCTGCAGCAGGTAATGGGCCCTGGACCTCATCTTTTGGTCACAGCTGATTGGCTTGGAATAAGCCAATCAGATTTCCTTTTTCCAGAATCAGAACTAGGAGATACAGCCGAAGGGTCCCATTGCTGGCTGAGTAAGAGGATAGGGTACAGATGCTGGTGGTCCCCTGAGCAGTCCTGGTTCTCACCATTACTGAGGGCCTGTTGATCACCTTTCTGTTAGAAATAGAATAATAGATGTCAAACATCACAGTATGATATCTGTCAGCAGTTTTGGGAATGGGCTTTTATTTGTTTTCTCTCAACTCTAAGTAGCTAATTATCACCTGCCAGACAAGAAGAATATACTCCACAGCATTTTGAGTCCTGAGGATGCCTACCCCAATTCTAGGGGGAACAAAGATTGAAGCCATATGTATTCACATGTTCCAGGATGCTAACATGGCACAGACAGATTCAGCTCAAGCCTCATGCCAATACATGCCAATCACTCCTACATGCCAAAGCCAGGTGCTGCAGGACTTTCAAAGGAGGCCTTAAAACCCAGAGTTTGGCCCCAGCCAGTGTTGCTCAGTGATTGAGCGTAGACCTATGAACCAGGAGGTCACAGTTTGATTCCCGGTCAGGGCACATGTGTGGATTGCAGGCTCGATTCCCAATAGGAGGAATGTAGGAGGCAGCGTTGATGTTTCTCTCCCTCTCCCTCTTCCTTCTTCTCTCTGAAATCCATTAACTTTTTTAAAAAATAAAACCAGCAAAAGAGAGTGCTTTGGCAAGATGTAGGTTACAATATACCGTATGTAACATAATCATGGAAGTGACACCCCATAACCTTTGCTGTGTTCTGTTGGTTAGAGGCAAATCCTAGGTCCCACCTATACTAAGAGAGGGGAATATACGAAGCCACGGCTATCAGGAGGTAAGGATCATTGGGGACCATCTCAAATCCTGTCTGCCAGACTAACAGAGAGATTCATAACCAATTAAAATATATCTCGGGAGTAGTATCTAACCGTGAATTTACCACACAGATTTCTTTTGCCAAGAACCTCATAACGAAGCATTGCTCAGTATACCTTGATAATTTGAAAGCATTTTTCAAAATGTCTATTATATTTATGGCATTAACAGTCTTTGTGTCTACAGTCATTCTCGGCAAATTGCCTGAAACATAAACTAGACTGATTTTTAATGTTACCATCTAATGAATAAACGAAGTTATTTAAATTGATATAAAATATTTTAATGTTATTTATAATGTAGACTGTGAACATGCCTTTTTTCTATTTTCTGTCATCTATAATTATTTGATTAAAACCTGCCAGACAAGAAAAATTAACTTTATAATGTTTCATATCCCTTAGAACCCCGAGCCCTAAGATCCTAGGAGGAAAATAAGATCTAAACCGTTTTAAAATAGCTTCACCAGAAAAATTAGAACCGATAATGGATGATGCCACAGTCAAGTAATCAGATAACTTCTTTTTATGAAGGCCTCAAACAGCTAGAGACCTCAAAAATCCAGTTAGAAGCACATTTAGAGAAGTATTATTTCATCACAAATTCCGAGTGGATTTTCCACTTTTGAGAATACTTTCAAATTGCAGTGCCGATATTTTTTAAATGGTTGAGTTTGTTACACGCATCGTTTTAATCCCTGAGTCACATGCTGACCTGCAGGGGAAAAATATAGTCTAAGATACCCTAAGCGGCTCCTATCAAATTTGCCTGTAATTCCTCTCTTCACGCCTTTAACAAAAGTCCTTTTGTATCCTTTAGTGATGGAGTCCTTTGACACATTTTGGAACACCAGCATCAGTGGCCGCAGGTCATGGTTTGTGTCCCATTTTTAAATTCCATTGGAGTGATTCTGTTACAATAAGCAAAGTGATGTGAGAAAGCAGCTCAGATTCTAATGAGGTTATTGGTATTACAATCCCTTTCAGCTAGCCCTGAGTGGTTTGGCTCAGTGGATAGAGCATTGGCCTGGGGACTGAAGGGTTCAGGGTTGGATTCAAGTCAAGGGCACATGCAGGTTGGGGGCATGCAGGAGGCAGCTGCTTAATGATTCTTTCTTATCATTGGTGTTTCTATCTCTCCTTCTCCCTTCTTCTCTGAAATCAATAAAAATATCCTATATCCCTAACCAGTTTGACTCAGTGGATAGAGTATCAGCCTGCGGACTGAAGTTGTCCCAGGTTCGATTCCGGTCAAGGGCATGTGCCTTGGTTGCGGGCACATCCCCAGTAGGAGGTGTGCAGGAGGCAGCTGATTGATGTTTCTCTCTCACTGATACTTCTAATTCTCTATCCCTCTCCCTTCCTCCCTGTAAAAAATCAATAAAATACTTTTTAAAAAATCCTATATAATAAAAGACTAATATAAAAATTCACCAAATGGCTGAAAGGCCAGTTGCTATGACATGCACTGAACACCAGGGGGCAGATACTCAATGCAGGAGCTGTCCCCTGGTGGTGGTCAGTGAACTCCCACAGGGGGAGCTCAGCTCAGCCAGAAGCTGGGCTCAGGGCTGGCGAGCGCAGCAACTGGGGCAGGAGCCTCTCCTGTCTCCTGTCTCCATGGCAGTGCTAAGGATGTCAGTCGGAATCCCCGGAGGACTCCTGGACTGTGAGAAGGTGCAGGCCAGACTGAAGGACCACCCCCCTCCCCAGTATACAAATATCGTGCACCAGGCCTCTAGTATTAATAATAAAATAAAATCCCTTTCAGCAATGAAGCTAAAGTTCATGTTTTCTTTTTCTTAGAGCAGCATAGCTTGGCACTTTTCTTTACCTTACTTCCCACTTTGCACTTACATGATCTTAACATTGCAATATAATCGCATTGGCCCGTGCTAGTGTAGATTTCCCTTCTAGCCCAACTGGTTCCCTTGATCAACTCAGAGACTGATAGGAAGTTAACGGAGTTGTGAAGAGCATGGAGATTGCTTCAGAGATTGAGAAGACAAAGCAAAAACAAAATAATTAAAATATATAGGAAATACTTTGTGTTGAAATTCAAGAGATTTTCTTTAACTAAAAAAGTCCAAATAAGTGAACTGTAAGATTTTAAACTGCAAAAGTGGAAGTAAGGAATCAACCTATGAAGGCTGAAAGGTTAGACTATAAAAAGGCCACATGTAGCCTGGGTGGGTAGGTCAGTTGATTAGAGCATCATTCTGACACTCCAAAGTTGCAGGTTCAATCCCCAGTCAGGGCACATGCAAGAAGCAACCAATGAGTGCAGAAATAAATGAAAAAACAAATTCATGTTTCTCTCTCTCTTTCTCTTTCTCTCTCCCATCCTCAAATAAATATAAAACAATTTAAAAAAATATATTTTATTGATATTTTTACAGAGAGGAAGGAAGAGGGATAGAGAGTTAGAAGCATCGATGAGAGAGAAACATCGATCAGCTGCCTCCTGCATACCTCCCACTAAGGATGTGCCTGCAACCAAGGTACGTGCCCTTAACTGGAATCCAACCCAGGACCTTTTAGGCTGCAGGCTGATATCCACTGAGCCAAACAGGCCAGGGCTAAAATAAAAAAAAAATTTTTTAAATCAAAGACAAAATCTAGATGTAATTCAGGGCTATCTATGAAAGGGCTTTGTAAGCTGTGAAATGACTTTCTTGATGTAACTCCAAAGCTTGATGTGCAGAATTTTCATTTGGAATGACAGGTGATCGGGTCCAGGAAACGTACCATTACTTGTAAGGTAAATTCACATAAACGTAAGATTCCCTCTGCTTGCACCTCAGAGTTCTCCAGAGAGATTAGGATAACATTCCTTTTTTGCAAGCTAGTGCCTCTCAGGCCTTCAGCTCTATGAGGTGGACAGCCACCGGTGATGGAAAAAGAACGGGTTAACAGCATTTCTCCAATGATGCTTTGCGGCATTCCTGGGGGATCACAAAGCCACCAGAGAAGGATGCGTTCTATTTTCCCATCTGAACCTGGAGGTGTGAAAAGTGCATGAAGCTTCTTGTGACTGATAACCAGCCATGGCACGGAGCCAGCCTAGTCAATGCCGGCAAAGCCCTTCATTTGTAGAGATACTGCCACAGGACTGCTGGGAATGGAGGTTTAATGCTTCGTCTTGCTGACCTTCCCAACACTCTGAACATCTCGTAATTATCCACTGGATCAACTCCTAACAGATACTGAACTCATTAGCTGGAAAGAATGGGAACGGCTAGCAAATGGCCAAACATTCAAACATGGTCAACACTTTCAAGCTGTATCATTCCCTCCTGATCTTGTGATGTGTGTATCTCTTTAATTTAGTGAACTCCAATAGCCTTCTTTACCTTGTCGTTTATTTTTTCTTAGTGTCCCACTGAGCTGCTCCTGTTCTGCTGGCTAAGGGAACAGGTTACAGTCCATCCGTACACATTGGCCCATCTACACACACATGCTCGAATGCATGTGGAGACAAGTGCTCTTATGATTGAAAGGCATCATGGTGAACAAATGATCAATATACACTGAGTGGCCAGATGATGATCTCTGAACGCATAATAATCTGGCCACTCAGTGTCTGTCCTATAGAGTAAAAGGCTAATTATTTCCTCCATCAGGAGTTTGACCAGTAGGCAGGCCAACAACCCATGTCTCCTCCCACTGGCCAGGCTGGCCAGAACCCACCCATGCACGAATTCATGCATCGGTCCTCTAATATATATACACACTCTGAGAGGCCAGATAATTGTGCATTCTGAGATCATCATACTCTGGCCACTCAGTGTAGAAGACACCAGAGTGGCACTGGGGCAGTCCTGGTAACACCTCCTAGTGTGGGGTAGATCATTGGTTCTTAAAGGAACTTCTATTTCTCGTACACTTTTGGGGAAACCATATCACCCCCCTGGGCTTCATCTTCTTCATCTAGAAGAGGAAGGCGCTTGGACTAAATTAGCGGTTGTCACATTGTGCGCCATGGAACGCTTCTTACCTCTTTCAAGAGGGTGAGGCCCTGGACACCCCTGTGTCCTTTCAACCAGGACCCCCACTGCTCTGTGCACTGGGACTGAGGTTAGGGCTCTGTTGAAGAAAGAGACCCACTGCAAGAAGCAAGCAGGAAAACCCATGGACAGGATACTTGCTACTGGTTCATCCAATTGCAACTGGCCTGTCTATAATTCTAAAGCACATTCTGAATTTCCATAAAGGCATCCAGCATTCTTTTCCAACTTGAATTTATTGAAAAGCAAAGATAAAAGTTTTATCGGCTTTGGCTATTTTTATATTCTTTTATTGATTTCAGAGAAGAAGGAAGAGGAGAAGAGAGGAGACAGAGAGACATTAAGATCAACGATGAGAGAGAATCATTGCATACCTCCTATACTGGGGATCAACCCCACAACCCAGGCATGTGCCCTTGACCGGAATTGAACCTGGGACCCTTCAGTCCAAAGGCCAACACTCTATCCACTGAGCCAAACTGGGTAGGGCACTTTTTTATTCTTTATATGTTAAGAATGACAATAATACCACCTCTAGCCAAAACCAGTTTGGCTCAGTGGATAGAGCGTCAGCCTGCGGACTGAAAGGTCCCAGGTTCCATTCTGGTCAAGGACATGTACCTTGGTTGTGGGCACATCCCTGGTGGGGGGTGTGCAGGAGGCAGCTGATCGATGTCTCTCTCATCGATGTTTCTGACTTTCTATCCCTCTCCCTTCCTCTCTGTAAAAAATCAACAAAACATATTTAAAAACAAACAAACAACCAAATATCAGCTCTATTTTTTATAACAAAGGTAGAACATTTCAGTAATAATCACAACACCCTAGAGGTAGGCTTTTACTGATGAGGAAATGAGGCTCAGATAGGCTACAGCACTTGCCAAAGGTTGCATGGCCAGAAAGTACAGGCTGCTACTTGCCTGACCCTAGCCTTTGGATGCGGACAATGACTGGCTTTGGCCAGTGGAGGAGGTACAGAGGAAAGCTGACTGTGTGAGTAGGCTTGTGTGTTCCTGCTTATCCATCTTGCTGTGTTGCCATGTCAGCACACCCTGGCTGGCACCCTGGCCCCAAGAGGATGACAGATCTGTGGAGTGGACGTGAGCTTGATCTTCAGCTTTCAGGCAAGTCCCAATGAGATCAGCAGAGCCATCCCAACCGGATTTTAGACACACAAGAAAGAAATGCTTATTTCCAGACAGAAAAAGACAAATATTGGCCTGGCTGGTGTGGCCCAGTGGTTGAGCATCGATCTATGAACCTGGAGGTCACAGTTTGATTCCAGAGTGGCGGGCTCCATCCACAGTATGTGGTGTGCAGGAGGCAGCTGATCCATGGTTCTCTCTCATCATTGATATTTCTCTCTCTCTCTCCCTTCCTCTCTGAAATCAACAAAAATATATAAAAAAGACAAATATTATGATTCCACTTATATGAATTAGCTGGAATAGGCTGATTGATAGACACAGAAAGTAGATTAGTGATGACCAGAGAAGGGGTGGAGGAAGGATCAGAATTTTCTCTTAATGGGTACAGAGTTTCATTTTTGGACGATGAAAAAGTGTTGGAAACAGGTAGTGGTAATGGTTAGGGGAATTAATGCCTCTAAATCATACACTTCCAAGTGGCAAGTTTCATGTTATATATATTTTTATCACAATAATAATAAAAAGAAATGCTTGATGTTATTAGCCACTGAGATCTTAGGGTTATTTGTTATAAAGCAATAGCTGACTGATACAGCTTCTGTCTAAATGAAGGGCGGGCATGAGGGAGGGAGGAAGGGAAGGGGAGAGAGAGAGAGAGAGAGAGAGAGAGAGAGAGAGAGAGAGAGAAGAATGAGAATTTGGTTTAACATCAACTATGAGTAGGAAAAGGACGAGGGGAAAATGTCAGATTCAACGCATGCCAAATGAAATCTCTCCAGGTTAAAAATAAATCAGGTCATGGGCCAAGAAAGGATGAGATGGTGGCAACCATGAAAATAAACCCTTTGCAAGTGGCTGGTGCCATTCCTGGGTCATTCCCATGGTGGCACTGCTGTCAGGGGCATGTGCGATGACAAGAGGAACTCAGCCAGCTGGGAACAGCTTTCAAACATTCACAAAAACTTGAAGCCAACACAGATTTGGAGACTGAAAGACTGGAAGATATTAGAAAGAGACAGGTAGTGTCATCTGCCAAGCTGAAGCTGTTAGAAAGAAGAGTTCACATACCGAGTCGATTCTTTAAAAAAAAAAAAATCACATCCTTATGCAATTCAGATCGATTTGCTTTGACAAGTGCTTGCCTTTCCCCTCTTAGTTCAGAAGATATTTATGATGGATGGGCTCTCTCTCAGCTCTTCCTTCACCCCTGTTCCCCAGTCCCGCATGCTCTCAGAATACAGGGGCTCAATGTGGTTTTAAATGAAAACACGAAACAGAGGGCCAGAGATGTAGTGGGATGTGTGGCAGGACCACAAATGGGGATATCAGTTTAAGACTTTTGTTGTTGTTGTTCGTTCATCCTCACCCAAGGATCTTTTCCCACTGATTTTTAGAGAGTGGAAGGGAGTGGGGGAGAGACAGAGAGAAAAACATTGATGTGAGAGAGACACGTTGATTGGTTGCCTCCTGCACGCACCCGGACCAGGGCCGGGGATTGAGCTGCAATCAAGGTACATGCACTTGACTGGAATTGAACCTGGGACCTTTCAGTCCATTGGCTGATGCTCTCTCCACTGAGCTAAACCAGCTAGGACTAGAACCATAATTTGAATTGGTACCAAATCCCTTACCACAGAGAAACCTTTGAAATGACTTTGCTTTTAGAGTACAATTGTGGTAGAAAGATCTTATCCTTTGGAGACAAAGAGATGCTGAATTCTGTTTCCACTTCTCTCTACAATTTCAGGTCACTCAACCATTCTCGTTTAGCAATAATTCAACAAGTAATGGTGGCCATTGATATTCGGGGAGCGACATAATCTCTCTATATAAAAGCCTAAGTGACTAAGCAATCAAACAACCGTTTCCTATGTGTGCACTGACCACCAGGGGGCAGATGCTCAATGCAGGGGCAGGTGCTCAATGCAGGAGCTGCCTCTTGGTAGTCAGTGCACTCCCACAGTGAGAGCGTTGCTCAGCTGACTGACCAGCACCAGATACAGGGCCCATGGCTGGTGAGTTCCACTGGGGACTGACTGGGTGTGAGCCCCCAACAGGCACAGTGGGGCCAGGATGAGCAGGAGCAGCAGGTGGTGTTGCACTTCCGGTTTCGGCCCAATCCCGACAGGCTATGCGGAGGGACCCCACCAGTGCACCAGGTATCTAGTGTTCTATATTATCACATGGGCCTTTGGAGCCCAGCAATCTGGTTTCCAGTTCCTGCTCTCCACTCACTGGCCTTGGCCTTGAGGACAAGATACTCAGTCTTTCTAAGTTCCAGGCTCTTTATTTGTAAAGAGAAAAATAACAGCACTTATCTAACTGGGTTATTCTATTAAGTAACATAATGCTTATAAAATGCTTCGTAGGATTCCTAACCTATAACAAGTGCCTAATCTATGTTACTAATCAACGGATGAATGTGTTGGCGTTAATAATAACAATATTAACAGAAACGAATAAAGCTTCTTTAGATGCCAAAGGGAGAAAAAGAGAAATGAGATGTTAGCTAAAGGTCTCAGCAGTAAGCGATGTGACTGCAAAATGAAAATGACAATAATGAAAATAATAACAGTCCTCTTCGGAGCACTGTTGTGAGAACAAATTATAGATGGGTGAACTGCTTTTAGTGCCTTGGGAGAGAGGTATTATGTAAATTCAAGTTCTTTTGCTTTTCATTATTTTCCCTTGAAGACTGCAAAAATAGTGGGTGGCTGAGCACAGGGACTGAGGGAGGAGAAAGGGAGAGAAAAGCATTCAAAGATGTGAGAGGGAGGGAGGAAGGGAAGGAGAGAGAGACTCCCTGGCCATTGCATTTGCTTGAATAAGCGTCACCCACCTAGCCTCACAGCTATATAGGAGGTGGGGTGAATGTGTGACCTCCTCACCCTCTCGCTCTCGTCCAGGAAATGTCTAGATTGCATATTCCTGTGCTCAGGGTCCCGGCCACTCCCCAGTCTGGTTCCAGGGCTGACTGATACCACGTGCTCTGGGAGAGTTAACATGCAAAGGCCAGTCTGTGCAGCTGATTTTTGAAAATTGAGTTTACTGACCCCAGCAAGCATGGCTCAGTGGTTGAGTGTTGACCTATGAACCAGGAGGTCACAGTGCCCAGGTTGTGGGCTGGATCCCCAGTAGGGGGAGTGCCGGAGGCAGCCTGTCAAGGATTCTCTCTCATCATTGATGTTTCTATTTCTCTCTTCCTCTCTGCAATCAGTCAAATATATTTAAAAAAATAAAATTGAATTTATCTGTTAATAAAATTATGTACATTTCAAGTGTATAATTCTGTCCTCCATCATGTATATATTGTACTGTGTGCTCACCACCCAAATCAAGGCTCCGTCTGTCACCATTTATCCCCCCCCCCCCCTAGCCTCTTCCACCTCCCCAACCCCTCTCCCTCTGGTAACCACCATACTGCAACCGTTGCTTTAAACTGAACATTTCAGAAGAAGAGACTGATCAGTTTTTGCAAAAAAAAATAAAATAAAATTTAAATTAAATTCCTATTTTGGATTCATGGATATGTTTGACTTTGTCAGGTGAGATGACACTGCGAGGCTTATGGTGTTCATGACATTCATTATTCAAACTGGTTTTCAAATTAATTCATTCACTAGCCATATTTGAGGAAAACAGTTTTGTTTTTCCTTCCTTCCTTCCTTCCTTCCTTCCTTCCTTCCTTCCTTCCTTCCTTCCTTCCTTCCTCCCTCCCTCCCTCCCTCCCTCCCTCTTCCTCCTCCTCCCTCCTCCTCCCTCCTCCTCCTCCTCCGTCTCCTCCTCCTCCTCCTCCTCCTCCTCCTCCTCCTCCTCCTCCTTCTTCTTCTTCTTCTTCTTCTTCTTCTTCTTCTTCTTCTTCTTCTTCTTCTTCAGAACTGGAAAGCCTACCTCTTCCTTTCTCTCTGTTCTGTTTGGAAGCAATCTGAACCATCTTACTGAGCTATTATGTTGACCTTGCAGCTTCCATTCTTAAAACACTGATTTCTGACTTTATCCCATGTTCCAGGAAACTTCCTCATCTTTTTCTCCCAACAGGGGACACTCCCAGTAGCTTTCCACTGATTTCCACTTACATCTCAACTGGAAAGACCACTGAAATTCATTCTACAAATGTGCGGCAAGCCCCTACTATGCGTCAAAGACTGTTCTAGGCTACGAGGTGGCCTCTATAGCTATGAGGCTATGTGAACAGAACAGAAAGGAAGCTCTGTCCTTCTGGGGTGGCCACTCCGTGCAGTCACCTGGGCATTTGAGCAGAGGATGCCCTGGCTGGCTGGGAGTGAGCCTGGGCAGCCCTCCCCACCCTCCAGCCAGCTATGCTCTCATCCGGGAGCTGCAGAAGTGGGACCAGACCTCCCATTACATGCTTCCTCCCAGACACCCAAAGCCAGTACCCTTTCAGCTGATGAGTCCCCTGCGTTAATCAAGCTGCTCTGCCCACATCAAAAGCCTTGTGTCCCTAAAGCTTCCTGTGCCCTTTTCTCTAACAACCCTCTCTCCTCACAGTCCTCTCCAGGAGTCACTCCTTTGAAGTCTTCCCACATCAAACCATCTGCCTCTAGACCTACGGTGTCCATGGCAACCTTTCCCATGCAGGGACAGCTCTGCAGGGGCAGGTTGGGGGCTCTGCCTCTCAGAGAAAAGAGGGAACAAGTGGTGACAAAGTGAGAAACAGATGCTTGACTACCTGGGGGCACGTTTTTTGGTTTTATTTTTTAATCAGAAGGCTACTTTGCAGTAGGGTGTTTTTAAAAAACAAAACAACGCACACACATATATTCTTATTGATTTCAGAGAGGGAGGGAGAGAGAGAGCGAGAGAGAAACATCAATGATGAGAATCATTGATCGGCTTCCTCCTGCACGCCCCCCTACTGAGGAACAAGCCTGCAACTCAGGCATGTGTCCTTGCCTGGAATCAAACCTGGAACCCTTCAGTCTGCAGGGCGATGCTCTCTGTCCACTGAGCCAAACCGGCCAGGGCAGAATCCCCTGCTTTCCAATAAGGACCTAAGAAATGCTGGTGGCTTAGTCTCCTGCAGCTGCCCGAGGGAAAATAAATATTATGGTGACCACAAGAGCCCCACACCTATTTTAAAGCCTATATCAGTGGTCGGCAAACTCATTAGTCAGCAGAGCCAGATAGCAACAGTGCAACCACTGAAATTTCTTTTGAGAGCCACATTTTTTATACTTAAACTTCTTTTAACGCCACTTCTTCAAAATAGACTCACCCAGGCCATGGTATTTTGTGGAAGAGCCACACTCAAGGGGCCAAAGAGCTGCATGTGGCTCGTGAGCTGCAGTTTGCCAACCACTGCCCTATATTGTATGTCCTCAAAGATGCTCTCTGCATAGTGTATATGGCTATACATTTAATTCACATCTGAGACATTTTAGTCAATGATCTGATTTTATTTTAATGATGAAGCTTGAGATGAGCTCATGCTTATATATAATGCTAGAGGCCTGGTGCACAAATTCATGCACTGGTGGGGTCTGGCTGGCCTACCTCAATGGGGGTGGGCTGGGGAGGGTAAGGGAATGCAGGAGGTTGGCCAGCTGGCCTCACCGCTGATTGGGATGAGGGGCCCAGACCATCCAGGGGGAGGAATCATGGGTGGTGGGGGCGTGGGACAATTGGGGCTCCAATCAGGTCAGTTGGCTGCCGCAGTGCACATTATACTGGCTGGTCATTCTGTTGTTCTAGTCGCTTGGCTTTTATATAGATAGATAGATTATATGCAAACTTGTCAAACATAAAAACAAGGCTACACAACCAAATGCATATCTGCCAAAAAGCAATCACTCTGACCATTTCCTTTTTGTTTGTTTGTTGTTGTTAATCCTCACCCGAGGATGTTTTCCCATTGATTTTTAGGAGAGTGGAAGAGAGAGGGAAAGACAGAGAAGAACATCAATGTGAGATAAACACATTGTTTGCTTGCCTCCTGCATGAGTTCTGACCAGGACGTGGGTTGGGGAATAGCCTACAACCAAGATATGTGCCCTTGACCAGAACTGAACCTGGGACTCTTTGGTCTGCATGCCAACCTTCTACTCACTGAGCCACACCAGGTAGGCCTGCTCTGACCATTGCTCTGTGGACCAATGACACAACTGCTCCAAACGCTGGCAGCAAAAAGATTCCCTGTTGCTGGTTTCAATTGAGTTAAACCCATGTGATGATTCCTATGGCAGGCCACATTGTTTATCAAAAAATCGTGATGATTTGGTTTCCAATGCAGACTCCATGACTCAATAACAGAGAATGCTGAGCAACCTAACCTTATTACTAATTCAGTTATTTCTGCCAACTGCTGTTGGCTTATGTCATCGACACCATCTCCCACCCAGCACTCAGGCTAGAAATCTGACAGATTCTCTTATACCCTGCATCAAATACACTGCCAAGTTCTGCCAACTCACCCTCTCTGACACTTTGCTCTGTCCCAGGACTCCTTTGGTCCAGTCTCCTAACTATTACTTCTCACCTGCATTCATTCAAGAACTTTTAATGACTTCTCTGTGTCCATGCTTGCCTCTAGGTTTCCTTCTCCACAGGTGTATTTGAACATGCGAGTTGGGTTATTTTACTGCACTGCTTCACACCCCCTCCCCAATGGTTTCCTCTCTTTCCTAGAGCAACATTCAGACTTATTTACATGGTCTAGACCAGGGATCAACTTTTTTTTTTCCTAGTAAGGGCCATATAGCAAATATTTTAGGCTTTGTGGGCCAGTCTTACTACTATTCTAACTCTTAAGTTGTAGCACCAAAGTAGCCACTGACACTTGGCTGGCGTGGCTCAGTGGTTGACCGTAGACCTATGAACCAGGAGGTTACAGTTGGAGTGCAGGGCAGGGCACATACCTGGGTTGCAAGCTTGATCCCCAGTAGGAGGTATGTAGGAGGCAGCCAATCACTGGTTCTCTTTCATCATTGATGTTTCTATCTCTCTCCCTCTCCCTTCCTCTCTGAAATCAATAAAAATATATATTTTTAAAAGCTAGCCACTGACAATATGTAGATGCATAGCCATGACTATCCTATCTACAAAAGAGGGAATATGCTAATTGACCCACACGCTGTCACAAAGATGGTGGCACCCACAGCCACAAGATGGTGGCGCTCAGTCCCCTCAGCCCTGCCAGGGTGGCTGGCACTTTGCTGTGTGCCTGCCTCCAGAGTCCCCTAGTCCCCTCAGCCACGCAGCCACCAGGGCTGGCCCAAGGAGCTTGGCAAGCCTTGCATGGCGGCTACCCAGCCACCCAAAGCTGCCTGAGGCTCTGGTAACCAGAGCTGGCTGAGGCTTGCACTGCCAGCAGTGGCAGCAGCAGAGGTGTGATGGGGTATTGCATTCCCCTAATTTCCGGGTTTCCTCCCATGCCTGAGGGCTCCCGGACTGTGAGAGGCGGCAGGCCGAGCTGAGGGACCCCCTTTCCAGTGCATTAATTTTCACACACTGGGCCTCTAGTATTCCAATAAAACTCATTTTATACAAACAGGCTGTGGGGCAGATTTGGCCAATAATAATACTTCACTTAAAGTAGCAGGGGTGGCAATCCTTTTTTCCGTCAAGGGCCATTTGGATGTTTATAACATCATTCCCGGCAATATACAATTACCAACTTAAACATGAGCCTGCTACATGGAACAGACTATCAAATCTCAGAGGGAAGGCAGGCAGGGTGGGTGGGTGGGAGGTAATCAACCAAAGATCTTGTATGCATATATTCATGACCCATGGACACAGACAATAGGGTGAGGGTGGGAGGCTAGAAGGGGTCAATAGAGAAAGAAAGGGGACATATGTAATACTTTCAACAATAAATATTTTAAAAAAATAGCCTGATACATTTGGTCAAATATTAAATTAATTCATCTCTAATGCCTTGGCAGGGCCAGACCAAATGATTTCCCAGGCCTTATTCAGCCCACAGGCTGGACGTTCCCCATCCCTGTAGAGGACTGCTGTGCTAGTTACCTATGTCAGGTACCCAGGGAAGTGTCTGAACTCAGGCTTATCTCGTGCATTTGGCTCTCTTCTGCACAGATACAGTCCTAATGGATAGGATCATTTCTTTAGAACACTCTCCACTTTTTCAAATGGCATGCAAGCTGTAGGGGATTTATCGCTCCAGTCAGAACATGCAGACTACTTTAGCTGCATATTTCTAATCCAAGTTAAAGACAAGAAAAGCATGGTTTTCTCTTAAAAGCAGATACTTTTTTTTCCAGCTCAATCAATTCACTCTCAAGTCCTTCTTTAGAGATAATGTCAGTGAATGTGGAATGTTAGGCAAGAAACAAAGACTGGGCTCTGATATTTGAGTTGATGTGTTTCTAGAACACATAACAGAACTTAACTGCTTATGCACCTTCGTCTCCTTAAGATGTCCTTGGCAGCTGAGATGTGGCAAGGGAAGCAACAGGAGTAATGCCAGGGCAAACACCAGAGAGAATGGGTGTACAGGGTATGTGCTGGGCATAGGGGCTTCCACTCCCATCAACCAGCACCCACACTTTGTTCAAGAAATACCCTTAGCCCAGCTGGTGTGGCTCAGTGGCTGAGCATCGACCTATGAAGTAGGAGGTCACGGTTCGATCCCCGGTCAGGGCACATGCCCAGGTTGTGGGTTGGATCCCAGTGGGGGTGTGCAGGAGGCAGCCAATCAATGAATCTCTTCCATCATGGATGTTTCTATCTTTCTCTTCCTCTCCCTTCCTCTCTTAAGTCAATAAAAATATATGCTGAGTGACCAGATTATGATCATCTCTGAGCGCATAATAATCTTGCCACTCAGTGTGAATACTATATAATAAAAGACTAATATGCAAATTGTCCCGTCAACCAGGAGATCAATCAGCAGGCAGGCCGGCTATGTGCCCATGTCCCCTCCCCCCGGCCAGGCTGGCCAGACCCCACCCATGCACAAATGAATGCACCGGGCCTCTAATATATACACTGAGTTCAGAGATCATAATAATATGACCACTCAGTATATTTGGGAAAAAAAATAACCTCAGGCTATTGCGTCTGTCATTGCCTGAAAGCATGGAGCGGGCAATATGACATAAAGTCCCTGGGAATTGACATCCCCCAGGGCAGTCCCTCACCAGTGACTGTCATGTGGCGGGGAGAAGTACAAACACTCCATCTCCCTGCCTCTAATGGGGCCACCACCAGGTGACACCTAGAAGCTATCAGCCCCTCCTGTGGGTTGCACTTAAGTTACCCACATGGCACTTGCCTGGCATGCCCACTGTGTGAAGCCACTTGCAATGGATCCTCATCTCAGGGCCAGGTTCTTGGAGCAAAAGCTAAGATAGTGAGTCAGTGCTTAAGGAGGAATAATTGGTATTCTCTCTAAAACCATCACTTCAGTTTCATTTTCAATGGGCATGATCTGGGTAAACTTTCTTTAAAAATTATGTCTTTATTGATTTCAGAGAATAAAGGAGAGGGAGAAGGAGAGAGAGAAACATCCATGATGAGAGAGAATCATGGAGCAGCTGCCTCCTGCACGCCCCACACTGTGGATTCAGCCCACAACCCGGACCTGTGCCCTAACCAGGAATGAATCCACGACCTCCTGGTTCATAGTTTGATGCTCAACCACTGAGCCACGTCAGCCAGCATGGAAGGTACACATAGTCAAGTCCAGCTTACTGGACAAGTTTAAGTCGATGCCATTCAACAATTTCTGAGCTTGCAAGAGTGGGAAGAGAAACTCCAAGTTCTTGGAACTTGCAAATAAATAAGAATCAGACCAGGTTAAAAGGCAAACCTCCTATGTGAAGGCCATACTGGGAACATTTTTGCTTTATCAAGACATATTGAAATAACGATCATTTATAAGACTCATTCTTTGAAAAGGATGACTTGAAATGTTCTTTTCAAAGGAATAAATGCCAATCTGCATTAGTCTTACATAAAGATTTCGCCCAGCAAAGAGGCAATTACAGCCTGACAGATGCCTAAAATAGCCTTGATTCTGTTGCTTTTTCGATCCAGAGGTGGGCAGATACCACCCTGGTGCCTCTGAATTACAGCTTATGAAACTTGGAAGAAAGAAAAAGATCTATTGAACCATCGTGTTTAGACGATACAAGCCTGGTGACTACCTTCCCCTCCTCCCTCCTCTCTTCACTAGCCCTTAGGCAAAGGAAAAGGCCAACTTCACTTCTCCAATGACCGTGGCCCGAGCCCCTTCTTGTGTCAACAGTGGTGCTGCCTAGCTCCCGTGTGACCCTGGACAACGGTTCTCAGACGCTGTGTCACTTGCCATCCAGGCCTGACACTGGGCTCTGCGCTTCTCTGGGAAAATGCTGCACTGCGTTGAGCCTCCATAGCCTCATTCATAGGATACAGAAAACCCTTTCTGGCCCAGCTGGTGTGGCTCAGTGGTTGAGCGTCAACCCAGGAACCAAGAGGTCACCAGTTCACTTCCCAGTCAGGGCACAGGCCCGGGTTGCAGGCCTGATTCCCAGTGTGGGGCTTGCAGGAGGTAGCCCATCCATGATTCTCTCTCATCATTGATGTTCCTATCTCTCTCTCTCCTTCTCCCTTCCTCTCTGAAATCTACAAGAATATATTAAAAAAAGAAAAAAGAAAATGAAAACCTTTGGTGTTCATCTACTACCGTGTTTCCCCCAAAATAAAACATCTTCTGAAAATAAGACCTACTTACAGGTTTCCTTCTGAGTGAAATATAAGGCATCCCCCCCCGAAAATAAGGCCCCCAGGATTCACAGTTTGTCTGGTTTGTGTTGACAACTACCGTACTACTGTACCGTATACAGGTAATAAATTTCCTTTATTTTCATTTAACAATAAATATATACCGTATTCTTCTTCATGGAAAAATAAGACATCCCCTGAAAATAAGACCTAGCGCATCTTTGGGAGCAAAAATTAATATAAGACACTGTCTTATTTTCGGGGAAACAGGGTAGCAAAGGTGAAAGACATGCTTTCCTCATATGTATCAGTCATGGAAGGACACGCAGCATGAACACAGCAGTGGCAGAGGCAATGCCTTCGGTGGATGGAATGTCCGTCCCCCCTTCCCCCCTTTATGAATGGATGCTTTGCAGGGAGTCCATTCTTAAAAACTAGGCTTTGTTTGATGTCCACAAATGTCAAACTCTTAGCATTTAAAGGTCATGCAGCAAATCACGCACGCATCCTAGAAAGGCCGCTGTTCACATCCATGGAGAAAGGGGCTACTGTGTTTGGAACAGAGTGGCTAGGCTTTATTTTTCATACTAGGTGACTATTTCTTTTTTATTAAAAGAAAGAAAGAAAAAGAAAGAAAGAAAGAGAGAGAGAGAGAGAGAGAGAGAGAGAGAGAGAGAGAGAGAGAAAGAAAAAGAAAGCAGGATTTCACCCGAGCCCATGAGAATTACCATCCTATATAATAAAGATGTAATATGCAAATGGTTGTTATTCTGTAACGACCAGATACAGAGCAGCAGGAGGGTGGGGCGGAGAACTACAGGAGGGGCAGCGCAGCCGGCTATAAGAGGGGTGGGGAGCTACTGGAGGGCGGGGCAGTGGGCAGAGAGCTACTGGTGAACTACTGTTGAGCTACTGGAGCACGGATCCATGCAGGGCTACTAGTGTGTCCGTATTTGTCTGCTGGAAATGCGTGAGAAGTACTCAAATGGAAGTGCTGCGGGACCAGAAGAGATACTGAATATTTATACTAGAAAACAATTCTTCGGAATAAAACACTTGGATAAAATCGGTAGCTACATAACTCTATGTGCATCAGGTGAAATCGTTTTAGAATATCCTTGAGTTCTCCCACAAGAGAGAAAGTAACCAGCACAGCAAAGCCAGAAACCCACGGACAACATCCCCAGCCGAGCGAGGTGGTGACAAAGGCCCGTGAACACGCAACGGGAGCTGGTGGAGACAACGCACCAACGGCATCTGGGAGGGAGGAAACCTAGGGGAGGAGAGGAGGGGGTGTGATGACTCAGAGACCAGAAAGACCTGGAATTACCCACAGCGCCACACAAGAAGTGGGGGAGTCCCACCCAGGCAGAGCAGGCTACACACAACCATCAGAAGCAGAATGCTCGGCCCGGCTGGTGTGGCCCAGTGGTTGAGCATCAGCCTGTGAACCAGGTCATGGTTTGATTCCCAGTCAGGGCACATGCCCAGGCTGTGGGCTCGATCCCCAATGTGAGGTATGCAAGAGGCAGCGGATGGATGACTCTCATCATTGATGTTTCTATCTCTCTCTCTCTCTCCTTCCTCTCTGAAATCAACAAATTATATTTTTTACACATAAATAAAAGTGCTGTCTTTAACAATTGTAAGTAAAATACATTTATTGCACTCCTGAATCCAGTTAGAGGCCAAAGGACAAGAACAGAAACGATCCCAAATGATTTTAAAACAGCGTTTTGAACATCATTGTAATACACGCCATAAAGACAGATAGAACTGCAATAAAAGGCTTTCAGACGTGTTCTGTCACCGGGTTATTTGTGACAGCGCTGTCATGCTGAGGCTAGTGTGTGTCGTGTGGGATAAAGCTGAGATATTATGATGTGCCACTGAGATTTCGGAGATATAGTTTGAGTAAGAGGAAATAAAGATGTAAGACAGACCAGGTTACATAAAATCTTTCTGGCCTGAATTTGAATCAGACATACTGGTATGAACTCATGATGGATTTTATGTTTAAAAAATGCGTGTGAGCTCTGGCTGGTTTGGCTCAGTGGATAGAGCCTGCGGACTGAAGGGTCCCAGGTTCAATTCCGGTCAAGGGCATGCACCTTGGTTGCTGGCACATCCCCGGTAGGGGCCATGCAGAAGGCAGCTGATCGATGTTTCTCTCTCATCGATGTGTCTAACTCTCTTTCCCTCTCTCTTCCTCTGTAAAAAATCAATAAAATATATATTTTTAAAAATGCGTGTGAATGCCTTAGTTGTGTCCTTATTGACGAGTACACTGGCATTCAGATTACCAACTACCCTTTCCCATGAGAAGAAGTTATGGCTACTTGAAGAAATGACTGGTTCCAGATGTGGAACAACAAATACACAAGCCGAACCTGAGTAGCTTAGTAGGAAGGCAGGACAGGAACAGAGATTATTATTATTAGAGATTTGGTGCTCAACCACTGAGCAACACCAGCCGGGACAAGCATTCTGCTTCTGATGGCTATCTGTAGCCTGCTCTGCCTGGATAGGACTCCCCCACTTCCTGAGTGGCGCTGTGGGCAATTCCAGAGAACTCAACAGCCCTCTGGAATGGGCTCTCACTTACCAAAGACTCAACAAATTGTGTTTCAACAATAATAATGTCAATGGATTTACAATCAAATATACCTAAATCCACAAGCGCAAAAAAAAAAAAAAAAAAAAAAAAAAGACAATACTTAAAAACACACAATAACACCTACCCAGCCAGAGTGGCTCAGTGGCTGAGTGTTGACCTAAATGAACCAGGAGGTCACGGTTTGATTCCCAGTCTGGGAACATGCCTGATCTCCAGTAGGGGCCGTGCAGGAGGCAGCCAATCCATGATTCTTGCTCATCATTGATCTCTCTCTCTCCCCCTCTCCCTTCCTCTCTGAAATCAATAAAAATATATTTTCATTTCATTTTATTTTATTTTTTCTTATCCACTCATCTGCTGAGGGGTACTTAGGCTGTTTCCAAATCTTAGCTATTGTAAATTGTGTTGCTGTGAACGTAGGGGTGGATATATCCCCTCTGATTGGTGTTTCTGTTTTCTTGGAATATATTCCTAGAAGTGGGAATACTAGTCAAATGGAAGTTTCATTTTTAATGTTTTTAGGAGATACCATACTGTTTTCCCAAGGGATATTAAAAAAAAAATGTTTGCCCTAGGTGATTTGGCTCAGTGGATAGAGTGCTGACTGTAGGGTCCCATGTTTGATTCTGTTCAAGGGCACATGCCCTAGTTTGTGGACTCGGCTTGCAGGAGGTAGCCAATCAGTGATTCTCTCACATCATTGATGTCTCTCTCTCCCTCTTTCTGCCTCTCTGAAAGAAATAAAAATATTTTTAAAGTGGATTTTACTTTTTAGACAGATTTAGGTTCCCAGAAAAATTGAGCAGAAGGTAGAGAGTTCTCATACACCTCTGCCCCTCCACACTCACAGCCGCCCCACCTCCAACCCCCACTGGGCAAAAATATATTTTTAAAAAGAAAATTATTTCCAACTCCCCTCAGGCCTGACAAGCTCCGCCCACCTCCTGGCAGTCCCACCAGCCAGTATACTCACTGTTTGCTTGCGCCCATTTGAATTACATGTCACTTCTGCCTGAAAGGCTCTTACTAATCACAGCTCTGCTACTTTTAAGCATATTGTATCTTTAAGGGCCCAGGGGAGGGACTTGCTTTATGGAGGAAAGAAACAAGTGACAGTGGAAGGTTAATTTTAAGGGCCCCTCACATACTGTATTCCTTTGTCAAATAATGGAAACCAGTACCTCCCTGTGCTCAGGAAACATATTACATGCAGGAAATGAATGGCTGAGAAAGGTGCTTTTCTTTTTAAATCCTCACCCAAAAATATTTTTTCCAATGATCTTTTGAGAGAGAGTTAAATTGAGTGAGGAGGGAGAGTGAGAGAGAAACATCGATGTGAGAAACACACATTGACTGGATGCCTCGAGCACGCACCCAGCCCGGGCCTGGGGATTGAACCTGCAACCAAGGTACACGCCCTTGACTGGGAATTAAACCCACGACCCTTAGGTCCACCAGCTGACGCTCTAACCACTGAGACAGCCAGCCAGGGCTGTGCATGTGTTTGCTTTTTGTAAATTTTCGCGCTTTTGGAAGTTTTCTCCAGAGTTGGGATTTTCCATTATAAATCCCCAGAGGAGCCTCCTTTGCTAATGTGTTTGGCTATTCAATTTGGAAATTAGCAAGCCTCAAGTTACCCAGATACCCTGATGCGCTCCATCAGAAAGAACATTCCAAATATTATCCCAGGATTCGGAGTGAGCTGATACTGTCCACTGGGCTCAATGAGTAACAGTGAGTTCCAGCTCTCAGACCCTTGGTTGAACATCACATCTCAATGCTCACACCCTGGGGTAGAGTTTCAGAGCGAGAGGTGAAAATGCAGCTCTGACAAGCTTCTTTTTTTAAAATATTTTTTTACAGAGAGGAAAGGACAGAGATAGAGAGCTAGAAACATGGATGAGAGAGAAACATCGATCAGCTGCCTCCTGCACACCCCCTACTGGGGATGTGCCCACAACCAAGGTACATGCCCTTGACCGGAATCGAACCTGAGACTCTTGAGTCCGCAGGCTGACGCTCTATCCACTGAGCAAACCTGGTTTCGGCTCTGACAAGCTTCTTGTATGAATTCAAGAAAGCTCAACCCATAGAGCAAGCTCATTTATTAGACACGGAGCTTAGACTGTTTTGTGCATAAAAATATAAAGGGAACAGTAGCAAGGAGCTAAAGGGGAGAGAAGGATGTTTAACCGTGATAAGTTCTCACATAGGAAAAAAATAACGATTCTTTTGTCTTCTGGGTCCTTTATTATTTGACCTAGAAGCGGTAATGAAGTTTGCCTCAGTTGTTGAAGCTGGAAATATTCCGAATGCAAAAAGGCAAAGATGTCGGAATAAAAGTGAAATCTTATTTGGAATAATAATATGTTACAATTGCTTCTGTCTGAGTGACAAGAGCTATAATTTCTTTTGTACTTTTCTGTCTAAACATATGCGCTGCATGGAGGAAATGAATCTATATTTAATCTCTTAAGTGGTTATCAAATGGCTTATTAACTGATTTTTAATGTTTACCTCGTGGTGCTCTATAACTTGGCACACGTAATAAACACTGATTTAAAATGAGCTGAATACTAATAAGCAGAGATGTTGAGGTATAAGTGTAATCTTGTCCTACCTGGTTTGCTCAGTGGCTAGAGCATCAGTCCGCCCACTGAAGGGTCATGGGTTTGATTCCGGTCAAGGGCACGTGCTCGGTTGCAGGCTGGATCCCTGGCCCTGGTCAGGCCCCCCATGCAGGAGGCAACCAATGGATGTGTCTCTATCACATCCATGTTTCTCTCTGGCTCTCCCCCTCCCTTCCACTCTCTCTAAAAACCAATGAAAAAAATGTCATCGGGCGAGGATTCACAAAACAAAACAGTATAATCTTATTTAGACCAAGACCAATCTGCTAGACATGAGCTCACGTGTGTATGTGGACTCAAAAAGCATCTGGGAGTGGAGAAATGCCACTAAAGAAAGTGCCTGCTTTCCTTCCTTCTGCATTTTGTGAACATTAAAACATAAGACTGCCCTAACCGGTTTTGTTCAGTGGTTAGCGTCGGCCTGTAGACTGAATGGGGGTAGGCGGGGCACTTCAGTGAATATTTCAGAAGCTGCTCCTGCTCCTGGATGGAAAGCTGTGGCATAGAAATGAGAGAGAAAAAAATCAGAATTCCAACCCTACCTCTGCAATGCAATGAGCTGTGCGCCAACTTCGACAGGGACCTAATGAATATGATCCTGTTTCCTGACCTACAAAATGAGGACCTACCTGCCCCACACAGTTGTAAGACTTAGATAAACCACAGTGAGTAAAGTGCTTAGCAGAAAAGAGCACATGCTAAGCTCTGAATGAAAGGGAACTATTGTTGTCTTTATCAAGGTCATCATTAGCATCTTGGAACGACTGAGAACACATTGCTGACTTCTCAGGGTCATGGATGACTAATCTTTACACATCACTAGGAATCTGCACTTCTGAGCCTTCGTCTCAGGACGCAATGAGCTGCGTATGTGAGAGCACTTTGTGGCTTCTCATCAGGTAGGTAATGCTGTCACTTGCTGCTCTTAAAGCCCCTAGCAATAATAACCAAGATAAGGCAGATATTATGGACTCCGGTCACCAAAACTCCCTTTTGGAAAGTGGAGAGATGGGAAAAAATAAGGAAATAAACAAGTAAACACAGACTTTTGTGGTGGTGTCCCTGACCCTTCCTACTGACCCCCAAAGGTAGTAACTCCCATATCTTAACCCGCTGAAATGCATATTCATCTTCATTATAATTTATACCATGCCCTGTTATTGTTATGTGTGAACTTCTCTTTCTTTGTCACAAGAGAGAGACATCAATTTGTTATTCTACTTGTTTAGGTATTCGTTTGTTGACTCTTGTATGTACCCTGACTGGGGATCAAACCTGCAACCCTGGTATGTTGGGACGATGCTCTAACCAATTGAGCTACCTGGCCAGGGCCCAATTTCCTTCTTCATACAAGATGTTAAGGCATTCAATAATGTCAGCCATTTGAGATCATTGAGAACGTGCCCTAGTTTCAAACTTCTTCTGGTTCTTCAATAATCGACATTCACGTTCCACATTCCACACATGGGTTGCATGAAGGCATGTTCAGGAATGGAGATGGAAGGAGAGAGTGAGTGATGATTATTCACAAAATCCAGGGGACACTCAAATAGTCTGAGTCAAGCCATTGTTCTTACTCATTGGCATTGGTCTATGCCACTATAACCTTTCTGAACAACGGGTCAAACCCACTTTTCTCCTCATTAGAATGTTTTCCAGCACATTCCATTTTCCAGAATCATCGCCCCCTTCCTCCAAGGGCAGGGGTGGGCAAACTTTTTGACTCGAGGGCCACAATGGGTTCTTAAACTGGACCGGAGGGCCGGAACAAAAGCAACCTGACCATGCTGGCACTCTCATCTTGGGCGGCTGGTGAAGGAGCAGAGGGGAGAGCAAGAGAACCCTCCACTCTTTCGGCTCTGCGGGCCGGATAGAACAGCTTAACGGGCCGGATCTGGCCTGCAGGCCGTAGTTTGCCCACGGCTGTCCTAGGGTCTTTAATTTGCTATTGTCAGAAAGTGAGTTCACGACAAGTGTGTATTTGATGAGACAAGAGTGCACTGTTAGCATAGCAAGAGGCTGTGCTTTTGTGTTTTCATTCAAATTGCTTGCCCGTCTTCCCATAAGAAGGCCTTATCACTAGTATATCATACATCATCATGCATATTTCATGTGGCGGATGCTCAGATGTTCTTTGTTATTATACTAAGCAGCACCGGCATGCATCTAAGCACGGCTGAAATTAGACAGAAAGGTGACCTTCCTAATGTACTCTTTTGCAGACACAATAGCTCTGGAACATGATCTGACTTGGCTTTCCATTATAATTTTGATGAGGAGCGACTGGTAAAGGACATGCATGCGAGATCTCATTTTTAAACGGGTCCCTTCTACGTGGTTTATTTCGCAATTATTGAACTTGCCAATCTGCCCCCGATTGCCACACAAAGGTAGTCCTGAACTTTAGTGCCTACATCCCATAATTCCATTTTTTTAAAGATGTACTTTTATTGATTTCAGAGAGGAAGGGAGAGGAAGAAAGAGAGAGAGGAAAAAAAAAAAAACATCCATGATGAGAGAGAATCATGGACTGGCTGCCTTCTGCATGCCTCCTACTAGGGATTAAGACTGCAACCCAGACATGTGCCCTTGACTGGAATCAAACCTGGGACCCTTCAGTCTGCAGGATAACGCTCTATTCACTGAGCCAAACCAGCTAGGGCTGGATATGCTCATTTTTAAAGAGAGAACTTTGCAGTGTTATTCAAATGATGAATATTTTTCTGAAATTCCTTAGTGGCTAAGAAAATGGGATATTTATCTTGTGTAAGATGTAGACATTAAAACACATATTGGCTGAAGAGGCCTTTAGAAGACATTATTTTACAAGAGCAAAATTCCTAGGTTAGTACATATATGGCCTTGAGAAGGCATAGAAAGTTTTATGTACCTGAAGTGTTTCTCAATGTTTCAAAAGCATGCCTGTTTTCCTTTCTATCCACTTTAAAATACACAGTCTCTGTATACAGTGTGTGGAATCTTGCCCTAATCACAGCCCCATTTTAAGAGAACTCAACTCTCAACTGTGCCTATTATTTGGGGTTTTAGCCCAAATTTAGCTTAATCAAAGAAAATGCAATCAGACCAGCAGTGTGGTTCAGTGGCTGAGCGTTGACCTATGAACCAGGAGGTCATAGTTTGATTCCCGGTCAGGGCACATGCTAAGGTTGTGGGCTTGATCCCCAGTGGAGGGAAGGGTGTGGGGGAAGTCATGGGCAAACTACGGTCGGGCCTGTTCGGCTGTTCTATCCAGCCTGCGGAGCCGAAAGAGCAGAGGGTTCTCTTGCTCTCCCCTCTGCTCCTTCACCAGCAGCCCAAGATGAGAGTGCCAGCATGGTCAGGTTGCTTTTGTTCCGGCCCTCCGGTCCAGTTTAAGAACCCATTGTGGCCCTCGAGTCAAAAAGTTTGCCCACCCCTGGTGGGGGATGTGTGGGGGGGAGGCAGCCAATCAATTATTCTCTCTCATCACTGATGTTTTAATCTCTCTTCCTCTCCCTTCCTCACTGAAATCAATAAAAATATATTTCTAAAAAAAATGCAATCGGTTACCTTAATATCTCCTAAAGCAGAGCTTAGCCAACCTTTTCTCTAAAGGGCTAGATAGTAACTATTTCAGTCTTCATGCCACAGTCTGTCACTAGTACTCAACTCTGATATGGTAGAGAAAGCATCTAATCAAACTCTATTTTATGGACACTATATTTGAATTTCATAGGACTTTCTCTCCCTTCCTTCCTTCCTTGCTTGCTTCCTTCCTTCCTTTATTCATTCATTCATTCATTCATTCATTCATTCATTTATTTTTGGGTGTTAATGCTTACCCAAGGATATTTTTCCATTAATTTATTGTTTTGTTTTTTTATTAAGAAAAAATGGAAGGGAGGGGGAAAGACAGAGAGAGAGGAACATGGCTGTGAGAGAGACACATCAATTGGTTGTGTCCTGCATGCGCCCCGACCGGACTGGGGATCAAGCCTGCAACCTAGGTACATGCCCTTGACTCACAGGATTTTCATATGTCACAACATAGTCTTTTTATTTTTTTCTAGCCCTTCAAAATGGCAAGAAGCATTCTAAACTCATGGGCTGTGAAAACCAGGTGGCAGGCTAGACGGACTGTAAGCTCTCATTCGCTGCCCCACTTTTAAGTGGTTCATTTATTTGAACCAATATTCATTGAGCTCCATTACATATACTGTAAAGTCCTATGAAGACTTCTGTTTACAGAGATGCCATTTTCTTCCATAATGCAGCAAACCAGAAGCAAAAAAAAAAAATTTCTGCCTGGCCATTGTGGCTCAGTGGTTGAGCATTGACCCATGAACCAGAAGGTCTTGGTTCAATTCCAGGTCAGGGCACATGCCCGGGTGCAGACTCCATCCCCAGTAGAGGGCGAGCAGGAGGCAGCTGATCCATGATTCTGTCTCATCACTGATGTTTCTATCTCTCTATCCCTCTCCCTTTCTCTCTCCCTCTATAATAAAAAAACAACACCATAATTTTTATTTAAAAAAAAAAATCTTTCTCGAGGCCCCGGAAGGCTCGCTGGGAAGTGATGACATTTGAGATAGCTTTTGCTCTGTCTCTGTCCTGCAGCAGGCGACGCAGTCACAACAGACACAAACACAGATATTTCATTTCTTCTCTCGTCCCTGAGGCACGGGAATCAAGAGGACTGATCACAGAGGCGTGTGCCCAGGGGGAACGCAATGACTGTGTGACCTGCCATCAGGCCCAGACTGGCACTGCAGGATGCCAGCCAGCCCCCCGGCCTGGCGCAGAGCCTCCCTGGATGGGGTATGTCCCTGCTCACAGCCGCCTGTATCTCAGGGGGGAAGTAATTCCAAATATGAACAGTGTGGCTCCGGCCCAGGAAGGAGAAGACAAACACAACCGCTTCCTGTATTCTTGGGCCGCAGGGAAGTTGGAGCTAGACTTTGCTCCCAAAGCAGGGGCACCCTGAGGTTCTCCCCCACACTCCCATACTAACAACCTTGGAGATCCGGATGTCCAGGGAGCACAGTCATGACTTTGCAGCCAGCCACGCAGGCTCCATTTTTATGCCAGGACTCACGTAGGGCGACTCAGTGGCTTGGAACTGAGGGTTTCCCCAAATGCAGGCCTCTCTGTGCTGAAACCTGGATGGCTGGTCATCCTACAAGTCAGCTTCGTCTGTGTATATTTATCTATCTCCTTCCTCTTCCCTCGCTTCTTCCAAGGATGTGGGACCAGCCAGCGCTGCTCTGTGAAGCTGAGGCCGAATAGGCTGGGGAGAGCGCCACCTCCACAAAACCCCGGATGCTCCACTTAATGCCAGGCCCCAAGCACAGGTGGACTTTCGGTGATAAGAGCCCAGAAATTGTAGGAGAGGCCCTTCTCTGGTTAAAGGGTCCTGATGATTGCATCCCTTAACAGGCTAGTCCAGTGGTCAGCAAACTGTGGCTCGCGAGCCACATGCATCTCTTTGGCCCCTTGAGTGTGGCTCTTCCACAAAATACCATGGCCTGGTTGAGTCTATTTTGAAGAAGTGGCATTAGAAGTTTAAGTTTAAAAAATGTGGCTCTCCAAAGAAATTTCAATCGTTGAACTGTTGATGTCTGGCTCTGTTGACTAATGAGTTTGCCGACCACTGGCTAGGCACAGCTCCATTTGCAAAAAGTCCAAACCCTTTTGCCCTAAATGCACCAAACATAGCAACTCCAGTAGGTTCCCAAAGAGATGCTTGGTCAACATTTGAACATCACACACAATATATGACCCGGTTCCCATCAAGAATATCACATAATAAGTTATTTACACCAACGAGCAAAAGAAACCAATCAATCAAGCACATTTTCAACTGCCCTAGCTTTGGCCCGATTATCCCTTTGCCTTTGGCTGGTGACTTTAAACTTCAGTAATAAATTACTCAGTCACGTTTGCAACATCAGTGAACTATACGGTTTTGTTTCTGTGGGATTCCGTATGTGAAATTACTCATCACTTACACTGAATCAGGCATGGCATTTTGAGCTCCTGGATTATGGACTGTCAATGTGTGAGCAATTTTGGAAGGAAAAATAATTGACTAGAGAGAGATAGGATTCAAAATCACTTAGAGCTGAAGTGCATGCACTCTGAATGTTAATACCACACCGGGTGAGCCATTGGGTGTTCTGTGTTTACGGAGCACATGGCTTTTCATGTTAGAGTTCAGTGTCACGGGCATTCTCCAGGGGAATGTGTGTGTAGGGGGGTGTCTCTGCCCGGTGAGGCCTCAGCTGTGCAACCGCCTTCTCAGCGGGACCTCACACAGGAGCCTGTCACCCACCTGACCAGGTCGATGACTCGCTCCCTCGGTGCAGCGCTGACTGACTCATCATTAATCATTACGATCTGATCTCCCGGGATCAGCTTGCCTTCTGAGGGGCCACCTGGAGACAAATGAGAGTGAAGTGCGGGTGAGAAGACCGTAGCTGATGGACACAGCGTAGCCTCCTCTTCTGATCATGGTTCATGGTAGGCAAAGGATGCGATCAGGAAAAAGGAAGCCCACCTCATCTGGGGCTCTAGCTCTGTCTTCAACCCTGGTTGCACATTAGAAGGAATCAGGCTCTCTGGACCAGCCCCAGGCCCTGCCAACGTTGCTCAGGGATTGAGCATTGACCCATGAACCAGGAGGCCAGTGGCTCAATTCCCAGTCAGGGCACATGCTTGGGTTATAGGCTCCATCCCCACTAGAGGGCATGCAGGAGGCAGCTGATCAATGATTCTCTCTCATCATTGATGTTTCTCTCTCTCCCTCTCCCTTCCTCTCTGAAATCAATAAACAGCCCTAATAAAAGAGTAATATGCAAATGGACCATCACTCCAACACATAAGATGGATGCCCTCAAGTGGTCAAAGATGGAAGCCCCATGTGGACACAAGATGGCTGCCATAAGATGGCCAATAGGGGAGGGCAGTTGGGAGGGATCAGGCCTGTAAGGGAGGGTAGTTAGGGGTGATCAGGCCATAGAGGAGGGAAGTTGGGGGCGACTGAGCCTGAAGGGAAGGGCAGTTAGGGGAAAACAGGCTGGCAGGGGAGCAGTTAGGCATCAATGAGGCTGGCAGGGAGTGGTTAGGGGGTGATCAGGCTGGTAGGCAGAAGCAGTTAGGGGCAATCAGGCAGGCAGGCAGGTGAGCAATTGGGAGCCAGCAGTTCTGGATTGTGAGTGGTAGGTCCAACTACCCTATCAGGATTGGGCCTAAATGAGCAGTTGGACATCCCTCAAAGCGTCCCAGATTGGAGAGGGTGCAGGCTGGGCTGAGGGGCACACACCCTTGTGCACAAATTTTGTGCACCAGGCCTCTAGTATATTTTTAAAAACCATCATCAAATTCATGAAAACCAAACACAAATGATGTTATTGTACTTTACTGAATAATTAAACATGTGACACCCAGAACATGGAACTCAAAGCAATTCAGTTTTGCTTTGAGTTCCATGTTCATCCAGACACTTGGCATGGGTGTCACTCAAGTGGGAGCATAATCTCTCTCCTTTCTGGGGCATAAGAGAGAGGGAACAACCAGAACATGTCCCTACATCATGAGGGATAATATTCCTTTCAAACTGTGAAGCGGACAGTCAAGTGTTCACACATGGAATTCTGAAAATCACACGGGAGATGCTTTTTGGCTGCTGGATAATAGGCAGGCAATCACTCCAATTCAGTTAAACGAATGGTTAACATTCAAAATGCTGGTCAAACACAGAAATATTTTCAGGATAATTGTTTGTATCATAGGTGCTAACTACTCTGATGCAGAAAGCACCTGCAGGTTAATATCACATGCTTTTATATTTGACTGATGCTTTTTAATCAAATGGAAATATTATTGTTTAATCAAGTGACTTGAATAAAAAATTCTGGAGGCAGCAACATACAGTTCCTTCCAAGATATTAAGTAGTGGCATACACCAGAGAATTGTCACCGGCCCTCTAGTCTGAAGGCCAGGCTGCCTGGCATAAAAAATCTGGTCACGCCACTGAAATCACCGGGGACCTCAGCAGAGTCAGTTTTATGAGAGACACAGTTGATTTGACCAGCATTTTCACTCATAAAAATGACTGGAGACAGTAGTCTTTGACCTGTTTTCACTTTGTTCTACTCTTTTCAAAATTGTCTAGCTGAAGGTGTTAGTGTCTGTGGCTAAGGAGAGCCGGGGCAAGGAGGGGTGGAAGGAACAGTGAGGTAATACAAGAAATTGAAAAACTTGAAATCTTGAGGCAGCTCTCGGGAGAATCTGACAACCAGATATGTTAAAATAGCCTACTATTCCAAAACAGCCTGCCAATGTGCTTGCACTTAGGAGAAAATATGGGTATGCACACACATATAATACTATACATATGTATATATACTAGTATATGTGTATATGGACACAACTGTCTACCATACTCATGCTCTCTGTGTACACGAATAATGCTCAACCCTCAGTAGGAGGCACTCAAATGACTTTGTTTATTTTTTTTACATGTTTTTCTTCTATACTATCAAATACACTGTATTTTTATAAACTATGTGTGTTATTTTATCATAAAAAGCAACAGATCTTTTTTTGTTTTGAGGATAATATTCTTAGCTGTGTCCAGCTCTGTAACCCCACACAGAGAACTAAAGTGCAAGCCACAGCTAATGAATCGGAAGCTGGGCAGACTGAGTCCGAAGTGGTGAGGCAGTGGTAAGAGTGAAAAGGAAACTTATTCTTCTGTGCGGGAGTTGAAAGTGGCTGACCGTTTTTTGGTGCTTGTCCTGGGGCATATTATGTCCAACTATAGCCCCTGTGCATGAAATCGTGTACGGGTAGGGATCAGGACCTATCTGCGGCACAACATGCCAGGTGATCAGGGGCCCCTAGCTGGCACCTGCCTTGGCTGGCCTGGTGCTGCCCGCTTGCCAGCCTCACCCCCTGCCACCACCACTGGGCTGGGGTCAGTTTCTGCATTGAGTGTCTTCCCCCTGGTGGTCAGTGCACAGCATAGAGACCTGTCATTCTGCAGTTTCACTGTTCAGTCGATTTGCATATTAGGGTTTTATTATATAGGATTAATAAAATATTAAAATTTAAGTCAACCTAAAAAAACTTCTACTAGCCGAAACCGGTTTGGCTCAGTGGTAGAGCGTCGGTCTGTGGACTGAAAGGTCCCAGGTTCAATTCTGGTCAAGGGCATGTACATTGGTTGCGGGCAAATCCCTGGTAGGGGGTGTGTAAGAGGCAGCTGGTCGATGTTTCTCTCTCATCAACGTTTCTAGCTCTCTATCTCTCTCCCTTCCTCTCTGTAAAATATCAATAAAAATATATTTAAAAAAAAACTTCTACTAGCTCACTAATTGCTTACATTTTCCTGAATTGACAGGCTCAGCTGGTCAAACATTTTAGAGTTTAAAATAATAATGATCATTATGGAATAAATACACTAAGTGGTCAGATTATAATGATCTCTGAGCATATAATAATCTGGCTACTCAGTGTATATTCTATATAATAAAAGGCTAATATGCAAATTGTCCCCTTGACCAGGAGTTAGACCAGCAGGCAGGCCATCCAACTGCCCATATCCCCTCCCCCTGGCCAGGCTAGCCAGACCCACCCATGCATGAATTCATGCACCTGGCCTCTAATATATATATATATATATATATATATATATATATATATATATATATATATATATATATACTGAGTGGCCAGATTATTATGCATTCAGAGATCATATAATCTGGCCACTCAGTGTATATACCTGGCCCTCTTCTAATGCATTTCTTTCTCTCCCTGTTCCTATAAGGTAGATACTATTGTGATTCTCATTATCCAGATGATGTAGAAGAATTATGTTAAACTGAAAGGCGGAGGAGTTCACATAGAAGCTAAAATATCCAAGAAGGGGACAGAGGCAGGGTTCAAAGCCATCAGGCCCCAGCAGTCTGATGCCACAGCCTGTGCTCTTCACTTCTCAACAACCCAGTTACTTATTTGCAAAATCTCAGAAGCAGCTAAAAGCTTCCTCTGGTCTGAAGATAACTCCATAGGAGTCCTTTGAAATAAGTACATAAATGTATATAATAAATCATTACTAAAAGAGCATTGTTTCTAAAAGGGAAAAGATGGCTCATTGCATCTTTATATTCAACTATGTTAATAGTGGAACATCCATATACTCCAATGAGAATGTCTGAGCCAAGTCCTTCTCGTTTGAGGATACAAGAGATCTGAGCATATTGTAGGATCTAAGAGATTTGCCACACACTGTAAGGGCCAGTGTTCACTGTATGACAATCTCAGTAGTGTGTCCAATAATCATTTAGTTATGGGTCTTTGGGGTGACCACAGATGGGCTGCTCCAGGCAGCCACAGGGGGCATTTCTGAGTCGCACTGAGACCAGGGAGTACTTAGCTCTAGGCTGGAGGCTGGCTGCCCCGAGTTCATTCTGGGACTTATGCTGAAGGGGTAGCAGCCCATTGAGGGACATGCCAATGGCCTCACAGGAACTACAGAAACAAGCTCAAGCATCTTTCAAACCTTGGCTTATGTCATCCTTGCTAATATGCCATGGGCCAAAGGCAGTCACCTGTTCTCGCTCAACAGCAATGATGTAAGGAACTCTCTTCTGCCCCTAGTGGGAAGGGAGGGAAGTGCATCTGTGTGAAAGAATCCAACATCCATGACTAAGCCCTATGGGAACTTAAACACGGCTTCCTGCTTTTCTCACAGAGGAGTTGGTCCTGAGCTGACAGAAATGCAGTCAGTGCCTGTCTCTGGTTACTCCCATGCACCCATTAAGGAGCGGGTCATTTCCATGGCACCAATGATGGAGCAACGTTTTCCTAAAGGGAGCCTTTTAATGGGTTTAGCAGTTTAAACCTTGTTGCCATCGCCATTTCTGTCCCTCTGGTGGTCTGACCCTAGACACATGCTGGGAAAATTCACTAGCCCTCCCTGCCCGCAATGGGAATTAAACCAGCTTTCCCAGCCTGGCATGAGACTCGCGGAAATGAACAGTAGGCATCCCTGCAGGGGCACGATGGGTAGTCCCAGGAGTCCCAGGGATGGGCTGGGCCGCTTACCTGGTGTCACTGAGCGAACCACCACCGGCTTCTCACTCCCCGCCACGAAACCGAAGCCCAGGACGGGGTCCCTCCGCATCTCCACCTTCCGTGGGGCCGGGGGGATGATTTGGCAGCTGTCCAACCGGGGGTCATCAAATGGGAGTGCCTGCGTCATGTGACTGTGGGAAAAAAAACACAAGAGAAGCAAGGCATCAGTGTCTGCTGGCTGTGGCCTGGTGATTTCATCCTCTGCTGGTATAAAACCTATTCTGCTTAGAACAGTGTGAGAGAAAACCCCCGATGTGAGAGGGAAACAATGATCCGCTGATTCCCATTGGAGCCCGGGCTGGGAATCGAACCTGCACCTTTTGGCGTTTCTCTGGCTCTTAAGGAAGTCTTCATTATCCAAGGCAGCCTTCTTCTTTCTTTTAAAAAAATATATTTTATTGATATTTTACAGAGAGGAAGAGAGAGAGATAGAGAGCTAGAAATGTCGATGAGAGAGAAACATCAACCAGCTGCTTCTTGCACACCCCCTACCAGGGATGTGCCTGCAACCAATGTACATACCCTTGACCAGAATAGAACCTGGGACCTTTAAGTCTGCAGACCGACACTCTACCACTGAGCCAAACTGGTTTCGGCAAGGCAGCCTTCTTTTGAGGGTAGAGTTCTGAGTTTGAATTATAGAAATCTCCTTAAAATAATGTAACGCAAGATTACTTTTATTTAATTTTTTAATATATTTTATTGACTTTTAAAAAATAGAGCCGAAAGGAGAGGGATAGAGAGTTAGAAACATCGATGAGAGAGAAACATCGACCAGCTGCCTCCTGCACACCTTCTACTGGGGATATGCCCGCAACCAAGGTACATGCCCTTGACCAGAATTGAACCTGGGACCTTTCAGTCCAAAGACCAATGCTCTACCCATTGAGCCAAACCAGTTAGAGCCAAGATTACTTTTATTATTATTTCAGTGACACAGACTTAACTCAATATTTCCCCTCTCTAATCTTCTTAAGTAAAAGGAGATCATGTTGACAGAAATACCTTGAAAGATGCTACTCTATCTGCCATCTAGACAACATATTGTTCAGATGCAATGAAGAAAGACGAAGAAGGAGGATTCCTGCTGTCCTCGTGTGTAATTAATAAGAGTTAAGGGAAATCAATGGAAACCCTCCAGGGCCTGTCCTTTAGGCACATGTCTCTGTCTAGGGCAATCAAGTTTAAAATCCCTTTGAAACGAAAATGTCTTCTCCACTTAGCAGCTTTGATCCGGACCGCTGGGGAAAGAGAGCGTTGGCTGAGATCTAACGCTAGGGCTGCGTGCAGACACTCATCTGCTATCTATTTCATTTTCTGAAAATCCCCTTCGATGGAGCTCATTGACCCACCCACCTCCTGTCCGCAATGACAAGAGGAAGAATAACTGGGCCAAGTTCACTCTGCTCAGGGGTGTGAGCCAGGTGCAGTTCCCACCACGTCTTCTGATTCGAAGCGCTAAGTGCTACACCAGCTATGTAGTTTGCAAAGCGAAACCATGGGGGCCCCTGGTGAACACAGATAAGAACTCCCAGAGAGCTGAACGGGGCCTTGGGTCAGTGCATGGGTCACACACCCATGGAGCTGGCCCTGGGGGTGTGCTACTCCCAACCATCTTAGAAACAGCCAGACTCACAGGGGAGGGGCTGTCTTATGTGACACTGCAGGTGTTGGTCTGGGCCTAGAGATGAGACATGGCTATCATGGCGGCACACGTGCTTGGCAGGAAGAGATGTGGGAAGATCTCAGGTGAGCAGGTCACGTGGAGAAGCATGGTACTTCAGCCCAGCCAGCATGGCTTGATGGTTGAGTGTGGACCTATGAACCAGGAGGTCATGGTTCGATTCCCAGTCAGGCTCGATCCCCAGTGTGGGGCGTGCAGGAGGTATCCAGTCAATGATTCTCTCTCATCATTGATGTTTCTGTCTCTCTCTCTCTCTCTATTCCTTCCTCTCTGAAGTATATAAATAATAATTATCCTACCTAATAAAGAGGGAATATGCTAATTGACTCTCATGACAGTGCTCACAGCCAATAAGGAGAGATTATGCAAATTAACTGTCCCACCCTCAAAGATGACTGTGCCTACAGACACAAGATGGTGGCACCCAGTCTCCTCAGTCCTGCCAACGTGCCTGCCTCTGGAGTCCCCCAGTCCTCTCAGACCCCAGCCGCCCAGGGCCTTCTCGAGGTTCAGGTAACCAGGGCTGGCCAAGGCTCCGGCACTGGCAGCAGCAGCAGGTGTGATGGGGGCGTCACCTCCCAGCCTTGAAGGTTCCTGGACTATGAGAGTGGGAAGGCCAGGCTTAATTTTCATGCACTGGGCCTCTAAAATACACACACACACACACACACGCACAATACACACACAAATATATATGTGTGTGTGTTAAGAGAAGTATGGTAGTCTGAAGGACAGAATTCAAGACCCTGATTTAACCAGCAAAACCCATCCAGAGTGAACCCCAGTATGCAGGGTGGGAGCCTCAGACAGGGCCCCAGGCAGGAAGGAGCCAAGATATAGGAAAAGGGGGGAGGGGCAGGGCAGGGAACCAGGACAGCGGGAGGACCTCTGATATCCCTACAGCAGCCTGTTGGGTGGGAACATGACCACTGAGATTGACCCCTGCATTGCTCCCTCTCAGGCCTGAAACAGGCATGGCTGCGTGTGCCGGGGGGAGAATGGGGCCCCTCGGGGCCATAGACCTCATTCCATTCTCTTGTCTCCTCTGTACGAGCTCCAACTTGGAGCTGCCTTGGGAATGAAGCTTTCCTTTTATCCTGAGGTGGAAGAAATGCAAAAAGGGAGGGAAGATCCCCATTTTTGGAGCCAGGCCCTGAGCTCTGAGTTTGCACCACAGTCCACAGAAGACATGCTCTACGTGAGCACAGAAGTGACGTGATTGGCTGATGGTTATGTGTTGAAGAACAGAGCACAGAACCCTGGTGGGTAGAACTCTCACTTCCGGGAATAGAGGGGGACTGGGAGATGGTGCCCCTGCTCTGGCCAGTTCTGTGGAAAGCTTCCAACCTTTTCCAAAGTTGCCGGGCTTTGCTGCACATTCCAGTCACCCAGGAAGCATTACATGCCCTAATGCCCAGGTTTCACCGCAGATCAATTGCATCAGAATAGCTGAGGGGGGCAGCCAGGATCCATTTACATATTTTATTGGTATTTTTAAACATATTTTGTTATTTTTTTTAAAGAGAGGAAGGGAGAGGGATAGAGAATTAGAAACATCGATGAGAGAGAAACATCCATCAGCTGCTTCCGACACACTCCCTACTGAGGATGTGCCTGCAACCAAGGTACTTGCCCTTGACTGGAATTGAACCTGGGACCCTTCAGTCCTCAGGCCGATGCTCTATCTACTGAGCCAAACCAGTGAGGGCTATTGTTATTTTTTAAAATATATTTTTATTTACTTCAGAGAGGAAGAGAGAGATAGAAACATCAATGGTGAGAGAGACTCATGGAGCTGCTGCCTCCTGCACGCCCCCCTGCTAGGGATGGAGCCCACAACCCAGGCATGACTGGGAATCGAACCATGACCTCCTGGTTCATACATCGATGCTCAACCACTGAGCCACTCTGGCTGGGTCAGGGTCAATTTTTAAGAAGATTCTCCAGTTGATCCTGAAATGGAGAAGTACAGCAAGGTGTGGGGACCATTCACCTGCCCAGGGAAGCCTGGGGTCCAGCACCCCTTCTAGATTTTCAGAGGACACAGTGACATCTGATGGGCTCCTCTAGCATCCGTCGGGGATGTCAGTGAAAATATTGGAAGCATCTGTAGCTTCATTATCCTCTTGCCACTACATGCTAGTCTGCAGTTTTTAATTCCTCATTCATAAAATCTCTATCATTATTTTATTAATAACCGGCATTTATTAAATACCAATTTCATGCTATGCATTTTACGAAATGCTTTCCATATGTTAGTTCAACTTAATTCTCCAAAACAACTTCATAATGCACTCATTTAATTAACACCTATTTATTGCACGCCCACTGGATTCTCAGTTCGGGGGATACACTAAGAACGCAAACAGAATCAGAAAATAATTTGTTCATTCCAGTGTTCAGAGGCAGAGACTAAACTAATAAAGTAGTAGGATTTATGGCCTATTAGGCCATTGTAAGCACACAGGAGAGAAGTAATGGGGAGGAATGGTAGAGAGCTGCAGGGTGAGGATGAGGGTACCCCAATGTGATATCGGGGGTCAGGTGAATGCCTGAGGAGGAGACTTTCAGGCAGTGGGACCCCCAACTGCACAGGTCCTGAGGGGCCCCAGGGCTGGAGAGAGCATGCGTAGGGGACAGCTCAGAGGCCAGTGATGGGGGATGCTGGAGGCAGTGAGGGGGACGGGGGAAGAAATGTTGGGGAGATCCTGGCCAGTGTGGCTCAGTGGTTGAGCATTGACCTATGAACCAGGAGGTCACAGTTCAATTCCTGGTCAGGGTACATGCCCGGATTGCTAGCTTGACCCTTAGTAGGGGGCATGCAGGAGGCAGCCAGTCAATGGTTAGCTCTCATTATTGATGTTTCTATCTCTCTCTCCCTCTCCCTTCCTCTCTGACATCCATAAAATAAAAGAAGTGCTGAGGAGAGATCAAAGATCACACAAGCTCTTGGAAGGACTCAGTGTATTGGGAGTGAAATAGAAGCCATTGGAAGATTCTGTGTGAAGAATGTGGTAGCTGCTGTACTGAGAACTGACAGGAGGGGGCGCTGGCGGGAGCAGGGAGAGCACTGCAGGCCCCACTGCATCAGTCCTAAGGGAATATCAGGCTGGCTTGGACCAGGGCATGGGTGGCAGCCATGGCAAGGAGTCATTGCGTTTTTCCCATGTAGAGGCCACAGTGACAGAGCAAAGGGGGGATTTCTACTCTGGAACCTTCTTCCTGTGCACACAGGGCGTTTGGGGAGCCAGGCTCCCTGGATTTGAAGCTGGGCCCCACCACCTCCTGGCACTCCACCTGTACAAAGTACTGCATCACTCCGGGCCTCAGTTTCCCCATCTGGAAAATGGTGACAACAATGGTAACAATCGCATAAGCAGGTCGCGAAATGAGATGAATGACTAAATGTCAAGCACTTAGCAAAATGTCTCGCTCACTGTAAGCGAAAAGCACTAGCTGTTCTTTTCATCTCTTGAGGTCCATGAATAAAAAGGGATAGGTTTCAGACATCACCCCCTCATTCAATCTTGTTCAAATATGAAAACAAACTCAATAACGTTTCAAAAACCTAAGCTCAAGGAAATGCCTCAAACGCTGGGTAAGCTCTGAGGCCTTCAATTTGAAAAATCACATCAAGTGCGATGGCACATTAAAGACACATTGGAGTTGATATCCGTGAAGCAGTATGTCCCTGATTATAGAAGAAAGGAAGCAAGAATAAAATCCATTCCCTAGAGACAAATTGCTGTTAGTAAGGTTTCCTCCGCCATGTCTCTGGATCGCTTCCGTGATGGCTGAGTCCAGGGCTGGGGAGTGAGCCCGGGTCATGGGGCAATATGCCAGTAGGAGAAAGAGAAATATCGCATGCTCATCGGCAGAATCTAATGAACAACATAAATCGACGAACCAAAATAGATCCAGACACAGAGAAGCATTGAACAGACTGTCAAACCTCAGAGAGAAGGCAGGGGAAGGTAGGGGGTGGGGTGGGTAAGAGATCAACCAAAGGACTTGCATGCATGCACATGAGCATAACCAATGGACACAGACAGTAGGGGGTGAGGGCATGTGCTGGGGGTGGGAGCGGCCAGGGAGAGGTCAATGGGGGGAAAGGGAGACATATGTAATACTTCCGACAATAGAGAATTTAAGTTAAAAAAAAAAATCCCTGGCCCTAGCCGGTTTGGCTCAGTGGATAGAGCATCAGCCTGCAGACTGAAGGGTCCCAGGTTCGATTCTGGCCAAAGGCATGTACCTGGGTTGCAGGCTCCATCCCCAGATGATTCTCTTTCATCATTGATGTTTCTATCTCTCTCTCCCTTTCCCTTCTTCTGAAATCAATAAAAAATATATTTGGGGGGAAATTAAAACAACAATTCGTAGGGTACTGTGACAATGGCATAGCTACAGGAAAGCATAAAATGATGGTACAGCAACTTGGACCAGAACAAAACAAGTGTTTCAGGGTAAATTTAGAGATGCCTGCCCAGGAATTCAATGCAAGCTATGGCACCACGGAAAGGAAAATGCTTTATTTAGCATGTCAACCATACGCTTGCCTTTGCAAAGAAAACCATTCCATTAGAGCAGAGTGGCTATGACAGCGCTTTGTCCTCCACGGTGGTTGCTGGCTACCTGGGGACAATGAAATAAAAGAGTTGTCTCTTCAGAGTACAGGAGATATTATAATAAATAGGAAAGGCCCGCGTTTTTAAAAAGAAACTCGGGTGGTGGCAAGTACACAGGGAGACAGATGTTTGGAAAGGATGTTAACACTATGTGTTCATTTTATTGAAACTTATGAAGCCCTGATTGGTGTGGCTCAGTGGATAGAGTGTTGGCCTGCGGACTGAAGGGTCTCCGATTCTATTCTGGTCAAGGGCACATACCTTGGTTGCGGGCACATCCCCAATGGGAGGTGTGCAGGAGGCAGCTGGTCGATGTTTCTCTCTCATTGATGTTTCTAATTCTCTATCCCTCTCAATTCCTCTCTGTAATATATATATATATATATATATATATATATATATATATATATATATATATATATATATATATAAACTTAGGTATCTATGAAAACAGCAGCCTTTGAAAACTTGGGAACAAATTTTTCTAACCTATTTCCTAATCTCCAGAGTGAAGCATTTTTAGTGGACTGTGGACTCATTTGTTACATATAATAAATGCAACATCTTGCATTTGGTTGGCAAGAACAGTGGAGGGACATCGAGGAATACGGAAACTCTGAGCTGAATTTCAACAAAACCCCTTGCGTAAGTGGGCCTGAAACAGGCTGTCATGAGCTAGTGCGCAGGCTGGTAAAACACTTCGTGCATTTACTTCTTCCCGTTTCTGTGCTTCCTCTTTTTCCTCCCGTGACAGTGATTAAAACCAAGGAGAGAAACAAGCTGAAGTTGCATGTTTTTATTCATTAAAGTAGAAACCCAAGATGCTTGAAAATAAGTAGGCACCCTCCATCACTTCGCTGTCATTTAAGATACTTAATAATTTTTAATGCAGCAGTGACAGCAAAATGTTTGCAAGTGATTAAAATGTATATTTCATCTCCATCCCATCTTATTCTAACATCTCATTATAACATCGTGCTTACACATGCCCTATACTCTCCATAATAATTTTTATAGTAGCACATATATACATAAATGACGAATAAATTAATGTATATCAGGGGAGGGTGTTCTAAACTTTTTTACTAATAGTACAAAATCAAAAAATATAGAGGTTGCAGGGACGGTGGGCTCAGTGGCTGAGCAGCAACCTATGAACCAGGAAGGTCACGGTCAGGGCAGGAGGCAGCAGATCAAGATTCTCTGTCATCACTGATGTTTCTATCTATCTCCTTTCCTTTCTGAAATCAATAAAAATATATAGTTTTTAAAAGAGATTTCTGTTCTGTATGATCCCAGGATCCCTGACTCAGGGTCTGAGCCCAGGGGGGGAATTCTGTACTCAAACCTGAAGGACAGAATCCTTGATGCTACAAAGGTCCGAGTAGCTCTTGAAAAGCCCAGCTCTCACGTTCCTAAATCTCCAGTGGCATTTTTAGAACCCAGATCTGAAGCTAGTGGCGGGGCCCAGGTCAGGCTGCCCAAGATGGCCCCAGCGCAGGGGTGGGCAAACTTTTTGACTTGAGGGCCCCAATGGCAGGAGGGCCGGAACAAAAGCAACCTGACCATGCTGGCACTCTCATCTTGGGCTGCTAGTGAAGGAGCAGAGGGGAGAGCAAGAGAACCCTCCACTCTTTCGGCTCCGCGGGCCGGATAGAACAGCTGCGGGCTGTAGTTTGCCCACAGCTGCCCCAGAGGCATATGGGTTATTTTGAATGAAAGTGACTTAAGAAATTGCCTTTGCAAGAAGAAAACCCTGACCACTCTGACCCCTAAAAGCATGGATACGTCTTCCACATGATGGGTGCCCTCCTGTGCCCGAGGGCTTGGAGATATCCTTGGCACAAGCTCTAGCTGGTGTTGCTCAGTGGATAGAGCGTTGGCCTGTGGACCCAAGGGTACTGGGTTCGATTCCGGCCAAGGGCACATGCCCAGGTTGTGGGCTCGATCCCCAGTAGGGGGTGTGCAGAAAGCAGCCAACCCATGATTCTCTTTCATCATCACTGATGTTTCTCTCTCTCCCTCTCCCTTCCTCTCTGAAATCAATAAAAATATTTTTTTAAAAATTTAAAAAAGAGTTCAAAGAATCCAACATGAAAAGCTTATATAAACACGCCATGCAAGGCGTGTTTAATTTACAACCCCAGTCCAAACCCTGCTCAGATTCCTCACCAGCAAACACCCAGACCGTGCTCAGATCTCTTTCTGGTGGGCACGAACTCTTCGTCCTGCCAATGTCTTCAACCAAGTTATCGTTTCTTTGTCTAAAAGTATAAAGGTTCCTGGCTAGACTATATCTTTGAGCATCACTTTTTGATCTGAGCATCATATTATGCTTATCTCGTAGGAACATTTTCAATGTTTCTGTGAATCCAGTCTTGTGTCAGCTGTGTGATTTTATTAATAGTCCGGCTGTAAGAACAAAGAGGGGGCACTCCCCTTCTCCTGACAATGGGAAGGGCTCACTTTGATGCCTAAGAACTTCTGAGAGAAGTTAAAAGAAGCTGGTAAGAAACTCACAGAATCAAAGGTGTGGGCTAACAGTCCAGTAGTTGTTTTTTTTTTTTCTCATTTATTTTTAGCTATATTTTTAATGACTTCAGAGAAGAAGGGAGAGGGAGAGAGACATCAATGATGAGAGAGAATCATGGATCAGCTGCCTCCTGCACGCTCTCTACTGAGGATCGAGCCCGCTACCCAGGCATGTGTCCTAACCAGGAAATGGAACTGTGGGTAATGGGGGAGAGTGTGAGGAGAGAGTAAGAAGGAGAACTGAGGTGAGGGAGAAGAACCCCACGCCATGTGAATGTTGTGCAACGTCAGCCATACATCCTTTATGTGAGCAAGAGCACATCCTCCCTGGAGAGGTCAGACAGTCTAAGAATTAGGTTCTGGTATGGAATAGGTTGAGTGAGGAAATAAAAATCCTGAAATTCTTTCCACATTCTGGGAGACTAAAGTGACTGTCTCAGAAAATAAGGCTCACATCGTTCTTAAATGCTAGCTTGAATGCATATATTATTAAATTCCTCTCGGAATTAGAATAGTACTCATTTTGAGGATGACAGTGAAAAGGAACAGAGTTTAAACGGAACCCAGACGGACACATTTTTCCAGTCACGCTTTCAGCTTTCGCAAGTCAGACGCAATAAATCAAGGATCTATAAGGGCTTGTATAAATTAACGGCCAAAATAGGTTCCATTAATTCATGATCAAATTTCTCCCTCAAGGACTCGGCTCCATTTGTCAATAACACTCCTGGAAACCATTTGAACAATTAGCCAATGATCAACGGCAAGTTCATCTACTCAGAGGTTTCTGTCATCATTGAAGACGAAGACTTTCGCACCTACCAGATGCTTATTGACTGTGCCTTGTGAATCTAATTGTAGGATCTAAAGGGCAAAATGTTTGTCAGTTTCCCTAAAGCTGCAAAACCCCTACAGCTAGGCTGTAATCAATCATAATAATTGGGTTTGTTCAATGTGTGCAATAGATGGCTTTTCTGCTAATGACACGCTAATGTGTCAGAAGCAATAATGATCAAGTCCCATTCTCTGGTTGATTGAGCTGCTGGGCAGAGCTGGTTACTCTCAGTCTCACCTCACACCATGAACGCCAGGCATTCACTGCTTCCAGGGAATACTGTCTTCCATTAAGATTTATGAGGAGTCAAAATGTAAAAGACAGCCTGGCTGGTGTGGCTCAGTGGTTGGGTGTCAACCTATAAACCAAAAGGTCATCGTTCGATTCCTGGTGAGATGATTCTATCTCTCTCTCCCTCTCCCTTCCTCTCTGAAATTATATATATATATATATATATATATATATATATATATATTTAAAAAGAAACATCAATGATAAGAGCTAATCATTGATCGGCTGCCTCTTACACGCTCCCTACTAGGGATCAAGCCCACAACCCAGGCATGTGCCCTTGACTGGAATCGAACCTGGGATCCTTCAGTCCACAGGCCGATGCTCTATCCACTGAGCCAAACCAGCTAGGGCTCATCATTCATGTTTCTATCTCTCTCTCCCTCTCCCTTTCTGAGTTCAATAATATATATTTAATTTTTTTAAAAGACAGATAATATAGGCAGATAGCCAGACAATAAATGCTCAGAGTCATATGCTCTATCTGCAATAACCAGTCTAAACAGCATGATATCTGGGTAAGTGGAAGTTAATGTGAATTGAACTTGAGGGGGCTACAGAACACATCAAATACCACTATAAAAACCTACTCCTGGAGAACACACTGGGACAGGCACTTAAGAAAACAATGTCACAGTCAGCACGAGCTTGCTTTTGCAACCTTGACTTCTAAGCTACCGGGGAGGGCCAAAGCAGGGGATCTTCAGGTCATGTTGCTGTCATCCTGTGACACGTGGTGGGCAGTCCTGTGGATTCCAGGGTGCACTCGGGCCAGAAGCAAGGGCACCCTCAGCAAAGGGGGCTGGTGGAGCCCGGCCAGCATGGCTCAGGGGTTGAGCACCGACCTATGAACCAGGAGGTCACGGTTCAATTCCCGGTCAGGGCACATGCCCGGGTTGTGGGCTCGATCCCCGGTGTGGGGCGTGCAGGAGGCAGCCGATCCATGATTCTCTCCCATCATTGATGTTTCCGTCTCTCTCTTCCCTTCTGGAATCAATAAAAAAATACATATTTTTAAAAGTGGGCTGGGGGAAAGCAGAGGCTTTGGTGCCCTTACACCATGCAAGCCGGGAAGCCTTCTAGTTCAATAGGCAGACGAGAAGAATCATTGAAAGGAGAAGGGTGAGGATCTTGCAAGATGATCAATTTCCTGTCACCCATCTCCATTTCAAAATAAAAATATTAAACGTCAAAAATTGAACAAAGTGCCACAATGTTCTGATATTTGTCATGATTTCTACTTCAAGCTATTTCCTTAAAAATGGTTCATTTTTCAGACCCAACTTAGCTGACAACCTAAATCATACTTCAATTCTCCCCATTAATTAAGTCAGCATTACCCAGGGATCTGTGTTTAAAAGGCTTTCCAGCCCTGGCCGGTGTAGCTCAGTGGGATGAGAATCATCCCACGCACAGAAAGGTGGATGGTTCAATTTCAGGTCAGGGCACATGCCCAGGTGGCAGGTTTGATCCCTGATTGGGGTGCATAGGTAGGGGGGAATGATAGAGGGGAACAACTGATGGATGTTTCTCTCTCTCATCATTTAAGAACTGAAGATCCCTGCTTTCGAGTCCTACCAGAGAAAGGCATTCCGGGTGATTCCGGTGCAGGGCTCAGGACCATGCTTGGAACAGCACCTGCGCAGTGGGAGACACCCAGGCTAACACAGAGAACCAGCTCCCATGTATCTTGTGCTTCACAGCCACCCTCACTACACAGCTGACTGTGTTCTGGTCTCTGTTATATCTTCCGAAGTCCCTGGGACTTTCTGGAGAATCTGAGTTTCCGAATGGAGAAGCATGTATGGGAGGCAACAGCAATTCTTCTTCTTTTTTTTTTAATATTTTAAAAATATATTTCATTGATTTTTTTACAGAGAGGAAGGGAGAGGAATAGAGAGTTAGAAACACCGATGAGAGAGAAACATCCATCAGCTGCCTCCTGTACACCACCTCCTGGGGATGTGCCCGCAACCAAGGTACATGCCCTTGATCAGAATCGAACCGGGGACCCTTGAGTCTGCAGGCCAATGCTCTATCCACTGAGCCAAACCGGTTAGGGCAGCAATTTAAAAATATATATTTTATTGAATTTTTACAGAGAGGAAGGGAGAGGGATAGAGTGTTAGAAACATTGATGAGAGAGAAACACCAATCAGCTGCCTCCTGCACACCCCCTACTGGGGATGTGCCCACCACCAATGTACATGCCATGCCCTTGACTAGAATGGAACCCGGGACCTTTCAGTCCCCAGGCTGATGCTCTATCCACTGAGCCAAACCGGTTTTCGGCAGGGCAGCAATTCTTGATGATAAACAATTGGATGACTTGACCTGACATTTGCCATTACATTAGCATGAACTCAGACCACAGTGGATGATGGGAAAGCATGTATAATAGAGGCATGGATTATTTTCCTGTGGCTTCTCAAACACACCCCGGAGCTGCTGACACTCCAGAACATTCCTACCTGAACATCTAAAGTCCAAGCCAATTGTATGCTGGAATAATTAACGCGTGTCAGCAGTATTCATTTGACTAGATGCAGATTTCTTATGATCATAATGGATGTTTAACAAAATAATGGAACAGAGGTATTTTCAATGACATATTTAGCAATTTTATGGCTGTCTAATTAACTTGTCATAACAGTATTTATTTAATTCAACTTAAGGGCTGAGAACTACTTTCAACTTTTATTAGTGTGAAATACTTGCTAAGCCACACAAATCGGGGAGGAGAGGGAACGATTAGAGAGTTTGCTCCGATATCTCTTTCGTTTTTAAAAATAGCACTAAGCTTGGCTGGTATGGCTCAGTGGTTGAGTGTTGAACCAAAAACCAAGAGTTTACTGGTCCAATTCCTGGTCAAGGCACATGCTCAGGTTGCCGGCTCAATCTCCAGTAGGGGGCATGTTGGAAGCAGCCGATCAATGAAGTTTCTCTCTTATCAGTGTTTCTATTTCTCTATCCCTCTCTCTTCCTCTCTTTCTAAAAAAGCAATAAACATATTTTTTGGGGAAAAGAGTATTAAAACTTAATGCCCTTCTCTCTTCCTTACAATTGGTTTGCATTCTCTTCAATATTTTAGAGCAGTGGTTGGCAAACTGTGGCTTGAGAGCCACATGAGCCTCTCTGGCCCCTTGAGTGTGGCTCTTCCACAAAATACCACCGCCTGGGCGAGTCTATTTGGAAGAAGTGGCGTTAGAAGTAGTTTAAGTTCAAAAACTTTGGCTCTCAAAAGAAATTTCAATTGTTGTACTGTTGATATTTGGCTCTGTTGACTAATGAGTTTGCCGACCACTGCTTTAGAGTCATGTATCTAAAGTTTAAATCATATATTTTTTAAAATAAATTTTTATTGATTTCAGAGAGGAAGGGAGAGGGAGAGAGGGATAGAAAGATCAATGATGGGAATCATTGATCAGCTGCTTCCTGTACGCCCCTCACTGCAAATCAAGCCTGAAATCCGGGCTTGTGCCCTTGACCGCAATAGAACCCGGGACCTTTCAGTCTGCAGGCCGATGTTCTATCAACTGAGCTATTTTTTTTTAATCGGGCACTATGGGATGCCCTGGAAGAAAAGAACATTACCATAGCAGCAGCAGGAGTGGCTCATGTTCACTTAGTGTGCCAAGCACTGGTCTTGATCACATGCATTCCTTATCGCAATACTTTTCACAACAAACCTACTTGATGGTACTATTCTTTCTTTTTTAAAAAAAATATATTTTATTGATTTTTTTACAGAGAGGAAGGGTGAGGGAGAGAGAGAGTTAGAAACATTGATGAGAGAGAAATATCAAACAGCTGCCTCCCCCCCTCCCCAACCGGGGATGTGCCTGCAACTAAGGTACATGCCCTTGACCGGAATTGAACCTGGGACCCTTGAGTCCGCAGGACGATGCCCTATCCACTGAGTCACACGGGTTAGGGCGGTGGTAGTATTCTTATGACCATTTCCAGTTGAGGGTGCTGAGTCGCTGGAGCAGGAAAGTAATTGGACTTTGGGAAGTTACTAAGTGGCAGCTGAAGGAGGCTCCCACTGAACCATGACATTATGAAACAAAATATTCTCTAAAACATACATAGTCCAACAGAGAAGAACTGATCCAGGAATAATACATTAATGAGACAGCTTCGGGACGTGGGCCCAGAAATGACAAATCCCAGGTGGGCTGGCAGCCACGATCAGCCCCGGTGGTCAGAATGAATGTGGCATAAGCTAAGTGTAAAAATGTCATCACCCCTCCCTTCTCTGCTAAGAAACACAGAAGTAGCTGGTTTGTCCTCCCTTCTCACTCCCCGCTTAACGCACTGACCTGCATGTGCAGCTGATCTACATCTGACTCTGCACAACCTTCCTAGGGTGGTGGTAATGTGCATGCCACCAGCATGGACAACCATGAAAAATGCAGCAGGAGAAGGAAGCCACCAGATCTTGAAATGGCACATTCCTTAAGGATGTATTTTTCAAAAAGCCCATCTTGAATGCAGACTGGTGCAGCCACTTGGGAAAACAATATGGAGTTTCCCAAAAAAACTATTAAATATGGAACTGCCATTTGACCCCGTGATCTCACTTCTGGGAATATATCCTAAGAAAACTGAAACACCAATCAGAAAGAAGGTATGCACCCCTATGTTCGTAGCAGCACAATGTACAATAGTCAAGATCTGGAAACAGCCCAAGTGCCCATCAGCAGAGGAGTGGATAAAAAAGTTGTGGTACATCTACACAATGGAATACTATGCAGCTGTATAAAAGAAGGACCTCTTACCCTTGGAGACAGTAGGGACAGACCTGGAGAGTATCATGCTAAGTGAGATAAGTCAGTCAGAGAAAGACAAGTATCCTATGATCTCCCTCATATGTGAAATCTAAATAACAAAATAAATTGATGAACAGAGTAGATCCAGAGACATGGAAGCATGGTACAGGGTGTGGAATCTCAGGGGGAAGGGAGGGAGGGTGGGTAGGTGGGTAGATGGGAAGTTATCAACTGAGCACCTTGCAAGAATATATGTATGGCCCCTGCCACAGACAATGGGACAGTGAAGGCCTAGGGCAGGAGGCAGGTGTGGCCTGGAGGGGTCAACAGCGGAAAAAGGAGACATATGTAATATTCTCAACAGTAAAGAATTACTTAAAAAGAAAAAAAGAGAACAAATAAGCCCACCTTTTCTCAAAAGCCTGCTTTGTCCCCAATTTATTTAGCAGCCAAACAGAGCCAGCCCCTTCTCCTGCGCTGCCTCCCTTGTTCACCAGCATTAGCTTAATAAGATCTGTCTGGAAATTTCTCTGGGGTTTCCTCTCGATTTCTATCCTTGGGAACCGAAGAACCCCAATGCTGGTAACATGAGGGCAATACAAACCCCTCATGTAGGGCAAGAATAACCTATTGTTTTCAATGGACTTAACAGAATATGTGTTTTGAAAGTAAATAGGCAAGACCTCAAACATGTCATATACAAAGTTTCCCATAAGTATTAGATGCAAGACATTTAAGCAATGGAAGTACTAGAAGAAAATACTAGAGTACATTTACAGTCTTGGGGTTGGACGGGCATTTCTAAGTATAACATGAAGTCCAGAAGCTACAAAGGAAAAGACAAACAGGTTCACCTACATAGCAATTCAAAGGGCAAAAGCATAAGCAAAGTTCTAAGACAACACACTAGAAGAAAAATTTTATAACATACAAAGCTGACAAATACGCAACATATAAAATAAAGAGCTTTTACAACTCAAAAAAAAGATAACCTAATTTTACAATGATCAGGCGCATACATGAAAATAATATAAATGGCCAATAGAGTTTTATGACACTCATTCTCATTCATAAATGAAAAAGAAAAATACTGACTTAAAAGTGCCAGGAGGTGCAACCTGCTTCTGAAGGGCCATCATAAGCTCTCAGAATTTAAATGCATATGTTATGTGTCTTAGCAGTATAGTTTCTAGACCTGTGTTCTGTAAGATAAATTGGTATACTTATAAGTATATTTCCAGTAGGACATGATCTCACTCATCTAGGGGAAATGGTGAACAACATAGACTGATGAATAAGAACAGATCCAGAGATAAGGAGCCATGGGTCAGACTATTGGACCTCAAAGGGAGGGTGGGGATAAAAGGGAGAGATCAACCAAAGGACTTATGTGCACACATATGAGCCTAACCAGTGGTCAAGGACAATAGGGGGTGGGGGCATGAGAAGGGGGGATTGGAATGGGGACTTGAGGGCAAATATGTGATACCTTAATCAATAAAGAAATTAATTAAAAACAAGAATCAAAGGAGGAGACATGAGGAATGACATGAAATTCATTGGTGGTAGATTAAGGAGGCAGGAAAAAGCAAAGCAGGGAGATCTCTGACATTGGATAAAGATTAAAATGGAGAGCCCAGCCAGCATGGCTCAGTGGTTGAGCATCGACCTACTGACCAGGAGGTCACAGTTCTAATCCTGGTCAGAACATATACCCAGGTTGCAGGTTTGATCCCAAATATGGGGCATGCAGGAGGTAGCCAATTAATAATTGTCTCTTATTATTGATGTTTCTATTTGTCTCTCCTCATTCTTTTCTGAAATCAAAAAAATATAATAAATAAATAAATAAATAAATAAATAAATAAATAAATAAAAGATAAATTGGTATAGCTATATGCCTAAGGAAGAGCATTACAGTTCTTTATTGTGGGGGAGGGGAGAAAAGAAATGTGAGAATGAGGCACTACTCTTGGAAATTAAAAATATAATGGCATATTCAATTCAATAGAAAGTTTGAGGGATAACATTTTTAAAAATCTTACAGAAAGTTGAATAAAAGATACATGTTCAAAATATAAGAGAAAATTTTTAAAAGTGCAGATGGTCCATTCAGAAGATTCAACATACAGTTGATAAAAAATTCTAAAACAGGAAAGAGAGGGAGAAAGGAATTATCAAATAAACGAATCTGAATAGTTCCTGAGCTGAATGATCTGAAGATTCAGCCTGAGACCCTTTAGCCTGACAGGAAAAGTGACTCACACCGGAGGCATCACAGGGCGAACAGAATACACTGAGGACACAGAATTGATCTTTAAAGCTACAGAGAGAAAAGATACATGGAAAATAAAGGACAGAGAATGAGTTCATTATCTGACTGCAGGAGTGGGGGCCTGACTTAAACCTTCTGCAAGAAATAATTTTCAAGCTAGGTTTCGTTGCCAAGTGAGAGGGTAAAATAATGACATGTTCAGACATGCAAACATGTAGAAAGTATACTTCCCATGCATCTTTTCTAAGAAAGTTCTCTGAGGATGTGCTCTAACAAAATCAAGAGAGAGAAAGGCATGAGATCAAGGAAAAGTGGATTCAACATAGAATAAGAGAGAAGCAAAGTCATAAGATAACAGTTTTGTAGTTGGTCATCCATCCAGATTAGAACAGAAGGACATGAGAAGGGAGGTGCCTGGGAAAGAAGGTGCTTCCAGAATTGGACACTACTCTTGAGAAGAGCAAAGCATTTGAGACAGGACTTGCCAGGGGAAAAATAAGTAACAATAAGGATTACTAGAAAAACAAAAATGTTTAAAAAAGGGGCAATCTAACCAGCAATCACTGGTTATACTATGACTAATATCTTCGTAGTCATAAAAATAAAAACTAGTGAGTTTTAAACTTTAGAATCAGCCTGGAGCTGAGGCACCACAGACTCACAAATGGAAAAAAGCAATTGTAAATGGTTTCAACTATTGTAACATTAAAGGCAAAATATGGAAGACGCACGTTGGGAAACGGAAGGATAAGGAAAAGTAATCAAGGGCTCGTGCACTACATTTTCCCCTTACTCCGTGGAAATTACTAGAATCAGGACATGCTGTTGACAGTAGAAGACAAAATAAATAAAAATAGGATCTATTATTTAAAATTGTCCCCAGGAAATCCCTAGTTGGGCTGGGGCTGCCAGTGCATTGCCCATGCTTTTGGAGTTTTTAAGCGCCCACAAACAGAAACGAAGACAGAGCAGAAACAGAAATAGGAGGTAGCTGAAATATGCCTCCTGGCTTCCATCCAGTGCCCGGGGCGTACAGAGAGCAGGCGAGCAAACAGAACACTAGTTCAACCCAACCAATCGAGAAAGAATCTGGGAAAATTTGTAAGCACTTAAGGCAATAACTACAGCTGCTAGGAGTTGCCACAGGTGCTGGCACGAAGTTTCCCAGTCCAGGCACCCGCCCCGAGTCCTTTGGCCCTCCCCGAAGGCTCTTACCTTAGGGCTCGGAAGAGGGTGACCCATCAGAGCCTCCAAAATATGTCACCAGGAAACCCCGGGTTGGGCTTGGGCTGCCTGTCGCTGTGTCCAATCACAAGGCAGGGTTGAATCATATAAGGCGATTATTGAGAAGGCCAAGGAGACAGGGTGCTTACAAGCATCAAATCTTGTCTTCCAGCAGGTGCAGGGGACAGGATTGTGAAGAGGAAGGAGCTAGGGTGAGGCTGGGAACGGATGTTACCTATTGTCCTTAGTCATCAGGAGATGAGATGATGTGGATGAGATGATGTTTTGTCTCCTAGTGGGTCAGTCTGACCATGCTTATTGGTTCTGCTTGCTGGATTCACAGGTGAGTCACCTCCTTAATCACTTTGCCCAGGCCTTGAAAAGGAAACTTAAGAAAAACATAATCCCTTATCCCCGTGGTTGGCAAATCGAGGCTCTCCAGCCACATGCAGCTCTTTGGCCCCTTGAGTGTGGCTCTTCCACAAAATACCACGGCCTGGGCGAGTCTATTTTGAAGAAGTGGTGTTAGAAGAAGTTTGTTTAAAAAATGTGGCTCTCAAAAGAAATCTCAATCGTTGTATGTTGATATTTGGCTCTGTTGACTAATGAGTTTGCCAACCACTGCCCTATCCTATACAATAAAAAGGGTAATACACAAGTCGACTGAACAGCAGAAAGACCAGTCGCTATGACATGCACTGACCACCAAGGGGAAGATGCTCAACCTAGGAGCTGCCCCCTGGTGGTCAGTATGCTCCCACATGGGAGCACCACTCAGCCAGAAGCTGGGCTCATAGCTGCAAGCACAGCGACAGTGGCAGGAGCCTCTCCCCTCTGCGTGGCAAAGTAAAGGATGTCCTACTGACGGCTTAGGTGGGGAGCAGGTGTAAGCAGGCAGTCGGACATCCCCTGAGGGCTCCCAGACTGCAAGAGGGTGCAGGCTGGGCTGAGGGGGACACCCCCCTCCCAATACCAGAGTGCATGAATTTCATACATTGGGCCTCTAGTTCATATATAAAAAAAACTTAACCGTCTATTCACATAAGTCTATGTGTTGTAAGATTTAAAATAATGTGATTAGTTTTCAGATTAACTAGGTGTGCTATCAAAATCACAAAGTTATTTTGTAGCTTGATAGTTAGAGAACTACACTGGTTAGGTAAGAGTCTGAGAAGGAGGTGGGGAAAGGTAGGCCTTATCTGAAAGAGTGAGCAATCAGTAGAGAGAAGTCCAAAATTGCTCATACCAGAAACACCAGTTGAATTATATTACTTGGACCAGAAGTTGGCAGATTGGGGGGTGGGGGGAATGTAAAAGGGTCAGATAGCAAATAGTTTAGACTTTGTAGGTGTGTGGTATAAAAAATATTTTTCCTCCACCTTTCTAAATCCTTCAGGCTGGACTAATAATCATATTAACATGAGTTAGATGAACAAGAGAAAATGACCAACATTATTACATGTGTCTACAAGAGTGTTCCATAAGAACATGAGCCCTCAGGATGGATCTGGCAGTTAAGGCTTAAGTGCCATCTTGAGCTAAGAAGAAAGGCGATTTGTGGTTTGGGCCCTCAAAGGGCAGGAAGACAATTCCCATGGAGATGGGAGAGCGAATGTTCGGTAAATAACTACTTGCTGGCCCTTAGTCAACCATGGGACACAGAGAGGTTAGAACTAATGGATCTTGCTAGGTTCCTCCCTATCCATAGCACCTACTTCATATACTATCTCCCTTTCTAGAACAAGTCCTCTAAATTCTTTTAGGCAGTTGGGGGGAAAGTCAAGGTTTTTCTTGAGCCTTTCTTTCTTCTTTCTTTCTTTCTTTCTTTCTTTCTTTCTTTCTTTCTTTCTTTCTCTTCCTTCCTTCCTTCCTTCCTTCCTTCCTTCCTTCCTTCCTTCCTTCCTTCCTTCCTTTCTTTCTTTCTTTTTTTTTAAAGCTTAAAATATCAATATCTCAAAAGGTCTTATTTTGGTGTGTACTTCCTCTCACAGGTCATCTGGTCTCCATCACAGCTACTCAACTCTGTCACTGTAGCTCACATGCAGCACAGACAAATGCATGATGACTGTTCCAACCCAACGTTATGAATAGGCAGAGGGCCAGATCTGGCCTGTGGGCCACTGTTTGCTGACCTCAGATCTAGATGTAGATGTACGTGGGAAATCACCATATTTCCAGAAACCATAGAGAATGGTTGTCCAAAATATCAGTAGGGAGACTATTAAAGATAAACATTTAAAATTCCATCTTCATTTAGCTCCTCGGAGGAATGCTCTCTCTCTTGAGTCTCAAAGTCATGTCAAGAGCACAAATGCTTGCCCCGCTCTGATTAAGCAATGGTAGCCCTTTCCCAATATTTAGGATAGAAAAGGCCAATGAGTGAAATATACTTGAATTGAAAGTGTGCTCGAGTATTTGTCCAGGTAAATCACTATTAAATGCATCCCCTTGGCAGTTTTATAAATGAGTTCCACTAGATTCAGAGGTACTTGAAGGTTGAGTATCTCTATTTTCACCCTCTGCTGCATTGTGTGGTATAGAGTTGTGTGTAAAGAATGCTTGGAAAATATACATAGATATAACTTAGCCAAACTTATCTATTAATAATAAATAATTTTTTTATTGATTTCAGAGAGGACAGGAGAGGGAGAAAGAGGTAGAAACATCAAGGATGAGAGAGAATCATTGATCGGCTGTCCTTGCATGCCCCCTACTGGGGATCCAGCCCATAACCTGGCCATATGCCTTGACCTGGAATTGAACCTGGTTCATAGTTCCATACTCAAGCACTGAGCCACACTGCCTGGGCTCTAGTCAGTTTTTCAAGTTTAATTTAATAGTAGTCTACAGAGTTTCACAAAAAACTTCAGAAATGTTATTTCCACTTGAAATTGTAGAACCACTGTTTCAGTTTTAAACTTGGTATAGATAACTTCGCTGTGTCTAATTGGAATAGAAAGACTGTAATGAAGATTATAAACCAAGATTACACACTTTTGTAAGGCTCATTTCCGGCTTTAGAAAGACGTGATGAATAACATCTTTTATACAGGTAGTTCAAAAGCTATTCTAAAAGCTTCTAGAAACATTTTCAAGGCAAAACTCAAAACATAAAGTGGATAATTCTCACTTATTAAAGTTTGTGAGCATATCTATTAATCCCTCATCAAAGAGGCAGTCACATGAAAGTGCTCCGGCATTCTTCAATTTAAGAAATTAAAAAAACAAAAACAGATCCCCCCAGGGACCTAACCTTTGTCACAAATGAATTGCTTGCTTGTATCCTGCACAAACACAGAGTGGAGAGTAAAGTGAAGCAATCACTGTGGTTTCAGCCCACAGAAAGCCTAGTGTACCCGCTGGGCCTACTGGTCAACCACACATCATCATTCAATTACCGACAGTCTCCTGGGATCTGTGCAAAGCAGGCTGGCATGATGTCTCAAGTGGAACTCTGAACACAGAAGGTGGGAGGTGGAAGGAATCAGCGGGTGCATTTTTGCTCTGGAGCTTCGCACTGTTCAACCGTGAAATCGGGGTGTAGAGCTAGGGAAAGCACACTTGGCAGAAACATCTGGAAAGAAATCTTAACGTTCCTTTTCTGAAAAGCGCTGCCTTTGAAATGTGATGCCATAAGGGTTATTTTATGGGCATGATAAAATCAGGAACGAATACGAAGCAAATTAAGCCAGAATTCACTTTTCCTAGGCAGGTCTCAGAAGCGTTTAATATATTGAAAGCGTAAAAAAACTGGAGGTTGGGTAAACAAAGAGTTTAAACACGTCTCCTCTGGTATCAAATTAGGGAATTAGATAAGAGCATAATTGCTAAGCCTTCTTACCTAGCTTATACTACATGAGAAGATAAACATTTTCTGTGTGTGACTGTTTTTGCAAACAGAATGTAACACTGGTTCCATTTCAGATCTGTGGAGATGTGATATTTCTCACACCTGCCAGCCTGGGTTTCTCCCCACAGTGCTTTCCCGGAGTCCTGAGAATCTGTGATGGGGCAGCGGAGTGAACAGCGGTTTGATCCTCTGGAAAGATAATTGCGTGGGTGCTTTCATAATATTATCATTAGGCAATGGAAGTTGCCATGAAAACACCTGGTTTTGGCCTAAAGTGGAAAAATCACATTAGCCATTAGCTTAATTGAAAACAAAGTGGATGACATTTTTGCAAAAGCTTCTAACATCCCAACCTATCAAATATTAGTGAGCTTAAAATGCCTGTGTGCATGATGAGAATAATCTGACTACATGCAGAAAATAGTGTAAAGTACTCCAATGTATCTTCAACCAAACATTTGGATAATGTTGACTTGGGAAAAGCCTTTATGCTAGAAAAGCTGAAGATAAATGATTTCCCAAAATGCACATACATACACATACGTATACATATCCACATACACATATGATGGAATATTACTCAGCCATAAAAATTAATGAGACAATATAGATGAGCCTCAAAAACATTATGCTAAAGGAAAGAAGCCAATTACAAAAGGCGACACATTGTACAACGCCATTTGTATGAAACATCCAGAATAGGCAAACCCGCAGACACAGAAAGTAGATTTGGGGCTGCTAAGGGCTGGGAGTGGACTCTTGGCAGCCAGCCCCCTATTTTTAGTTTTTTTTTTTTTTGAAAGCTACCTCATTAACAAAAGAATAGCCATGTGATTAGAGAGTTGGTACTTTAGGTCCCAGTTCCTGGCCTCTGGGTACAGGAGAGGGGCTGGAGGTTGAATCAACCACCAATATCCAGTGACTGAATCAATCATGCCTATGTAACGGCCTCCATAAAACCCCAAAAGGACAGCCTCTGAGAGCTTGCAGGGTAGTGAACACGTAGAGATTTGGGAGTGGCTTGCTCAGAGATCTTGAGAACTCTGAGTGCTTTCTTCATACTCTCCCCTGTGCCTCTCTTCAGTCTTGGCTGTTCCCGAGTTATATCCTATATAATAACAAGCTAATATGAAAATTGTCCCCTTGACCCAGAGTTTGACAGGAGTTCGGCCAGGGGGCAGGGCCAGCCAGCCAACCACCGGCAGCCCCTCCCCCTGGATCTTCCACTCTCCCTAAAAATCAATGGAACCGAAACCGGTTTTGCTCAGTAGTAGAGCGTTGGTCTGTGGACTGAAAGGTCTCAGGTTCGATTCCTGCCAAGGGCATGTACCTTGGTTGTGGGCACATTCCCGGTAGGGGGTGTGCAAGAGGCAGCTGGTCGATGTTTCTCTCTCATCGACATTTCTAGCTTTCTATCTCTCTCCCTTCCTCTCTGTAAAATATCAATAAAATATATAAAAATCAATGGGAAAATATCCTCAGGTGAGGATGAACAATAACAACAAAAGATTTGAGTTGAATTGTAGTTCACCCAGCTGGTGTGGAATAATTGCTTGGTGGTGGAGGGGAACACACCCACACAATGGAACTGGGCAGAGTCCTAGCTGTAACATGATGAATGCACTAAATGTCACTAACGGTCTATTTTAGATTAGGTGTACTTTAGCACAATAAAAAAAAACGCATTAAAATATTTTCTTTTGAGGGGCTAATTCTCTCCCAGAAAATCCCTCATCCCCTTCTAGGCCCCTATGGGGCATCGCCTGGGAGAAAGGATAATATTAAAAAGAAATGAGAGCTCCCTTACAGAGTATAAGTGTTACATTTCCCTAACCATTATTCATAGGATCTTTTCCAAGGAAGGGAGTAAGAAGAAGAAGGGGGAGGAAGGGAATCCATGAAGGGAGAATCTAAGACAAGGAAGAGAACATGAATCCCACCTGCTAGGAGAAGGTTTGACAATATTTGGGAATATTCTTGGTCTGATAAATAGTGTTTGTGATTCTGGGCAGGAGACTCATTGCTGCAGAATTAGCTCTGGTCCTCAGACTTCTGGGTATCAGTGAGTGAACAAGTGACAGCTGAAGCTTATGTCTGGATGCTCTGGCTGATAACGTCAGTAGGTAAGTTAAAAAAGGTAGATCCCTGGACCAGATCAAACTGTGCAGTCAGCAACCATCGCTGATGAATGTTTAACTCTGTAATCTCTCTATATAGAAGCCTAAGTGACCTTTCGACCATTTGACCAGTACCTATGACATGCACAGACCACCAGGGGGCAGATGCTCACTGCATAGGCATGGAAAAGTGGAACAGACTGATGAATCTCAGAGAGAAGGGGGAGGGCAGAAAGAGATTAACCAAAGATTTTATATGCATATTAGATGCATTTTATATGCGTGGATTAAAATGGCGGTAAAAATGGCAGTGCCCCCAAGATGCAAGCATCAGATACTAAAGATGTCACTTTAAAGAAATATATTTTTATTATTTTTTTACAGAGAGGAAGGGAGAGGGATAGAGAGTTTGAAATATCGATGAGACACATTGATCAGCTGACTCCTGCACACCCCTTGTTAGGGATGTGCCCGAAACCAAGGTACATGCCCTTGACTGGAATGGAACATGGGACCCTTGAGTCCACAGGCCGATGCTCTATCCACTGAGCCAAACCAGTTAGAGCAAGATATCACTTATTTTGAAGAACCACAGGATACTACCTTGGCATTGTATTCATTCTTCCCATGTTTAATGATAGCAAGACACAAGCCTCAAGAATGGTTGATCCAGCTGGTGTTGCTCAGTGGTTGAGTGTCGACCTATGAACCAGGAGGTCATTATGGTACCATTGCCAGTCAGAGCACATGCCCAGGTTGTGGGCTTGATCTCCAGTAGGAGGTGTGCAGGAGGCAGCCGATCAATGATTCTCTCTCATCATTGATGTTCTTTCTCTCGCTCCCTCTTCTTGTTACTCTGAAATCAATAAAAATATACTTTTTTTTTAAAAGAGTGGCTGAGATGGAAAGGTGGCCATCTTGGAACCAGCTGGTGGAGGTTCTAAGTGATTGGGCAAAGCTTCCAGGTGGGTTTTTAGCTGTTTGAACATCTGGCCAAAGGATGTTTTCCAGTGTTGTAATCAAATGTTAGCTCTGACAACATGGAAGACAGGGAGTGTGAGGGGGCTTGGCTTTGTCACTAACTAGCATCTGGCCTTTGGTTTCTCCTTCCATAATGCAGCAACAATTTCCTGAGTGCCTCTACTGCACCACACACCATGATAGGCTCTTCCTAAAGCACAAACATATGCCAATAATTGATCATCTATTTTGAGAGTCTTCTAGGTACCAGGCACCCCACATAGATGGTTCAATAGTCAGCCAGAGATTTTGGGCAGAGTTTATGCAGCAAATAAAGGGTATGCCTTTTTTGGCTTTTTCCTTTATGAGATTCTCTCCTTTACTTTCTATCAGTACTGGTTGCCCCAAATTCTGCCCTCTTATTCTTTAGGCCAGAAAGATTATAAGTTTTCTATTGGAATTCTAGCCATAATATGGTGCCAACTGTGACATTAAAAGCCATAAAAACTGACAAACTTATCTGTTGCCATTCTAAGTATCAAATTTCCTAGAGAATCTGCCCACCATTATTCATTTTCCAATGTCTTGTGACAGGTGTTTAAGATTTTTAAAATTTTGTCCAGAGTTTAGTCATTATATTGAAGAGAGGCAATCTGATGGGAATTTCTTTGGCCATACTAGAAATGGAAAGCCATTTTTATTTTTAAGCAAATCTACAATTTGAACATTTTATAGTTCAAATAGCTATCATTCTAATGAAATGAAGTTTGATTTTACTGTCCCAGAGGCATTTGATTTCTTAGTTTCAACATCTTCTCTCTTTTCATCGTCATCTATTTCTGAAGCTTATAATAAGAAAGTATTTTGAGTTTTCTTCTGTTTATTGGGGATATTTTGGAACTCTAATGAAGCATTCTAGAAGGAACCTGGATTCAACTTGTTTGTCCAATAAAATTTTTAGAGAAGGCACTAAGTCATTAATCAGCTTTTGATAGGTGCAAAACTTATTTGTGTCTATAAAAATCTAGGGATCTCTCTCTCTCTCTCTCTCTCTCTCTCTCTCTCTCTCTCTCTCTCAAAAGCATTATTATATAACTAGAGACCCAGTGCATGAAATTTGTGCATAGGTAGGATCCGTAGGCCTGGCTAGTGATCAGGCCCTTCCTCCATTCTTCACAGCCCCCTGGTGATCAGTGTACATCATAGTGAGCAATGGAACTCCCGGTCTCCTGGTCGAATTCCCGAGGGGATAATTTGCATATTAGGCATATATATAAAGTTGTAGAGCTAACCATCAGCTGCTAGATTGAATAGAGCAAATGTAGTCTAGTCCCTGACTCATGACCACTGCACATGTGTTCCACTGGGGGACACAAAGATTTGGCCACAAGGTTAGGAAGAGGTTGTCCTAAAGCGGAAACTGCTCAAAACAACACATAATGGATCTGCTGAAGTAACTCTCCTTAGTAAATGGTTTTGAAATATGTCCCTGATGAGACTAGAGTCTGCAGTCTAATCCAATTAAGAAACTAAGATGGCTTTCAAGGGCCATCAACTACTCCTTGTAACAAGCATGAGACAATCACTGTATTATCAGGAAATTGGAAGAGTGATCTGAAGGGTGTACAAAAAAAAAAGGATGAAAAAATCATATTTTTGAGACTTCAGTCAGCATTATCAAAGAGAAATATTTCATCTATTATAGAGTTGGATATAATTCTTCACTAAAGTAAGGTTTTATGTATTAGAGTGAGGAATAGTTCATCAGGCATTTCTATACTTTGGATGAAATATTTCCATGACTACCCAATTTATTTTCTTTTGACTCAATGCTCTCGAAGCAGTTTTTCCCCTTCCAATTTACTACTACAATTTTCCTGGTAGTTGGATGAAAGATGGGAATATTCATTCCTTTAGAAAGTTACACTTCCCACTGTGAGTGAATAAATAGCATCTTATTTGGGATCCTAACTCTTCCTTGCAGTAAGATGACACCCACATGCCCATACACACATATAGATATAGACGATGTATTCTAAATGGAAGTGATATCACTTCCAAGAGGTAAAAGTTGGTTCTTGAGGGATAGGGGGAAAGGGTGTGTGTGTGTGGGGGGGGCATAAAATCGTACTCTTTCCATATACATAAAGCACAGATACACATATACACATACAGTATATAAACTTAGATGTAATGTCTGTAGTATTGAAATTTCATGAAGAGGCAATTTTAAAAAATGTCCAGCCCTAGCTGGTTTGGCTCAGTAGATAGAGTGTTGGCCTGTGGACTGAGGTGTTCTACGTTTGATTCTGGTCAAGGGCACATGCCCATGTTGCAAGCTCTACCCCCCAGTGTGGGGCGTGCAGGAGGCAGCCCATCAATGATTCTCTTCCATCATTGATGTTTCTATCTCTCTCTCCCTCTCCCATCCTCTATGAAATGAATAAAACTATATTTTTAAAAAGTCTATAAAGACTTCTTGTATGTGTGGTGGGGGGCGGAGGAGTAGGGGTATGGAAAACAGATTAAGAAGCAGGGATATACACATGATCTCACTTATTTGTGTAATATAATGAACAATATCAACTGATGAACAAAAATAAAACCAGAACAAAAATCAAATAGTCTGTACAACCTATGAGGGAAGGCAGGTAGGGGGGGGGGCAAAAGATCAACCAAAGCACTTGTAGGCATGCATATGAGCAAAAACAATCAACACAGACACTAGGGGAGTGAGGACTTATGCTTGGGGTTGGGAGGGACAGTGGAGAGGTCAATGGGGGAAAAAGGAGACTCATGTAATAGTTTAAACAATAAAGAATTTTTTAAAAAAGCAGCAGTGATATAAACACACACTCTCCCTATCCATATCTATTTATAGATCTAAATATATATTAGGTAGAGACACACAATTATAAAATACTAGAAGCCAGATGCACAAAGATTCATGCAAGAATGGGCCTTCCTTTCCCTGGTTGTTGGCACTGCCTTTCCGCTCTGGCTCCACCTTCCCACACTGCTTAGCACCTGAGTATGCTAATCAACCCACCATCTTTGTTGGGTTAATTTGCATACTCACTCCTGATTGGCTGGTGGGCGTCACAAAGGTACAGCCAATTTGCATCTTTCTCTTTTTATTAGTGTATATGTAGATTTTATAACTATATATTTATATCAGTTTGTGGTTTTATGTGAGTCTGTTAGTTCAATATGATGATCATCTCACAAAGCTGTGCCTTAACTTAGCTCTGATCATTGCTGACTTCACACAATGGCTAAGAAACACCCAAGACTAGTCCTGGAGGCACAGCTTTGGCAGGTCTCAATGCTGTCTTATCTCACGAGCAACACCAAAGCCTCCAAAGTGTGGGCAGCACTCACTCACCCAAGCAGCTCTCTTCTGCAGTGCTGGGTTTAAAATACCAATAACTCCTCTTCCCCACCCATCCTAGCACCTCAATGATGGCTGATCTTCCTTGCTTCAGGCGCCCCAGAAGCTCTCATCTCCTTGTCCATATAGCCCTCTCCTGGTGGAATGTCTTTTAAAATTTTCTTTTTTTCTTTTTAAAATATATTTTATTGATTTCTTACAGAGAGAAGGGACAGAGTTAGAAACATCAACGAGAGAGAAACATCGATCAGCTGCCTCCTGCACACCCCCTTCTGGAGATGTGCCTGCAACCAAGGTACAGGACCTGAATCAAACCTAGGACCCATCAGTCTGCAGGCCGACACTCTATCCACTGAGCCAAACCAGTTAGGGTTCTTAAAATTTTCTAGAGAAAATCCTACTGATCACCAACACTCAACTCAAAAAAGAACCTCTTCCCCAAAGCCTTCCTTCCTCATTCTGGAAATACTGGCCCCCCACTTGGCACGCCCTTTCACTCTGTCCCACTGCACTCATCACCTTTAGCTCACATGACAGTTCTCTGCATAAGGGTCTCCTCGCTTCTCCTGAATGGTCACTTTCTCCAGGAGAGAGAGATGGCTTTTTGGTGGTTTATTTTAGAAATCCAGCACCTAACCCAATGTGTGGGAGGAACAAACAGCTCTTGATTAAAATTAAAGTTATCAACTCTCCCCGATAACTAATAAGCATGTCCCGAGCGCACACGAGGTATGAAACTTTTACTTCTGAAATAGAAGAAAGATGGCAGTAGCTTGTTTGGCTCAGTGGATAGAGCATCAGCCTGCAGACTGAAGGGTCCTGGGTTCGATTCCAGTCAAGAGAACATGCCCGGGTTGCAGGCTCCATCCCCAGTGTGTGGTGTGCAGGAGGCAGCCGATCAATGACTCTCATCATCGATGTTTCTCTCTCTCCCCCTCTCTCTCTTCCTCCCTGAAATCAATTTTAAAAATTCTGAAATAGAAGGATGATGAATGAGCATGATTCTTTTCCTCAAGGGGCTTAGAATTCAGCAAATACCTTAAGACAGGTCTATGGAGTTACCCTGTAACAGGAAGCAAAGGCTTAAAGTGACAGTGATCATGGAATTCAGGCATCCCTGGTCCCTCAGAGACCTGTGGCCAGCCCAGGTGACAGACACAGTTCATTAAACTGGTCTGAGTGACTGCCCTCTCACACATTTCCTTCCTACAGACAGAAAGGGACTAAAAAGTGGTGATTTCTTCCAATGAAATGATCTTAGTTTCTTGGGCAGTTTTAACAGCCTACTCAACAAATGAGGACAATGAAAGGATAGTGGAGCTGCCAGATTCACGAAAAGGCTGATGGGAAGGTAAATTCTAATGACCTGGGCTCCAAGAACATTTTCCATGTCTTCTGGCATTCAAATGCTCAGAATTCTCTAACAGGGTCATGGAAGGGACCTCCTTGATCTGTCATTTTCAGCAGGGAACAATGGTCTGGGGGGAGGACAAGGCAGACAGCCAGGGGACATGCAGTCCCTCTCCCGAAATCAGAGCTGCTCCGGATGAGTTGGCAGAAGGTGAAGACACAAAAGCTGTCAGGAAGAGAGACTCTTCACAGATTTCTTGTTTAATGAGACCCCTCAGGAGAGAGGAGAGTGTCAGAGAGCAGCCTCGTTTCTCCGTGGCATTTATGGGGTTGAAGATGGTAATGAATGCCAGCCCTGAGACTTCTCTCTACCTTTCAATGTGTATTTAAAAGGCTCCTCCAGGCTTCGGGGTGCAAGGAGTTTGGTCTGATCTTTATCAGCCCACACACACCCAATAGAATCTGCTCATTCTTTAGTGAGGTGCTTCTTAAACTCTTGCTCTCAGAACCCCTTTACCGGCTTAAGAACTGCTGGGGACCTCAAAGGGCTTTTGTTTCCATGGATCATATTTACCATGTTGGAAATTAAAAAAAACCCGAGACATTCAAAGATATGTATTAATTCATTAAAATAAAAATAAACCCTTCATATCGTACCATAAGCAACATATTTATAAAATACTAGAGGCCTGGTGCATGAAATTCATGCATGGGGGCGGGGGGTTATCCCTCAGTGAAGCTTGCACCCTCTCCAATCTGAACCACTGTGGAAAAGAAAGAAAGAAAAGAAAAGAAAAGGAAAGAAAAGAAAAGAAAAAGAAAAGAAAAGAAAAGAAAAGAAAAGAAGGAAGGAAGGAAGGAAAGAAAGAAAGAAAGAAAGAAGATGAAAGGAAAGAAAGAAAGAAAGAAAGAAGATGCCACTGTGCAGTGTGACAGGATGAGAGAGAAAAGGACAACTAACACCTCAGTATCATTCTGCAAACAGTTATTTTTAAATATATATATTTTTTTACTAGAGGCCCGGTGTACGTAATTCATGCATGGGTAGGATCCCTAGGCCAGGCAGGCAATCAGGGCCCATTGGGGCCTTTTGGCTGCCAGCTGGGGCCTACCTTCCCCTGCTGCTGGCTGCCAGCTGGGGCTTTCTTTTGTTCCGTGCCACCCCCTGGTGGTCAGTGAACGTCATAACGAGCGATCGAACTCCTGGTTTCCCTGTGGAACTCCTGAGGGGACACTTTGCATATTAGCCTTTTATACAGTAGGTCCTTGGGTGATGTCAGAAATCCATTCCCAAGGCACGGTGTAACACTGTAAGTCAGAACCCACCTACATAAGCACCTACATCCCTCACATGGAGCACATAGACAGCAGTAATTAAGTGACACGGTAAAAAAAATTAAAAGAGAGGTAACAATTCCTGACCTTTACTTGTGGTAAATAAATAATAAAAAAAAAACAACACAAAACACATATGTACATATGTCAAAATGATGGAACTTTTTTTTTAATGAATAAATGGGACATGATGACATAACCACAGTAACCCTAGGACTGCCTGTATGTATAGATTGATTTCAGAGAGGAAGGCAGAGGGAGAGAAATAGAGAAACATCAATGATGAGAATCATGGACTGGCTGCCTCCTGCACGCCCCACACTGCAGATTGAGCCCACAACCCGGGCATGCGCTCTGACTGGGAATTGAACCCTGACCTCCTGGTTCATAGGTTGACACTCAACCTTTGAGCCATGGTGGCCGGGCTGCAAATAGTTTTGAACCTCATGACCCTGCGGTGAGTCTATCACAGTTTGAGAATCGCTGCTCTATTTTTCCACCACTGAGTGAGTACCCTCCAGGCCCCGGAATAAATGACAAATAGACGGATGGGCTGCACAGAACATGCCATGGAGCCGAAGTTGGAGAAAAAAACATCTTAAAAAGTGAACTTCTGTTCTATGAGCCCATCTTCTGACTGCAAGTGAGTTTAGTGTTTAGAATTGTGAGGAGCAGGAGGCCTTGGTATCATAGTCAGACTCTGGTGGGCGGTTCTCCCATTTCCCTAAGATGCCTTCGTCATAGGCCGGGTTCCCTCTTGATGCCCTAGTTTCCCCTGAGACTTCTCATACCAGCAGAGTTTGTCAGCAGTGATTAACCAGGGAGCTGGGAATAAAAGCAGATTTCCCTTTAAGCCCCACTTAAAACATCAAAGAGGCCTGGCCTGGTGTGGCTCAGCAGTTGAGTGTCAACCCAGGAACCAAGAAGTCACTGGTTGTGGGCTTGATCCCCAGTAGGGGGTGTGCAGGAGGCAGTCTATTGATGATGTGTCTCTCTCATCACTGATATTTCCTCTCTCTCTCTCTCTCTCTCTCTCTCTCTCTCTCTCTCTCTCTTTTTCTCTCTCTCCCTCTCTTCCCCTCTATCTAAAAACCAATAAAAACATATATATTTTTTAAAAGCCAAAGAGGCAGAGCCCCACTCTGCACTCACCTAATAGACAAAACATCGCTCAGGGCTCCCTTTGAGCATTGCCTTGCCTTGCCTCTCAATTACATTGAGCAACGAAGCTCAATAGTTCCATTTGTTACCCGCTTTAGCACTGGACGCTGATGGGGTGAGTGAAATCTTGAAGAACTTTTAATATTTCATGTGGAAAATGAACTGTCAGCTGCTCACTGTTCACCGGTTCTCAAAGGGGGTGATTTTCCACCCTGGGTACATTTGGCAACATCTGGAAACATTTCTGGTCATCACACCTGGGGATGAGGGCTGCTACTGGCATCTGTGGGCAGAGACCAGATGTTGCCCTGTGCCCAGCATCCCGCAGCGCACAGAGCAGTGACCCCATGGCAAAGCAAGCATCTGGCCAAAAATACCAGCAGCGCCAGTTAGAAGCCCTGCTAGAAAGAATGGCTTTATTTTCCTTTTCAGCTGTCAGAGTGGGCATGTCTTTTTTTTTTCCCCAAAGGCAACACTTATTCTGCTTTTTAAAGTGGGACCTTAAGCATTTCTCCTTCATATTTTTAGAGGAGTTTTTAGAATCCTAATGCAATAACCTTAATATGTTTATCATCAGATTTTGAAAATGGTTGAATGCCATTTAAGCTCAGGTTAACATGTGGCATTTGAAAACGGGGTCTCACAGTCCCTGGGGGACAATGGGTTAATTAAGAATGAGAAAGGAAAGTAAACCAAGCAGGACATTTGCTGTTGTTGCAAGAATCTCCAGAAGTTGCCAAACCGGTGTGGCTCAGTGGATAGACCATCAGCCTGCAGACTGAAGGGTCCCAGGTTCCATTCCAGTCAACTGCATGTACCTTGGTTGCAGTTGCGGGCACATCCCCAGTAGGAGGTGTGCAGGAGGCAGCTGATGGATGATTCTCTCTCTCATCAATGTTTCTAACTCTATATCCCTCTCCCTTCCTCTCTGTAAAAAAATCAATAAAATATATATTTAAAAAAATCTCCAGAAGTTTATGTGGTTGTTAATCCTCACCCTTGGATCTTTTTCCCCCCATTGATTTTTAGAGAGAATGGAAGGGAGGAGGAAGAGGGAGGGAAGAAAAAAGAGGGAGAGAAAGAGAGAGAAACATTGATTAGTTGCCTCCTGAATGTGCCCCGACTGGGCTCAGGGATCGAACCTGAAACCAAGGTACATGCTATTGACCTGCAATCGAGCCCTTGAGCCTTTGGTCTTCGGGCCAACGCTCTAACCATTGAACAACCAGTCAGGGCTCTCCAGAAGTTTTAAAAGCCTAGAACACACAGCAAACCTCCTCAAGGGGAGCATAATGCATGGCATTTGGGGACAGGGACTCCTTTTGTAGGGAGCCCTTTCGCAGGAGTACCTGGGGAATGTGCTTGGAGAATCTCTTTTTTTAATTTTTAATTTTTAATTTTTTTATTATGGTATTATATATGTACATAGCGTACCATTGCCTCCCCTCCCACCTCCCATTCATGCCCCCCCTCCCCAGAGTTCTGTGTTCGTTGGTTGTACTTATATTCATGCATACCAGTCCTTCGGTTGTTCTCTTATCTCCCCCCAGGTCTCCTTCCCCTCCCCGCTGTCATTTGACAATCTGCTTGTTTTATGGTGACTATCTCAGGACCACATGAATAGAATCTGCTCCTCATTTGGCAGTCTGCTTGTTTTATGGTGACTATCTCAGGACCACATGAATAGAGTCCGCTCCTCCTCTGGTTCACACCGCCCCTCCCCCCGGGTCCCACTGCTTCCCCTGGGACACACGGCTTGTCCAGGGAATACAGCCCCCTGGGACACACGGCTCACCCGGGGCACAAGGCCCCCTGGGACGAGAATCTCTTTTTAAGACGAGGCCATGGAAAAGCCTGGCCTCTGCAGTCCATCTCCAGCAGAGTCAACTTTGAATGGAAACCATTACCGAATGGCCCCAAGGCAAGCAGGATGTAGGGAGGAGGGGAGAGGGTATAAGAACAAAGAACTGTGTGCCTGAGTCAGCATCAGGGTAGAAGCCCTCACTCTGCCCATTTTAGCTAAACTAGGGGCGGGGGAGGTGACTAGAAAAGGCCTCCGCCCATTTTTTTAAATGGCCCAATAGGAGACAATGAGACTAGGCACCATATGAGGAAACTGTTAACCCCATAATACTCAGCCAATGAGAAGTTGGAGGTGGGACTCACACCCTAGGGATAAATAGCCTGTGATCTCTGCTCCCCGGGCCTATACAACCAGGCACTCTGTCTTTCAAGGAAGCATTAAATGTCTCATTTTCACCATACTTTTGTCTCTGAGTCCATGATTTGAATTTGGACAGGTAAGCATTTCTCACAGGCAAGTCCTATCTTCCATTTAGAAAAGACTTTTTTAATAAAATATATTTTTTAATAAAATATATATATAAAATATATATATATATATATAATTTATTGTTTTTTTACAGAGAGGAAAGGAGAGGGAGAGAGTTAGAAACATCGAGGAGAGAGAAACATAGATCAGCTGCCTCCTGCATACCCCCTACTGGGGATGTGCCTGCAACCAAGATACATGCCCTTGACTGGAATCGAACCTGGGACCTTTCAGTCCACAGGCCAATGCTCTATCCACTGAGCTAAACTGGTTTTAGCACGAAAGACTCCGGTTTGGCTCAGTGGATAGAGCTTCAGTCTGTGGACTGAGGAGTCCCAGGTTCGATTCCTGTCGGGGGCATGTACCTTGGATGTCGGCACATCCCCAGTGGGGGATGTGCAGGAGGCAGCTAATTGATGTTTCTAGCTCTCTATCCCTCTCTTTTCCTCTCTGTAAAAAACCAATAAAATATATTTTTAAAAATATACTCTCTTTGTTTAAAAAAAGAAAAGAAAGTCACTCATTTTATACCAGGGTTCACTCTTGAGCACACACAACCAGCCATTCTGAGGCCAAGGAGGGCTTCAGTGGCCTCATGATTGTCAGACCACAGCTTCAGAGCTGCGGAATTTGCAATCAAGCGAACAGCAGTAATTAGGCAGCTCCCTTTCAGAGCCCTGCCAATCTGAGAGTGTGTGTCACATCATGTAACTACAGACACAGCCATTCTGATGGCGAAGAGTCGGGATCAGAAGCCGAGCAGGAAGGGTAAAGAGGCGAGGGCCGAGAGCCTCTAATTGAGCACTCCAGAAAAGCCGGAATATGGCCTGATTATTGGCAATGACAGAGTGGAATTCAAATTTATCATCTGCAATTATGGGACGCAATGACTCTTCAGAGCTGCTCTCTCCAATGCCCAGACACAGTTCATCAAGATCCAAAGCCTGAAACGGCTCCTACGAGGAAGGAGAACCAGGCAGCAGAGGGGAGGGGGCAATCAAGCCTTGATTAGTTCCCATGAAGCCACTGTCTTGTTCAACATCATGCAAATGCACACTTTAAAAAAGTTACCCACAGCCCGGCAGGAGTGGCTCAGTAGTTGAGCATTGATCCATGAACCAGGAGGTCACGGTTCAATTCCTGGTCAGGGCACATGCCCAGGTTGCTGACTTGATCCCCATTGGGGGACGTGCAGGAGGCAGCCGATCAATGATTCTCTCTCATCACTGATGTTTCTATCTCTCTCGCCCTCTCCCTTCCTCTCTCTGAAGCCAATAAAAATATATTTTAAAAATATTTTTAAAATTTACACACAGCCCAGACTTCCTTTAGTTTGCCAAATATTTTTAAAAAATTTAAACTGCTGCCACAGCAACACCTATCAGTGAATATCATAAATGTTTTATATGCAGTTTAATAAAGGTTTTCTTGTGATCATTTGTGTGGTTTTCATTTAATTATTTCATAGGCAGGCCTAGATTAGGAGTCAATTATCCTCTGTGGGAGGAGAGGGCTCAATCTATAATAGTAAAAGCATAATATGTTAATTAGACTGGACATCCTTCTAGACACTCTCCAGGACGACTTTCCAGACGAAGCTGCAGCAGCTGAGGCAGCCATTGCAGTGGTGGGGACCAAGCCCCTTGCACAGTTTTCATGCACTGGGCCTCTATTCTATATATATAAAAGCCTACATAACAATTCAACTGTTCAACAGGTACCTATGATGCAAACTGAACACCAGGGGGCAGACATTCAACACATAGGCATGAAAACATGGAAGGTATCCATGCACTGGGCCTTTAGTAGTTCAATAAATTAAGGTCAGGCCCTAGCTGGTTTGGATCAGTGGATAGAGCATTGGTCTGCGGACTGAAAGTTCCCGGGCTCTATTCTGGTCAAGGGCACATGCCCAGGTTGATCCCCAGCAGGGAGCGTGCAAGTGTCAGCCAATCAATGATTCTCATTGATGTTTGTGTCTTTCCCTCCCTCTCCATTCCTCCTTGAAATCAATATATATATTGATTTATTATATTATATACCTTAATTTATTCATATATATAATTTATTTCATATATATATATATATATATATATATATATATGAAATAAATTAAGGTCAGATTTATGATGGAGTAGAGAATCTTTTTTAAAAATATTTTTAAATTGATTTTAGAGAGGGTAAGAGAGAATCATTGATCAGCTGCCTCCAGCATGCCCCTTGTGGGGACAGAGTCCTCAACCAGCTAGGGCTTTGGGAGAGAATCTTGATGTCAAAGTTGAGGTTTGGGTGAGATTACTTAAGAGACATTTAAAACAAAAAATGGTGTTTATTTTTATTTATCACAATCACAGTACTTCCTGCTTTGTTACGGTGATTCTGGGGGAAAGCTGAAGGCAGATGCCTATTTGATGAGTAAAGTCCAGGGGGTGAGAACTGGTGACTTTTCAAGGTGATGACAGATGGAGATGCCCTCAGGCCCTGGTGCAAATGGCAGTGGGTGTACAGGGCCACAGTCTGACCTAAGGCTTCCCTTCCTGGTAATTGATGGGAAATTTACATGTACCCAAATGAGATAACAGTGCAAAAGTCCTTGGCCAACTGCAAATGTTATTTGATTTTTAAAAGTTACACTGCAGATGAGTACTAATTAAGAGTATAATGTGCACTAGCCAGTTTTGCTCAGTGGATAGATTATTGGTCTGCAGACTGAAGGGTTACAGGTTTGATTCCTAGTCACATATCTCGCTGGCAGGCTCCATCCCCCGAGTTTCTCTCTCTCTCTTTCTCTCCCTCTCCCTTCCACTCTCTCTAACATTCAATGGAGCCCTAGTTAGGCCAGGGGTGGGGTGAAAAGAGGTATCCATTTGTTGTTCCACATTCATGCAATCATTGGTTGGTTCTTGTAATGTGCTGTGACCAGGAATCGAACCCGCAATCTTGGCATATCAGGATGATGCTCTAAGCAACTGAGCTACCCAGCCAGGGCCTGGAGCATCCTATATAATAAAAGGCTAATATGCAAATTGACCAAATGGCAGAACTACAGGTCACTATAACATGCACTGACCACCAGGGGGCAGATGCCCAATGCAGGAGCTTCCCCCTCGTGGTCAGTGCACTCCCATAGGGGGAGTGCTGCTCAGCCAGAAGCCAGGGTCATGGCTGGTGAGCACAGCAGCGACGGTGGGAACCTCTCCCACCTCCGTGGCAGTGCTAAGGATGTCTGACTGCCATATTTGGACTGCCATCAGTTGAACATCCTCCAAGGGGTCCCAGACTGCAAGATGGTACAGAGGAACCTCCTCAAGTGCACAAATTTCATGCATCAGGCCTCTAGTTATGTCATAAGGTGAAAGAGCAAAGATGGTCAGATTCCCTCTGCATTTTCCATTTCTTCTGTCATGGACTTGGGCAGTTACTAGTTTGTTTTCTCATCTGAGCTCCTGACTTTGGCTTGAAAGCATTTTAATACAAGGTGCATTAGCATAACTAGCTCTCTTTAGCACAATTTACCAAAATTTTCCCTTGAAATGTTCTGAAATTTCAGTCTTGAGTAACATCTTCACTATTTGAAATGTAGGCGTGCTTTTGTGGGCCATGAAACTCTGAAATGTCCATCATCCTTACAGCCGAACCTTTTGAACTGTCTGGGTCACAGACTAGGTTAAGTGAGTCCATACTTTTTACTGCTAATTTCTTATCCTAGATCACCTTTCTAAACATGTTTTAAGAGAAAAATTCAAATACTATTAAATGGAAAATATGGATCTTGCCCAAGTTCTCAAAGTCTTTGGCCCATTGCCCAGAAGAAGTAAACCATTTCTAGTGTATCCTTAAAGAACTATTTTAATGACATACAACATTCTTACTCATCTAGGATTTAAAAAAGGAGAAACCAAGATGGTGGCATAGGTAAACACCTAAACTGCTGCCTCGCACAACAATTTCAAAACTACAGCTAAAAGACAAAACGGACATCATCTGGAACCACAGGAAAGCTGGCTGAGTGGAAATTCTACAACTATAGGGAAAGAGAAAAGCACATTGAGACTCAGAGGAGCTACAGGAGGCAGAAGTACTGATAGGCATGTGCAGAGAGGACTGGCAATTATGTGCACAGCTGGCTTTCTCAAGTGGAAGGGAGACAAAAGCTCCTGACTGTACTGAACTCCAGTTCCAGGCGGTACTTTGGGCACCCAGACCCATTTGGGGAGAAACTGGACTGTCTGGCAAAAAATATTCAACGTGATGAATAGCATGAACCTACAACCAAGATTACTCTACCCAGCAAAGCTATCATTCAGAATTGAAGGGCAGATAAAGAGCTTCACAGATAAGAAAAAGCTAAAGGAATTCATCACCACTAAACCAGTATTATAGGAAATGCTGAAAGGCATTCTTTAAGAAGAGGAAAAGGAAAAAAAAGGTAAAGATAAAAACTAGGAACAACAAATACATATCTATCAACAAGTGAATCTAAAAATCAAGTGAATGAAAAAATCTGATGAACAGAATAAACTGGTGAATATAATAGACTCAGGGGCCTAGAAAGAGAGTGGACTGACAATTCTTGGGGGGAAAGGGGTGTGGTGGGTGTGGGAAGACACTGGGCAAAAATCATACAACTATGGATGAGGACAGTTGGGGGGGAGGGGTATTGGTAGGATGGGAACCGGGTGGAGTGGAGCTATGGGCCAAAAAAAGAGGAACAATTGTAATAATCTGAACAATAAAGATTTATTAAATTAAAAAAATAAAAATCATTTGAAAAAAATCACATAGCATTGAATTCTATGTAGCATTTGAAAAGAATGAGAGAGATATGGAAAATGTCAAGATATATTAATTGAATAAAGGGAGACATTAATAACTTCTTTTTATTAATCATATGCATTGCAAATATTTTCCCAGTTGGCCTTTTAAATTCGTTTTGGTATTTAAGCCTTAATCTATTTAAATGTTGAAACAATTATTGCTAATTGCCATCCTTATTGCCAGCTTAGGGTTTAGAATGCATGGCAAGTCTCTTCGATAAATAAAGCACGCGAAAAACTATTTGAATTGCAGAACTGGAAGCGAAAAGACTCGAAATGCAAGGAATGACTAATGCCACAGAGCACCTTTCTGTACCAATTTGTCACTCTAGCTGCTAGTGCTGTGGTTAGCTTACACTTTTCCTACCGCTAATATTTTCTCAGCAAACAAAATGAAGCATGTAGCATGCATGTTCGGGGCTATAGTTTCAAAAGCACTGAGTCCCGGCGGCCTCTGGGGGGCAGCAGAGAAGCTGCTCCATGGCGTGACTGTCATTATTGGCCTTCTTTTGTAGGCAGCCTTTCCAGAAGTGCTTCTAACTCTTCACAAACCCAAAACTGGGTCATTCTTTAAATATCTAAGTGTGTTCAGACATTATTCTAAACGGAGACATGACTGGTTACAAACATGTTGGCACCCAAGTCCTAGACCAAAAAGTCCAGCGTCTTCTGTGCAACAAAGTAGGCTCTTCCAAACCTGCCAGAAGAGTCTTCTCCAACGTCATCCCACACTGCCCTCACTAGCATCCCAGGGCACCAATCCTAGTACAGGGACCACGTCTGTCTGGCGTCTTATCATCCCTGCTATTCCCTCTTTCCCCCGAATCTTTGCTTATCCATAGAGAGTACACTCCTGGTCACCATGCGGGCATCACCCATGTACCCATTCTTCTGCCTCCATGCTCAGCTCTCTAGGGCAGCCCTGGCCACACATGTTGAGTTTATATTCCATATATCGGTTCCCTCCTGGATGTAGTAACCTCTTCAGTGTAGGGACCGTCAGGTTATTCATTTAAAAATGTTTTTATTGATTGCAGAGAGGAAGGGAAAGGGAGAGAGAAGCATCAATGATGAGAGAGAATCGTCTATTGGCTGCCTCCTGCACACCCCACACTGGGGCTCGAGCCTGCAAGCCAGGCATATGTCCTGACCAGGAATGAACCGGCAACCTTTCGGTGCATAACCTTTCAGTACAGGGGATGGTGCCTAACCAAATGAACTACAGTGGTCAGGGATAAAATTAGACTTTAAATTGTGAAACTACAGGTTCTGAGATAAGAGTTATTATCTTTTGGGGGGAAAAATGTTGCACTTACATAGCATTGACTTGGTATTGCTTTAGGACAAATAGAGTCTTCACACAACAACACAGCTGAAGTATTCCTTTTTGCCAAATAGAATAAATTATACCAGCTCATATGAAATAACTTGTCATTATTTTACCATCAAATAGCAATCTGAGCCATTTAGATTTCAAAATACTCTCATTCAATTAATCTCCAGTTACGGCAATGTTCAAGCAGTATGCTTATTCCCATCGGCAAGGTCAAGTTCATGTCGAGCAAGTGAGATGCTCAGGCCGCACAGTAATGTCCAACAATCGTCTTGAATACATGCTCTTAGTGTAAGTCAATTCCTAATGTTTCATTCAAATGTAGCTTAGAGCGGGGGCTCTCAACCCAATTGTCAGGACACGATGGGATTCCAGACCAATTGTCATTAAGGGGAAAGCCAAGCTCTCGGGATTTTTATTGGGCATCCAAAATTGTGGGTCAAGAAAGAATGCTCCACAAACATGTTCATGTTTCTGCATGCTCAGGGCTACCTAAGGACACAGCATGATGCCTGGTTTAAAGGTTGACTGGGTAACAGCAGCCATGAAGACGGAGCCCTTGGCCCTAGCATGTATGGCTCAGTGGAGAGAGCGCTGGCCTGCGGATTGAAGGGTCGCAGGTTCAGTTCTGGTGAGGGCACATGCCCGGGTTGTGGGCTGGATCCCCAGTAGGGGACTTGCAGGAGGCAGCAGATCAATGATTCTCTTTCATCATCGTTTCTCTTTAATCTTCTCCCTTCCTCTCTGAAATCAATAAAAATATTAATCCAAAAAAGACTGAGCCCTTGGTAGTGACATAGAGCCTTATGTCTCCCTGGAGCCCTGTGCTCACAGCCAGGGAGGTGAGATACAAATGTGGCCATCCTCTCCCCCAGGAGATTTGTTTTCCTTTCAGACCCATGTTACTGCCTGTCTCTTCAGAGGGGAGGATGGATAAAGGGGCCAGCACGTCCTATGCAAGCTCTGTGTCTCAGCATTCTGGAGCGCCTTGTTTGTGGTGCACAACCTGTACACATAGGTAGGCATGTCTGGCTTTTGCTGAATTACCCTGGAAGGAATTGGGGTTTGATCCAGAGGGGTGTGTGTGTGTGTGTGTGTTTGTGTGTGTGTGGTGTGTGTTTGTGTGGGGTGTGTGTGTGTGTGTGTGTGTGGTGTGTGTTTGTGTGGGGTGTGTGTGTGGGGGGGGGTGTGGTGTGTGTATGTGTGTGGCACTTAAATACATGACAGACTGCTTTGTGAACCTGAGAGTACCATTTTATTTTCATTTTTGGTAATATTTTATTGATTTTTACAGAGAAGAAGGGAGAGGGACAGAGAGTTAGAAACATTGATGAGATGAGAGAGAAACATCGATCAGCTGCCTCCTGAACACCCCTCACTGGGGATGTGCCCGCAACCAAGGTATATGTCCTTGACTGAAATCGAACCCGGGACCCTTGAGCCTGCAGGTGGATGCTCTATCTACTGAGATAAACCGGCTAGGGCCAGAGTACCATTTTAGATTGATTATACTTTCAGACTCAACACTGAGAACCAATCCCCCAAGGAAACCAGGGCTGTGTTTCTGTAGGCGCCTCGCCCCCCCCCCACCCCGCCTCCCCTTTTTGGTGATACCAGTGGTTTGGGGCAGGTTTCCCCCCTGCTTTGGCTGTGCCCAGTCTGTAAACATTGCTAACATACTTTGATCGTCATCCCAGGTGAGAATTACCATACACACCCATACACACCATACATAAGTTCCAGTTTCACTTAGGAAAATGTCTGTACTGCTTCGCCAGCCACTAGAAAATAGATCACGATTACTTCTGCCCAGGCCGGCCTCTCAACAGATTTTAGCGCAATCTGTTCTTCCAGTGACTTTCACCCTGGCTCTCTGCATGTGAGGCAGCTCACAGAGTGTGCATTTATATAAGTTTTCAACTCCATCTCCTGTCTTTTCTTTATATTCTGTTTGCAACTAACACCATCTGAAAAGAATGCAGGGAGTCATCAAACACATTATACTTGTTTTGCATGTTGTCTTCCCAAGGAGCTAAGATGCTGTCCCACCGAGCTCCTGAAAGACGCAGAAAGAAAATGTCTAGGCAGGCAGGCTGCAAGGATTTTCATAATTGTCCAAATGAGGGAAATGGGGCAGAGCTGTGTCTGGTTATGGCCAGTACCAGGAAGCAGCAAAATGGGTCAACTTCCTGGAGAGCATGGCAGAGAATATCCAAAAGGGTTGACTGTATCACTTCAGGTAAGCATGGCTTTCTTTGCTCAAAAGTAAGAGGAAATCCCCATAAGAGGACAGTGTTGGGGAAGCACTGGATTATAGAGAACGGCTATAGGGTTAAGCCTCAAACTGACCTGCTGGCAAAGCTGCAAACAAGTCCCAACTTAGAGGGCACAGCCATCTTAGCATAATTAAGCTTGATCTTGTGACTGCTCCCTAGATCCTTTCTGGGTAGCTAATGGGCTGTGGGAGGTGCAGCAAGTGCTGCCAAAACAAGTAAAACTTATAAGAACATTGTAAATTACCTTGTTTACCTCTGGCTATAAAATAAAGCATCAGCGTGCAGCCTGCATCTGTTCTGTGGTCTCCACCAGGCACAGAAGATCTACCTAGACCCAGCCTATTCTCTTTGTCTGTCTTTTCTTCATCCTTCACAGGCTCTCCCTCAGGCTTGCTGAACCCTTTGCTGTGCTGACACAACACAGGGATGTGGTTGGAAGTCTGTAAGGAGGAATCTCTGAAAGGTCAGGGGCCTCAGCGGGAACCTTGCCAAAGGTGGCAGCCCTGCCTTGAGTTTTCTAAACAAGTCTGAGCCCCTGGGTGTTTTTCTGGAATTTTTATGTTTAGACTTCAAGATGTCCATGTGTAAAGGACACTACAGGCGCATGTGTCTTCTCAAGGATGCTTACTCTGCTGACAGTATCTAATAGTTCATTTTAGTTCAAGCTGTTGTGACAATAAAAGCCGAAGGAGGCAGGTGCTCAGGGCTGTTTGGTTCCTATAGGCAAGAAGCCCCTTAGCCCTCTCTTTACATTCATTTGTCACTCAGGGTCTGCTGGTCAGTCTTAGCAGGACAGAATCTTAAAAAACAAATATTTTCAAGTATAGGAAGGATAATTTTTCTTATTTTTAAAAAAAAGGATTTCAAAGAGGAAGAGAGACAGAAGCATCAATGATGAGGATCATCTATCTGCTGACTTCTGCTCACCCGCTAATTGGGCATGTGCCCTGACAGGGAATCCTCTTGACCTATTGGTTCCGGGTCAATGCTCAAGCACTGAGCCACACCCGGCTGGGCAGAATAATTCCTTTTCAAACGTCTTTGGGAAATAACCACCACCTGAACCCCCTACCTAAGGCAGGTTTTTAAGCCTAAATCCTGGATATGAAATGAATGGCTATGAAACTAATGGATGGACTTAGATGATTGTTAGACCTATATTTTGTGTGCAAAGGACTGCTTAGAAAGAAAGGCCCTTTTGCTGCTGGTCCCAAAGCTTATAAGACGGAAGCCTAAGACTGATGGTAGCCGAGAGAATCTGCCTGGAAATGAAGGAGCCCAGAGGGGAAGAGAATTGGCTGAGTCCTGAGAACATTGTTGGAGCCCCTGGATCCAGCTCTACCTCTGGATATGAGCCAACAAAGCCTTATTTGCTCTCAAACCAGCTTGAGTTATAGTTTGTGTCACTTGCAACCAGAATGGTTTGGACTAACAAGTGTTTCCGGGTTGCTGGGAAGAGGGAATTAACATGATGCCTGGAACAGCTAGTTGTTAATTATTATAATGATAATAATCCTTTCTTCAAACTCCTATACTTTGCCAATCTGCTATACTTGGCATGCATCACACTCTACTTTATATGATTAGTTTATGTTTATGATAATAAGATTTTAAGCATTTTGAGAACAAAAACTATTTTTAAATATTTTATAGGACCTAGAATAATGCCTTGCATAGGCTAGGTATATTCATAAATGCCAATATGATTGTGTTAAAAAGATAATGGGATTTGATTGCTTATTTAGCAGCCTGCAGGAAAATGTAATACAGATAAGTGTGTTTACAGTATATAATATCACTTCATGGAGGCAGAAAATTCTCTAGGGAACACAAATTAAGTGAGAAAATATTTTTAAACTATGTATTTATTAAAAATGAATCTAAGAGGGAAGGTGGGGGTAGTTGGGAGGGATTAACCAGGAAATTTGTATGCATATATGCATAACCCATGGACACAGACAATAATGTGGTAAAGGCCTGGGGGGAGGGGTTGGTAAGGTGGAGAGGATCAATAGGGGGATTGATTGAGAAAGTGGAAATATCTGCAGATTTTTAGACTTGGCATTACCGATTTTCTCAAGGCCCATGAAAAGTAACACCTTGTAAATAACATACACAATTTTCATTCGACTGAGAATTAGTGTTAAAGCCCTCAAAAAAGACAAGGTAAGATGCAAACACTAGGGAGAACTCTTATTCTCAGATGCTGTAAAGTCTCAAAAATATATCCACACCTATTATTTTTCCCTCCATTTTTTAATTAAGGTATTATTTGTGTACATATTTTACCATTGCCCTCCCAACCCACTCCATTATATGCCCTTACCCCCCCCCCCAGTGTTTTGTATCTATTGGTTATGTTTATATGCATGAATACAAGTCCTGCGGTTGATCTCTTATCTCCTCCACATCTCCATACTAGTATATTTTTATTGATTACAGAGAGGAAGGGAGAAGGAGAGAGAGATAGAAATATCAATGATGAGAGAGAATCATTGATTGGCTGCCTCCGGCATACCCCCTACTTGGGATCAGAGCTCGCAACCCAGGGCTGTACCCTTGACCGAATCAAACCCCAGAACCTTCAGTTCACAGGCTGGTGCTCTGCGCCAAACCAGCTAGGGCTACACACCCATTATTGTCCAGACACATCTCAGACCAGACTTACAAAGATGCAGCAAGAACTTACTCAGAATTATTGGACATGATAAAAAGATGAAGCTAATGAAACTAAATGTCTTTAGCTCCAAATGTTTATCTTATCTTTCTGTTTTGCTAGTATTATTTTCCAATCCACAACTGCTTTCATTTTTTTCATTTTTAAAGAAAGCATGCACTATTTAGATTTTTTTTCTTAAATGAGTCATTGTTACGAACCAAAATTACTATCAAGTCAACTCAGGAGGCCTCCTTTGAGGCTCCTCAGGTGATTCTGGATTTGGGGGTTCCTAAACATTCTGTCTTGCCCACTCCCTTTTTCCTCCATCAATCTGGGTTGGCCAATTTTGCATGTCCCGGGATTCTCAAACTATTGTGTGTGGTTTTCACAACGTAGAGATAAATGAACTTTAGATAAGAAAACAAATCTATACCTAGTCGATTTGGCACAGTGGATAGAGTGTTGGTCTGTGGACTGAAGGTCCAGGGTTCAATTCTGATCAAGGGCACATGCCCAGATTGTGGGCTCGATCCTCACTAGGGGGTGTGCAGGAGGCAGCCAATCCATGATTCTCTCTCCTCACTCATGTTTCTATCTCTCTCTTCCTCTATGAAATCAATAAAAATACTTTAAAGAAAAAAGAAAACAAGTCTATATCTCAATATAGGTTTGACAAGGGAAACATAATGATTATGGAATTTCAGACCATTATACTTAAAAGGGAAAGAATCCTAAATCTATGTATACTGCCTAATAGTTTACTGAGAGTTAACTTAGTATAATCTTCAGTGGATTTTGAAGAACATATCATGAATAACTACATAAATCCTGTCAGTTCTGTAATTGCAAGATACTTATAAAAGCTCTAATTTTCTCTCCGAACTAAACCTTAAGTTTACTGGGCTGAAAACAGGGAGGGTATATTGAAACTAGAAGAGACATTTTTATTCTTCAGATGACAAAATCTAATTTGAAGACATTGTTTTTCCCTCCCCTAAATTGACTACCTATAAAAATAAAGGCCTAATATGCTAATTAGACTGGACATCCTTCTGGATGAAGCTGGGCTGTGAAGGAAGCCCAGGTCCCAGGTGCCAGAGGTAAGTCGGTGCCAGCAGCCAGGGGAAGAAAGGCCTACTCTTGCACGAATTTCATGCACCAGGCCTCTAGTTTAAAATAACTGTTCGACTGAGCAAGTCACAAGTCCCCCATACTGCATATGTTTCTGCAACTAAATGTTTATTTGAAGAAAATGTGGCTCACAAAAGAAATTTCAATGGTTGTACTGTTGATATTTGGCTCTGTTGACTGATGAGTTTGCCGACCGCTGCTTAGCTGGTGACCGTGGAAAAGAATGGGAAAGTCTGAAACGCTCTTCATCTCTAATTGTACATGGACGTGGTGGCAATGGACTGGCTTTTTGGAATCCTCTGGCTACTGTCAGCACAGCACTCCTGACTACTTCCAGTTTGGCACTGTCTGATTTGAATCCATTTTTGCTCAAACAAACTGTTAAAATTTTTCATATGCCTCTGTTTATCTTTTAACAGAGGGAAGCAGAATATGCCCACTTAAAATATGCCTCTTTGGGATAAGGATGATTTTGAGGTGCTTTTCTTTATTTTCGCATTTCATTTTTAAATTTAATTTTGTTTTTAAATATTTTTATTGACTTTTAGAGAGAGGGGAAGGAAGAGGGAGAAAGAAAAAGACATCGAGGCAAGAGTGGAACATCAATTGGCTACCCGGGCATGTGCCCTGACCGGGAATCAAATTAGCAATCTGGGTAATCAACAGCAACACAGGCCAGAAAAAGCAGACCCTGGAGAATCTCCAAAAACAGAGCAGAAGTTACCCTTTTGTGAGAGGGTTGTATTTCTAAGGGACATCCCCATTTATGGGTGTCTTCCTCTCTATACAAGGAAAGGAATACATGACTAAATCTCAAGAAACGCTAGTCAATGTACAGGGCTTAAATGTGCATAACAAACGTCACCCTCATTTATTGTGCCTTACCTCGCCACCTCCCATAACTGGACCCCAGTCCCTCATCCTCCTTGGCCTTAAGCTAGAGATGGTATTAAGGTGCTGGCTTGGGCCATTTCCGGGAGTTCTTCAGTCTTCCTGGGTTTCTCCCTTGTATAGAAGAGGTGGGTATACATGTGAAGTATTCAACTTCCGTTTGTTTTGCTCCTGCTAATCTGTCTTTTAGTACAGGAGGGTCTCAGCCAAGAACTTAGAAGGGTAGAGAGAAAATAATTTTTCTTCCTCTACTGGGAGAATGCTTCTGAATCCATCAGTTTATATTAAGCCAACCTACAATCTTTTCCCAATTTGATTTTTAAGATCAGTAAAAGGAATGAAGTCTCCTGACACCCATAAAACTGTAAGAGCCAATTAAAAAAAAAAAAAAGCAGGGGGTAAAAAGAGCTTTGAAGCTGTGTGGACTGACAAACATAGTAGGAAGGATGCAAAGGGCCTGAAGTCCACCCTGACACTCCAGGATTTACCAGAGGGGAGGGGGAGAGAAGGGGGAGGGGAACAGGAAGGGAGAGGGGAATGGGCATGGGGAGGGGGGGGGAGGAATGGGAATGGGGGGGAGGGGAAGGCCCCTTGAAAGGATGAGAATATGAGAGATTTCTAGCCTTCTGTGGAACAAATCAAGACTCATGAGCCCTAGCTGGTTTGGATCAGTGGATAGAGCATCAACCTTTGAACCCAAAGGTCCCAGGTTCGATTCCCATCAAGGGCACATGCCTGGGTTGTGGGCTTGATCCCCAGTATGGGACTTGCAGGAGGCAGCTGCTTCTTGATTCTCTCTCATCATGGATGTTTCTATCTCTCTTCCTCTTCCTTCCTTGCTGAAGTCAATAAAAAATATTTTTTAAAAAATTAAAAAAAAAACTCATAAGGTACAAGTTTCCAAGGAAAGAGAAGATGGAAAGTGGATGGTGGCTGTACTTGATGTATCTGATCACTGAGAGAAGAGGAGATGGCCTGGGGAGAAGAACAGAGCACCCTGTCAGGGAGTAGTGTGCTGGAGGCCCACGGCCGCCCAGAGCAGTCTTTCCTCCTCTCTTCATTGCCACCCCAAACACCAGAAGAAATAAATTGCCTTTTCTGACCTAGTTTGCAAATACACATGTTTATTTATAACAAAACAAAAGGTTGCCCAAGTAATATTTATATATGCATAATGCGCTCTGCTTTCTACATTAATCTAGGTCATATTTTAAAAAGCAGGTACTGCCCTCGCTGGTTTGGCTCAGTAGATAGTGCATCGGCCTGAGGACTGAAGGGTCCCGGGTTCGATTCCAGACAAGGGCACATGCCAAATCCCCAGTAGAAGGTGTGCAGGAGGCAACCAATCAATGATTATCAGGTATCATTGATGCTTCTCTCTCTCCCTCTCCCTTCCTCTCTGAAATCAATAAAAAATCTATTAAAAAAATAAAATGTGAGTAGTTCATTGGCTATCATTTGAAAAACAGTGACCCCGAGAACCTTTGGGAATCTTCTTTTGCCTAAGAACCACCATCCGCTGCATGTCACCAGCCCCCCCCCCAATGTCTAGGGGGCCCCGCTTTGGGGATCAGCTCCTCCAGGTACCCCAACACATTCCCTGCTATAGCGTACCTAGTTTGCAATGTTGCCAGATAATGAAATTATGTTTGTATCTGAGGAAAGATTGTATAAAACACTGTATTACACAGACACATTCTCCTAGACTAGCTTTTTGTTGGGGTTAGCACACTATTAAGGATACCGTGCTTCCCCGAAAATAAGACATCCTCCGAAAATAAGACCTACTTACATGTTTCCTTCTGAGTGAAATATAAGGCACCCCCCCCCCCAAATAAGGTCCCCAGGCTCTGTCTCAGAATGAAAATTAATTTACCATAAACTGGTTGCTAGGGCCGCCCTGACTGGCGTCTAGCAACCAGTGACCTTACGCAGAGTCCTGACGTCACTGCTGTGTGAATGGAGATAAATCAGCATGGAAACTTTGTGAAACCTAAACTGCAAGAAGCTGTGACTTGGGTGAAGAATTCATGGGAGAAAATCACTGACAGTTGCATTGCAAATGCACTGCAAGCAGGCTACCTTGACAAGAAGTACTCATTTAAAGACAGTGCTATTGCTAAACATGAGAGATTTGGTCCACTGATTCTGAAAGAAATGGAGTCACAAGAAATTCACCAGGAAATTCAGGAATTGGATTGTTATGATGATGTTCTAGAAGATGATGACATGATTGTCATTGAATAAATGAGTAAATTCTTGATACTGTAGGATTCACAGTTTGCCTGGTTTGTGTTGACAACTACCGTACTACCGTACTGTATACAGGTAATAAATTTCCTTTATTTTCATTTAACAATAAATGTGTACTGTATTCTTCTTCATGGAAAAATAAGACATCCCCTGAAAATAAGACTAGCCCATCTTTAGGAGCAAAAATTAATATAAGACATTGTCTTATTTTCGGGGAAACAGGGTACATGTACATATAAATAATGTTTCTCTCTTACAGGCAATGTATTCTTTAATGCAGAGGAAGACTAATCCCATGATTACACTCCTATGTGGAATCTAAAGAACAAAATCGACAGATGAACAAAATTGAAACAGACTCAGATGCAGAGAACAGACTAATGGTTGCCAGAGGGGAGGACTGGGTGGGAAAGTGAAGGGATTACGAAGTACAAATTGGCACTTAGGAATAGTCTCGGGGGTGTAGAGAACAGCACAGGAAATACAGTCAATGATACTGTAATAACCATGTATGGCGCCAGGTGGGTTCTGGAAATATCCGGGGGAGCACTGTGTAAAGTATATGATTGTCTCACGAAGTTGTACACCTGAAACTAATACCAAATAATATTGAATGTCAACTGTAATTGAAACATAATTTTTTTTTAAAGCAGAGTTGACTACTTGGCAAGTTCTGAAATCTTTTTATATGTAGCTTAATATGTCTTTTGATTTACAAATATATAAATGCAAGCCCTAACCGGTCTGGCTCAGTGGATAGAGCGTCGGCCTGAGGACTAAAGGGTCCCAGGTTTGATTCCCGTCAGGGGCATGTACCTTGGTGGCGGGCACATCCTCATTGGGGGGTGTGCAGGAGGCAGCTGATCGATGTTTCTCTCTCATCGATGTTTCTAACTCTCTATCTCTCTCCCTTCCTCTCTGTAAAAAATCAATTATATATATATATATATATATATATATCCATACACATATACACAAATACAAGCAAAACACTAAAGATAAAACACAAAGGTAACTTCTGTTTTGCCCCCTAAGATAGAAAATGGCAAACAGGGCTCTGACTTTCAGGGTTTATAATTATAATTTCTATAACCCCCTGAACCACGGCTTCTCTTTTAAAAATATGTTTTTATTGGTTTTTAGAGAGAGGGGGAGAGGGAGAGACAGAAACATCAGTGATGACAGAGAATCACTGATTGGCTGCCTCCCACATGCCCCCTTCTGGGGATCAAGCCCACAATCCAGGCATGTGTTCTGACCTGGGACTTCTTGATTCCTGGGTCGATGCCTAACTACTGAGCAACACTGGCTGGGCAACTCCCTGCTTCTTGAATCAGGTGACTATTTCATTCAAAGAAGCCCCTCAAAATGTGATGGCTGTGGGGGAGGGGGTCGGTGAGGTTCACAGGCTTTTTGGGAAGCTGCAGTGAGAATCATTTTTCAAGGGCACTGATGTTTATAAACATCCTCTTAAATGGAATAGCATGGTATATTTGCTGTGTCCTTCTAAGATGCTGACATGGGCTGCATACAAACTAGCCATGTTGCTGCAAGACTGAGCTTTGGAGAACTAGAAAGAGCTGATCTCTTAAAAAATTATACCCGCAATAATGGTGATTTAAAAAAAAAGAATTTTGGAAAACAAGAAAAAAATACAACCGTGCTGTTTATGAACCTGCTATGAGTGGGTCACAGATTTGGGACTATACTTTCTGGAAGCAAACATCCAGGGAAAGCTAGCCATGTATAGAACTCACGCTGTCTACCAGACAAACTCCGGCCACTGATAAGAAGCACAGCTGTTTTGCCTGCTCGGTGTGGCTCAGTGGTTAAGTGTTGTTGACCACTGCACCAGGAGGTCATGGTTCTAGGTTTGATTCCCAGTCAGGGCGCATGCCGGGGTTGTGGGCTTGGTCCCCAGTGTGGGGCATGCAGGAGGCAGCTGATCAATGATTCTCTCATCAGTGATGTTTTCTATCTCTCCGTTCCTCTCAGAAATCAATAATATATATATGTTAAATAAAAGCACAGCTGTTTTTAATACTTAAATTACATAGAAGCTGCTCCTGAAATACTCCCTTCAAGAAGAAGCTGGGCACAACTAAGACACCAGCTGTAAGGACCGTGCCCTCTGCATCTTTGGGTGGGTGGTGGCGGTGAGGGAAATACCTGGGGGAGAGGAGGAGGTTGAAGCCATAGTGAAGACAGGACTAGTGGAAAGGCAGTGTGGTGGCTACACTACATGAGGCTGTTGCTGCCGCTAAAAGCAGAGGAGCAATGTACATGGGAGAATATGGATGAGCTCACGATGGCAGTGCTGCATGGCACTGTGTGGAGTGGCCCCGGAACCATGCAGATGCCCATCAGAGTCCCTGCAGCTGGCGCATGGAGTGAGCCTTACTCTTATACAGCTGTGAATCAAAACACACAGTGGAGCCCTAACTGATGTGGCTCAGTGGATAGAGCGTCAGCCTGCAGACAGAAAGGTCCCAGGTTCGATTCCGGTCAAGGGCATGTGCCTGGGTTGCGGGCACATCCCCAGTAGGAGGTGTGCAGCAGGCAGCTGATCGATGTTTCTGACTCTCTATCCCTCTCCCTTCCTCTCTGTAAAAAACATCAATAAGATAGATGAAAAACATTAAAAGTTTAAAAAAGAAAAAGAAAGAAAAACACGGTGGAGTAAAGCCTATTTTGTAGGCTACCCTTTACCATCAAAACAAGACAGATACACAGACATATACACACACATGCTCATGTCCAAAAAAACAAGAGGAGGATAGAATAAAAACTAGAAAAAAAAATGAAGCAAAACTTTACTACCTTTGAGGCGGAGGCTGAATAGGGTGGAGTGGACAGGGTAAATTTTTGCCTTCTCTGAACACATCTTACTTTGTAGATTTCCCTTTGGGGCCAGGTAGAAATATAAAGTAGTTATAGAACGAGATTGAATTTTATTTTATTTTATCTTTTAATTGATTTGATTAATATATCTTATTGATATTTTACAGAGAGGAAGGGAGAGAGATAGAGAGCTAGAAACGCCGATGAGAGAGAAACATCGACCAACTGCCTCTTGCACACCCCCTACCGGGGATGTGCCCACAACCAATGTACATGCCCTTGGCCGGAATCGAACCCGGGACCTTTCAGTCCACAGACCTACGCTCTACCACTGAGCCAAACCGGTTTCGGCCAAGATTGAATTTTAAAAGGATTTTTTCAACAAATAAATGCAAAAGGAAAGAAAGGAACCTGTATGTGAATTGAGTTGGTGACACAATTGTAAAGAGAAAAAAACAAAAACCAAAAACATTTCAAGTAAGTTTCAAAAAGAGAAATTGACTCAGTAGCTCTAGTGTCTCCCTGGGAGAGAGTGAAATGAAACATATGTACATACATTCACCTAAGCACATATTTATCTGCTATACTATATGTATATTATATACATTCATATATATTTGCATATAATAAAAGGGTATTAATAGGTGATAAGATTAGAATATATACACTATCCACATATACTTACATAAAGTGGAACACAGAGAGTGCACATAAACATACAAAGGTGTATATATGTGTATGAATTGGGGAGCACATTTTATGAAATCAATCTTTTGCACCCTAGGCCCCAAAGGAAAAAAAAAGTGCTGTGTATATAGAGTGAACAATTTTTTTTTGCTACATCATTTGGCTCAGAAAATGAATACCTTTAAACAAATGAGTTGGAAAAGTGCTTTCAAAGTAGAAGCTGCAAGCACAGTACTCTGGTTCCTGGGCTTGGCACACTGCTCTGCAATATCCCACAGTGCACCTCGGTGAACCCAAAATAAATCATTCCACTCCTCCAGTGGAAAATATCAGATAGAATGCTCTTGTAGTTGTTGTTTTTAAATATTCAGAAGTTTTCTTCTTCACAGGAGATGCTTACATTTTTAAGGTCATTATGAATCAGTTTAGTCTGAGACATTTTTTAACATTTCAGCGTGATTATTTTCTATACCAAACAGAACTCTACTCTAGAATATTAATAGAATGCACTGCATATCAATTTTCTAGGTTCATAAAAACATTTTTTTTTTATTCAGAGAGGAAGAGAGAGAGATAGAAACATCAATGAGAGAGAATCATTGATCAGTTTCCTCCTGCACGCCCCCTACTGGGGATCGAGTGCACAACCCAGGCATGCGCCCTGACCCGGAATCCAACACCTGGTTCAACCACTGAGCCACATTGGCCAGGCTATACCTGCTACTTTCAACTACTTCCCTGCCTGAAAAATATTTCCTGAAGTATCGAAGTGCTCTGTTTCAGAAATACATCAGTATGAGTTTACTTATTCCTAACTAAAACTAGCCCTGTCACAAATGTAAATACTTAAGCTAGGGTAATAAAACTCATAGATTCTCAAGCTAAACCTCACTAACTTAATACATTCTTTGCATTAGTCCCCTCAATGGTATCCGAGCATTTTGTGGTAAATAATAGATCAAGGAGATGCTAATGGTTACCCCTGATTCAACAACAACAAAGGGGTTCTGTAGTTCTAGGTTTTGGACAATGCTGGGCTGAACAGCATGCACTTGCTTTCTTTACTCAGAACATAAGATGCTGATGTGCATTGTGATTCTCGGAAAAAAGTAGCAGGTAAGGGTGGCTTTTCCACACTTCTCTTTCTTGGACCCATTTGCTTCCCCAGAGCTTTTGGTTGGACAGTGTTCAGTAGAACACACTTTGGGAAATGGCCTATTGGTGCCCTGATACTGCCAACAATGGTCATTAGACAGGCAGCGTGCAGCGCATTCAATGTTTCTGTAGCTCCCATTCAGAACTTCTATTTTCTCACCCAGATGCAGAACAAACAAGCCCATCTATGTGGATACATACTCGGCTTTTGTGTTACAGAGACCTGATACAAAATAGAAACTCATTTTGAGAATTAAATGAGGAAGAGTACATCAATTACAATTGTAGAATATAAATGGAAGGGATCTACAATTTGACTACTCTTATTTTATTGGAAATTAAGAACAATCAATACTGATAGAATAGAGTTTTTAAATAGCACATTGAAGGAATCAGATTTGTGAAATAAACGAAATTTCTTTCCTCTCAAAAACTTAAAAAGAGGGAGGATTGTTAGTACTTCGGAGCTGACCCAGGAGAGAGAAGCTGTAGGGGAGTGGTTGGCAAACTGCGGCTCGCAAGCTGAGGTTTGCTGCTCTGTTGACTAATGAGTTTGCTGACCACTGCTGTAGGGGGACCATAAGGACATATGTCAACACTGCACCCAAACTCATGGAATCCTTCTTTATCCTGGCTAGAGGTGATGGCTTTTCTATCTAATAACCTGGGAACTCATGTGTGTGGACTCTTCAGAAGAAAGCTTATTTTGTAAGTTGTAGCTCCATTCTCTCAAAGCTGCATATGAGATCCTTGAAGTAATAGGAGAGAACTGGATGTTTTTTTAAATAGAAGTCTATAAATAACAACAACAATCAAAGAACTTATATGCATAACCCATGGACACAGACAATAGTGCAGTGAATGCCTGGGGAGGGGGCGGGAAGAGAGAAGGGGAGGAAAGGAATCCAACTTTCTGTAACAAACCAGGAATCCAACCATCTGTAACACTTTCAACAATAAAGATTAGAAAAAAAAAAACCCAACAAAAAACATTCTCTCTCTCCTGGGAACTGTCCATGGTGCTAAGCAGCCTCCTTGAGAAGCCTAGGATGTAGGCTTAAACCCCTTCTGGTCTGGGCCTTACTTGCTTTTTTCACCAGCCTAATGCTGACTGCCCATTACAGGCTTAGCAAGAGCCAGCCACTTTGCTAACCTACACATGGCCTGACATGATTGTGTAACTGACACATTACAAGCTGTAAACCAACACCTTCTGCCTATCCAACCAGACAAGACCTAAGTTTGTCTACTATCCTTTCGAGTGTTGAGCATCTGCCATGCTCTAGCCCAGCAGTCGGCAAACTCATTAGTCAACAGAGCCAAATACCAACAGTACAACGATTGAAATTTCTTTGGAGAGCCAAATCTGTTAAACTTAAACTTCTTCTAATGCCACTTCTTCAAAATAGACTTGCCCAGGCCGTGGTATTTTGTGAAAGAGCCACATTCAAGGAGCCAAAGAGCTGCATGTGGCTCACAAGCCGCAGATTGCCAACCACGGCTCTAGACCAGCAGTCACCAACGTTTTAGACCTCATGGATCACCAGTGCTCTGAGGACCACCAGTTGGTGACCACTGCTCTAGACTAAGTGAACAGTTGCCTATTAATTTTTAGTAAATTACTTCTCACTCCAGTAGTCCACAGAGAGGTGGAGAAAAGGGATGCCATAATTGAATGGCATTCTTTAATGAGAACCAAGGGACAATAGAACGTAGAATTCTGTTAGGCCTATTGGAGTGATACTGGATGGAATCATGTTGACATGTTGGCAAAAAGTTGAGAAGCACAATTTTATAGAACTAGATATGATGCAAGACTAGCATTAACAGCTACAGGAGTTTGAGAAAGTAAACATATGAGTCATAGATTTCAGAAAGGATCAAACCACCATGTTGTAATAATTGAATGGCATAAGGTATGATAGCATAATGTGAACAGCTGCATGTGTGAACTAGTAAAAGAAGGCCCTCTTTAAAACACTCATAAGGGTGTAATCTTATATAATAAAAGGGTAATGTGCAAATTGACCTTAATGGCAGAATGACCTGGAATGACCTGTTGCTATGACATGCACTGAACAACCAGGGGGCAGACTCTCAATGTAGGAGCTGCCCCCTGGTGGTCAGTGCACTCCCACAGGGAAGCTCCACTCAGCCACAAGCGGGGCTGATGGCTGGGAGCGCAGTGGCAGTGGCAAGAGCCTCTCCTGCCTCCTCTGCAGCCTAAGCCACAGTAGGACATCCCCTGAGGGCTCCCAGGCTGCCAGAGGGATGTCTGATTGCCAGCTTAGGCCTGATCCCCCAGGGAACAGGCCTAAGCCGGCAGGTGGACATCCCCCTAGGGGTCGCGGGTTGCGAGAGGGTGCAGGCTCGGCTGAGGGACCCCCCCCATTCCTGCTGAGTGCATGAATTTTTGTGCACTGGGCCTCTAGTTTCCCTAATAAAATCCTTTCCATTTAAACTACCCCCCACACCATCCTACAATGCCCAGCTAAACAATAAGAATTCTTCATTAGTTACAATTTAGTAAAGCAATACCTTTCAGACATCTTGTATTTCAATAATAACAACACAGAAGGACAATAAAACCACAGGGCAAAATTTCATTTTAGGATATCAACACTAAAAAACTAATAAATGTCCCTGGCTGGATGGCTCAGTTGGTTGGAATGTCGTTCCCCTATGCCAAGGTCATGAGTTCAATTCCAGGATGGGACACATACAAGAGTCAATCAATGAATGTATAAATAAGTAGAACAACACATTGAGATTTCTCTCTCTGTGTCTCTCTCCCCATTCCTCTCTCTCTAAAATCAATAAACAAAAGGTGAAAAAAAGAAACTAAATAATGATGTGACAAACAGAATCTTAAGGCCTACAATTCCCTTACTTTAGAATTAATAAGGACATATATGGTAAATAAAGATGCTCAGAAGTACATGAAGATCATAATTATGAGAGTGACTTAAAATTCCTGTAATCTACCTTTGACAATTTTTAATCACTCAACAGTGATTTATATCCAGGTCATTATAATAAACACAGTACAGTTAGAACCTCTGATCCCAGAGTCTTTCATTAAAAGTTTATTTATTCCTGTAATTTAGAATCCCCTCTGTTTTTTGACTACTTAACTTATCCTCTGCCAACTTAATGTTTCAAGTAGACTTTATTCTTGCAAATGTGAAACCTGATCACTGCAGAAAAATAATAATTTTTATTTTTATTTTTTAATATATTTTATTGATATTTTACAGAGAAGAAGGGAGACAGATAAAGAGCTAGAAACGTCAATGAGAGAGAAATATCGACCAGCTGCCTCTTGCACACCCCCTACCGGGGATGTGCCCGCAACCAATGTACATGCCCTTGACCGGAATCGAACCTGGGACCTTTCAGTCCACAGACCGACTCTTTACCACTGAGCCGAACCGGTTTCAGCAAAATAATACATTTTTTAAAAATCACCCATTTTCCTACAGCCCACTGTTAATTTTTTCATTATTTTCCAGTATTTTCTCTGTTGAAACATTTTGTATAAATTAATGGAATCATACTTCCGATATATTTTCTTTATCCCTTACCCTTTTGTCATAAACATTGCCAAATATTTAGCATTCTTTATTAAAAGAATTTCAATGGTAGAAAACAGCAGTAATATGTCTATAACACAATATATTTAATGTTTATGGCAAGGTTGGGAATTAAATGCTTTCAATTTTCTCTATTGTTAAAAATATCCCAATGATTATTTTTATACATAAATCATTTTACATTCATGATTCTATTCAAAGGATATATTCTTTGATGTACTACCACTGGGCCAATGGGAATGAATTATTTTACTTTTCCTTTAGTTGAAGCATTTTATATATTTTATTAATATCATACTTAAACAGTAAATTTAGGCCATGGAGTTTTCAGAACTCTTGAAAATTGGCTTATAAATAATAACTCTATGTAAGTGCTTTCATCCATTTACTTTGATATGATTTTTTAAAAAGTTTATCTTGGAGGAATGCAAGAGAGTGGCAATGTATAGAGCTCAAGGCAGTAAGTGTTATTCCATTGTGATACATTTGGTTGAGACAGAGGTCAATAACATCTGACATGAAATATTATTATGCTAATTTAAAAAAATATTTTTTATTGATTTCATAGAGGGAGAGGAAGATAGAGATAGAAACATCAATGATGAGAGAGATTCATTGATTGGCTGCCTCCTGCACACCCCACTGGGACTGAGCCTGAAACCCAAGCATGTGTCCTGAACAGGAATCCAACCATGACCTCCTGGTTCATAGGTCGATGCTCAAGCACTGAGCCATGCCAGTCAGGCATATTATGCTATTTTTTTTTTACAAAATATTTTTATTGATTTTTAGAGAAAGAGAGGAAGGAAGAAGGATAAATGTGACAGTGAAACATTGATTGGCTCCCTCTTGCATGATCCTGGGGATCATGCAACCCAGGCATTTACCAGACTGGGAATGGAACCTGCAACCCTTTGTTACATGGGACGATGCCCAACCAACTGAACAACACTGGCCAGAGCTATTTTACTAAATTTCAGTGAACATGCCCGAGTGTAGAGGCTTGGGGCTTAGGGAATCTATTCATCTCTGTCTACAACAGCATCTTGGTGGACTTGGGCAAGTTCTCCATCTCAGAAGAGCAGAGGTCAAGGGTGATGTCAACATCACCTCCAGCCAGAAGGTAGCAACAGCAGTTGACAATCCACCCCAGGTCTCTGACCTTCACTCTACAAGCCTAGGGTTTTCTTCCTGATGGTGTTTATTCTGGCAACAGGGGCACCTCAGCTTGACAGAAGCACAGAGAGGTGCCAAAGTGTCAGTCTTCCTAGGACTCTTCCTTCCATCAGTAAGAAAACGCTGCGTTGGACACCTGCCCCTCAATTGGGACAACTGTGAGCCTTGTTCTACACTGGCCTCAGGAGCCATGTATTTCACCTTCAGCTGGCCTCCTTCCGTGTGTGTGAGTATGTGTTTGTGTGTGACAAGGTAGGTCTTTTTGATAATGTATCAGTTGAGTAAAGATTTGAAGAAGACAATGGGATAAACAACATTTATTTATTTTCCTGCCTATAAACATTTAGGTTATGATGAGGTTTTTGCTATGGAAATGCTCCTCTGCGTATCTTTGTATAATCTCCAAGTACACATGCTCATACCACTTCTGCTAGATGTTAAGTTCCTCAGTTCTAGAGATCCAGTCCTAAAGGCTGGGAGGACACTGGTTAAGAATGTTAAGGTTCAAGTCGAAACCTGTGTGGCTCAGTGGATAGAGTGTTGGCCTATGGACTGAAATGTTCAATTCCAGTCAAAGGCATGCTCCTTGGTTGTGGGCACAACCCCAGTAGGGGGTGTGCAGGAGGCGGTTGATGGATGTTTCTCTCTCATCAATGTTTCTAACTATCTCTCTCCCTTCCTCTTTGTAAAAAATGAATAAAATATATATTTTTTTAAAAGAATGTTAAGGTTCCCAAGTATCCCTTGCTGTTGATACCTTCAGCTCATTCGAGGCAGCTGGATTCAGTCATTCTGCTCTCCCCACCTCATAACCCTCCAGAAGATGCTGCTGGTCTACCTGGGGGCCTCACAAGTCAATGCCATGGGAACTGCTATCACTCTGGCTTCCACATATACAAGCAAAACCTCCAGTACAAAACCTTTTATCAAACCCTGACCCTGAGGCAGTGGGGGTGGGGGTCTTAGAAGCAGGGGATGCCACGGGGGTCCTAAAACTGGGTACTGGGCTCTCTGCGGGGGGGGGGGGATCTTCTGAATGCAAGAACCTTGACTTTGCAGCAGAAACCCTGGAGTTACAGCATCAGCTCCAGCATTGAGAGGGAGACAAATTTGTTTTTCTAAATGCCAACATTTATTGAGGATTTGCAGAAAGATGGACATTGGGCCTGACAGCTTTTCATGCACTAGAGCAGATATTGGCATATTTCCGAAAAGGGCAAGATAGTGGTTTAAGCTTTGGAAACCACAGGGTCAAATCTACTCTGCCATTCAATCCCACAGCAGCTATAGACAATATGTTCAGGAATAGGTGTGGCTGTTTTCCAATAAGACTATGTTTAAAACTTTTCTCTATTGTTGACTAGAAGCCCAGTGCATGAAATTCATGAGCAGGTAGGTCCCTAGGCCAGGCTGGCGAACAGGGCCGATAGGGGCCTTCTGGCTGCCGACCAGCTGCCAGCTGCTAGCTGCCAGCTGCCGGCTGCCAGCCAGGGCCTTACTTCATTACACGCCACCCTTTGGTGGTCAGTGCATGTCACAGCAAGCGGTAGAACCCCTGGTCTCCCAGTTGAACTCCCAAGGGGACACTTTACATATTAGCCTTTTATATATATAAGAGGCCCCTTGTAGGAAGATTCCTGCAATAGGGCTTCCTGCTGCAGTCTCCCTTCTCCACAGCCCCACCAGCTTCTCTCCCTTCTCTCCTGCCCCACCTGCTTTCCTTCCTTCTCTGGGAAACATCAATGAGAGAAAAACATCGATCAGCTGCCTCCTGCACACCCCCTACTGGGGATGTGCCCACAACCAAGGTACTTGCCCTTGACCAAAATCAAACCTGGGACACTTGAGTCCACAGGCTGATGCTCTATCCACTGAGCCACACCGGTCCTATGATTCCTCTTTTTAAAATAGGTATATTTTTTGTTGATTTCAGAAATGAATGGGAGGAGAAAGAGAGAGAGAGAGGGAGAGAGAGAGAGAGAGAGAGAGAGAGAGAGAGAGAGAGAGAGAAAGAGAGAGAGAAACATCAGTGATGAATCATTGCTTGGCTGCCTCTTGCACACCCCCTAGTGGGCATGGAGCATGAACCCAGGCATGTGCCTTGATTGGGAATCAAACCGTGATCTCCCAGTTCACAGGTTGATTCTCAACCACTGAGCCACGCCAGCCGGGCTATAACTGCTCTTGTTGTCATGTGTGCACTACACCCACCACGATCACGTGAGTCAGGGGTGGTGGCAGTGCAGGCAAGGGCTCAGCTGGATCTGGTTCCACAGTGTCTGCTGGGTGGGCCCATCTGCCACGTGTGCTTCTGGGGCAACAGAATTGAAATGAATGAATTATAATTGATTGCCACATGGGAAATATATGGAAAAACCTCTCCGTGTTCCCAGCTATCGCTAAATTATACGTTAACAAAATATCTTTTGTGGGCTAGCCTGGAATTTTGCTGCCATTTTTATCATGGTATCTATGGGAAAAGTACATTCCACGTTCCAATTTCTGGCTCACAAATTAGTAATTGGAAAACATTCTGGTCATGAGCACAGACAGCAATAGAACTGCCTGTGGCCTAGAAAGAGAAGGGGAATAAAGGCTGTTGGCAAGAAATAAAACTCTCACAATTTAGCATACAATATAGCGCACCAAGTGATGGCTCCCATACAACTAAAATTCATTAGACAACGATATTCCACAATTTGGACACCTTTCTCATGGCCAAACTGGAACTGCAGCTCCAAGTGATGGCTTTAAATGGCACCTTTCTCGCCTGGCCAGTGTGGCTCATGATTGAGTGTGAACCTATGAACTGGGTGGTCACGGTTCAATTCCTAGTCAGGGCACATGCCCGCATTGTGGGCTCAATCCCCAGTGTGGGGCGTGCAGGAGGCAGCCGATCCATGATTCTCTCATCACTGATGGTTCTGTCTCTCTCCTGCTTCTTCCCTCTCTGAAATCAATACATTTTATTTATATTTTTTAAATGGTGTCTTTCTCTAGTTACCTTTTTCACCCCCACCCTCCAGCTGTTACTTGCAGTGGCTTCAAACAGAATACCTAACTGTTGCACAATTAAGTCATGCAGCTAACTGATAATTAAGGAGTTTTCATTCCTGCTTTTAAGATGTGCCTGTTTTCCAAATCTCCCTTAAGCTATGGAGCCCTCAGGTGGAAGGCATGCTTTGAGGAAGGGCTGCTGCATGGGTTGAAGTGCAAGGCTGATTACTCCATGCCATTGTCCCCCCTCTCTGCAGATCACCTTGTAGTTCACCATTAAATGCCATTGCACTTCTCTTCCCAAACGAATCCACATTGTGGGGGGCTGTGGCTTAGGCCACCGTCGTGTGGGCTCCAGAAAGTAGCACACAGAGCCCATCTCCCCATCTGGCAAGCCGTGCCACACAATTTCCCAGGGAGGTATGCCCATTGGAGTGAATTTTGGAAATCCTGTGGGTTATATTGTTCACTGGGACTGCCCTAGGGCACACATCATCGGGAGAGACTCCGGATATCCTGACACTTTGGTCCTGATGACAGGAGACCTGTGTGAGAAGAACGCTTACTCTGTAGCTGATCCAGGGGGAAGGGCCAAGTTTGGAGGAGCCATGGAGGACATATCTAGAATCAACAAAATTCTGTGATTCAGAGTGCTATGGAGGAGCCTTACAAGTTGTGAGGACAGGCTAGACAGCCAGCTAAAGAACCTATAGCATCAGATTGAACTATCCAAGGACATGGGGGGGGGTGTCCTGAGAATATAAAAGAGGCAATATTTTTGCCAAGTTCAAGAATCTTAAATTTATACAGAAAGGACTTTATATTAATATAGAAGCAAAACTGGAAAATCCAATCTCATGATTAATATGGGTGCAATTTACAGTGTTTTTGGAGGCAAAGAAAAATTATACACACACACTGAGTGGTCAGATTATTTTGATCTCTGAACACATAATAATCTGGCCACTCAATATATATAGATAGATTAGTGGCCTGGTGCATGAATTCATGCATGGGTGGGGTCCGGCCAGCCTGGCCAGGGGGAGGGGACATGGGCAGTTGGCTAGCCTGCCTGCTGGTCGAACTCCTGGTCGAGGGGACCATTTGCATATGAGCCTTTTATTCTATAGGACAGACACTGAGTGGCCAGATTATTATGCGTTCAGAGATCATCATAATCTGGCCACTCAGTGTATATATATTTCAGCTCCAGGAAGCTGGGGTACATGCCCATACTCCTATAAAGCTGTACACTCACCAACAGCAGCTGGGTGTACAGGGTTAGGACACACCATTAGAAGGTTCCTGAGAAGGATCTGCTGAGTCCCTGGCTGCAATTGCTGGTTATACAAAATCTCCAACATGATGGCAAGGCAACACCCTGATGCCATCCGATGAAATGGCAGCTGGGATGAGAACAACCAGTTGGATGTCTATGTCAGTTTCAACACCCAGCTGTGACCGTTGCTCAAAAGGCATCTTAGTACCTGACACCGCACTCGCCTTCCTGAGAGGGGCCGGGCTTCTCACAAACCCACGAAGCTCAAGAATTGAGAACAGAAATAAATGGGACTCAAAACCACCAAATGACTATCTCTTGGTTAAGGCATCGGCACAGATTTGCTATTGTATGGCCAAGAAGAGCAGAGAGAATTTGGCCCATTAAGATAATAATTGTAACTCTCAGATAAAGTATATCATGAAGTGACTGGTTTAGTCTTTTCATTTTTAGTTGAAATCTAAATAAATTTATGTGCATATTAGGAATTAATTTTTTTTAAATACCCTGTCAAATGGTCCCTGGGGTGAAATCTTTCCCTGCTGACAAGCCCAGGCCTACAGTAACAGATGTGCTTCTTCACTGCATGTTCAGTGAGAAGATGCAGGGGAGGGTCTAAGAAGCACCAACACTTTGCACGAGTAGTGAGCATCAGGATATTTTGATATGGCCTGAGCAGCATGGCTCAGTGGCTGAGTGTTGACCTATGAACCAGGAGGTCACAGCTCGATTCCCGGTCAGGGCACATGCCCAGGTTGTGGGTTTGATTCCCAGTGTGGGGCGTGCAGGAGGTAGCTGATCCATGATTATCTCTCATCATTGATGTTTCTATCTCTCTCCCTCTCCCTTTCTCTCTGAAATATATATATATATATATATATATATATATATATATATATATATATATATATTTTTAATGATATGGCCCTAACTGCTTTGGCTCAGTGGATAGAGTGTTGACCTGTGGACTGAAAGGTCCTAGGTTCTATTCCAGTCAAGGGCATGTACCTTGGTTGCGGGCACATCCCCAGTAGGGAATGTACAGGAAGGAGGCAGCTGATCGATGATTCTCTCTCATTGATGTTTCTAACTCTCTATCCCTCTCCCTTCCTCTCTGTAAAAAAATCAATAAAATATATATTTTTAAAAAGAAATGGTATGTACAAAAATAATAATGTGACATAAACAAACTATACTTGTGGTTTCTATTAGTGACCAGGCACTGCAAATACTATGGCAGTCCACTGCTTATATTCCTGATTGAAGAAAATGTTCATCGTGAGTAAGAAATGAGTGAAAGCAGAAATGGAATGCCACATCACCCATCCAATGAAGGGTCACAGACTCTGAATTCTAGCCAGGGTTCTTGGAGATCCATGAGCCTCGGGTTAGGAACCTCTTTTCTAGTTCAGACACATAATGAAGACAAAAGGCTAGACTGGCCTCTGCATAATTAATTTTAATAGACCATAGCGATCATTTAAATGCAATGTACTATTTTACAGCTGACAGAACACTGGCTCAGGTAGGCCAAGCGCTTTCCTCAAGGTCATGCAATTATTTAGTAGGAGGGTTCCGACTCCAGCCGCCTTGTTTCAAGCTAAGCCAACACTCCCCCGTGAACCAGGCAGGCTGCTTTCCTCATTTGTTTGTTTGCACACAATGCTGACCTTCCCCACACTGCCAAAACGATCGGAGCCCAAATTCATACTCCAAAACTGGACTTCATGGCTGACCACTGAACCTTGATTGCTTGTGGATGCTCAAAGACTTCAAGGAACAAGAGACTAATGACTACATCTAAGGTCTGTACACAAAACATTAAGCTCTGAGGGTGGGGGAATGCAGGGGGAGTGATGAGGCCAGCGTTGATAGCTTTATTAGAGATCGGCAGGAATACAAAGACAGCACACTGGGGATATTCTCAAGATTATTATGAAGTCAGAGGAGCTGGAAGCAGCAGGAAAAGGAGCGATCATAAAGAATCACCCTGCCCTGACTGTTTTGGCTCAGTGCAGAGGGCGTGAGCCTACGGACTGAAGAGTCCCAGGTTCGATTCCAGTCAAGGTCATGTACCTCGGTTGCGGGCACATTCCTAGTAGGGAGTGTGCAGGAGGCAGCTGATCAGAACAGAATGTTTCTCTCTCATTGATGTTTCTAACTCTCTATCCCTCTTCCTTCCACTCTGTAAAAAAAAAACAATAATAAAATAAAATCAATAAAATACACTTTAAAAAAAAAAAAAAAGAATTACCCAGGGAGGTTGTGCACGAGAACAGAAGGTAAATGCAATGTTGGATTGACAGGCAGTTGACAACTTAACTGTGTCAACAACAGTTGCGATGTCAGCCAAGTCACCGACACTGAATGCCTTCATGGCCTTGCCATTCACAGTGCAGTCTCTGGAGCAGCAGCTGCAGAACTGCCTAGAAGGTTCTTAAAAAGAGAAACTCTCGGGCCCCACCCCAAGCTTCAAAAGCAGAACCCACACTTTCATTGGATTTCCAGGTGGTACACTTTCAAGCTGGAGAAGCACTGATTTGGTAAATCTGACGTCCAAGACACATGAGAATTGCCAAGAAGCACAATCATACTATTGACAGGATGTTGAAGGTGAGCTTGGGGTAGGATATGGAAGGAAGGAACTTTTGATTGAGTTTTTGGAAAATATTTTCAAAAACTCCCTTACTAAAATTGAAGAGATGCTAAACAGCGGCATTGGCCAGTCCAGTAGTGCTTTGCATATTGTTTTATTATAAAGTGTTGAAAAATGCGATAGGTTTGCATATGGTGATATGATTGGCACAGTGTTCTGTTCTCTAAAGAAACTACTCTTTCTTAAAACGTGCTGAAGCAAAAGGAATGATACATTGCTGATGAAAACTATCAACGCCATGGATTACCCAGACTAAACCTGGGTTAATTTTCTACTTGCTCTTTTAAAAGTTTCCAGGGTCCTATTGCCTCCTCCTACCCATTCTCTGCATCCCCAACACTGATTTCTCTCCTGTACTTCCTTGAACGTTTAACATCACTGTCCGTACAGTCATCCACCCATGCACCCATCCATCCATCCACCCATCCATCCATCCATCCATCCATCCATCCATCCATCCATCATCCTTCCACTCACCTGTCTAGCCATTAAGTACTAACCAGCAAGTACCAGGCATCATTAAAATATTGAGGTTACTCCATGCCATCTGCAAGTCAAATAAGATATGCTCCCTCTTTTGAGAAGCTATTATTGTTTTGGTATAAAATTTCCAGAGAAATCCTTGGCTCTTCCATATGCTGCTTTCATTTTGCATAACTCTTTTTTATTTAAATTTTGAATTTCTCAATTACAGTTGACATTCAATATTATACTAGTTTCGGGCATACAGAATAGTGGTTAGGCACACAATTTACAAAGTGATCGTCCCAATAAGTCTAGTACCAACCTGGACCCATACATAATTATTATAATATTAGAGGCCTGGTGCACGAAATTCATGCACTTGGGGGGGGGGTCCCTCAACCTGGTCCCTCTAGCAGTCTGGGACCCCTTGGGTGATATCGGCCTGATCAGGCCTAAGCTGGCAGTCAGACATTCCTCTCGAAGTTCGGGACACCTCGCTCCTTACCACCCTCCTGCAGCGGAGTCAAGAGAGGCTCCTGCCATGGCCCCTGTACTTGTCAGCCATGAGCCCAGCTTCTGGATGAGCAGCATTCCCCCTGTTGGAGCCCACTGACCACCAGGGGGCAGCTCCTGCATTGAGCATCTGCCTCCCTGATGGTCAGTGCACTTCATAGCGACCTGTCATTCTGCCATTTGGTTTATTTGCATATTAGGGTTTTATTATTTAGGATTATTGACTCTATCCCTATGCTGTACCTTACATACCCGTAACTATTTTGTAACTTTCGATTTGTACATCTTAAGCCCTTTCTCATTTTCACCCAGTCCCCACCCATCTGCCAACCATTAGTTTGTACTCTATATCTATGGGTCTGTTTCTGTTTTGTTTGTTGATCATGTTTAGATTCCATGTGTACCGGTAAGTGAAATCACATGGCACTGTCTTTCTCTGTCTGCCTTTCACTCAGCACAATAGCCTCTAAATCCATGCATTAATCTGATAATCCTGTCAATTCTAGTCCTAAAACATCTGCTGAGTTTGAATATTCCATCTCCATGGCCTTCTTGGTCCTATAGCTTATTTTATGTCATTATCAGCACTCCCTGTAACATTATCCCTTCCTTCTATCAGGTATCTCCAGGAAATGCTCTATCCTGCTTTGACAGTTCCTTTCACTACATTATTCCATTAATTAGAAACCTTTGGGGGCCATCTGCTTCCTATACAGAGTGGCCAGATTATTATGATCTCTATACCCATAATAATCTGGCCATTCAGTGTGACATTTTATATATATATATATATATATATATATATATATATATATATATATTTAGAGGCCCCGTGCATGAATTCATGCATGGGTGGGGTCCAGTCAGTCTGGCCAGGGGGAGGGGACATGGGCGGTTGGCTGGTCTGCCTGCTGGTTGAACTCCTGGTCAAGGGGCCAATTTGCATATTAGCCTTTTATTATATAGGATTATATAGGATAGACACTGAATGGCCAGATTATTATGCGTTCAGAGATCATAATAATCTGGCCACTCAGTGTATAGTCAAGCCTGAGCTCCATAGTATAGCAGTTAAGCTTCTTTTCCTAATATGACTCCCATTTACCTTTCTAGACTCATTTCTTGCTGTAACAATTCTCCATCCCTGATGAAAACCCCAACATTCTAGCTATATTGTAGTTCTATCGCTCCTGGAGTGTGTCACACTGTGCCATGTCTCTGTCCCTTTCATTATGCTGTGTTTTATACTTCCAAAGCCATTCCTACCCACTTCATTTGTTAAGAGCCATCTTAAATGTCACCTCTTCTGGGAATCTCATTGGGGAGAAACAGGAGCATCAGAGAAAGTTCCACAGTAGAAGTGACATTATATTCATTTACAACTGTGAGAGCAAGTGACATTTCCATTGAGGGTTCCACCATGAACAAAGACATCCCTCTTTTCCATAGTCTCACTGGATTTTGAATCTGAATCTAATATAAGACTTGCAATTTTAATGAGAGTTCCAGCGCTAGTTAGTTTTGCTCAGTGGCTAAAGCATCAGCCTTTGGACTGAGGGATCCGGTTTCAATTCTGGTCAAGGGTACATGTCTGAATTGTGGGCTCGATCCCTAGTAGGGGACATGCAGAAGGCAGCCGATCCATGATTCTCTCTCATCATTGATGTTCTCTCTCCCTTTCCCTCTCTGAAATCAATATAAATATATTTTTAAAAAATTGAGTTCGAGGTTGATGTGCTCATGTCCCCAAGCTGACTGTGAGGACCTTGAGGACAATGGACACTTATTATCACAGTTGCACCCTAGTAAAAACCTGCTGGATGATTGATACATGTTTGCTGAACAATATATTTGTCCATCCAGCTTCTAAGATGGCCTCCAATGATCCCTGCCTCCTTGTATTTCACTGCCTTGAGTAATCTCCTCCCTTTGAGCAACCTGCTGTTCCCTAATTGACCATGTTAACGGTGAGAATATATTGCTTTTCTGTTAGGCTGTAACATTAAGCTTTCCATCTTGCTAGCAGATTGTCTCTATGGCTTTCATGGGTTGCATGTTTTTATGTTTTTAAAATACATTTGTATTGATTTCAGAGAGTAAGGGAGAGGGAGGGATGGAGGGAGGGAGGGAAGGAAGGAGGGAGGGGAGGGAGAGAGAGAGAGAGAGAGAGAGAGAGAGAGAGAGAGAGAGAGAGATCAATGATGTGAGAGATCAATGATGTGAGAGAATCATGGATTGGCTGCCTCCTGGACAACCCACTATAGGGATCCAGCTCACAACCCAGGCATATGCCCTGACCTGGAATTGAACAGTGACCTCCTGGTTCATAGGTCAAGGCTCAACCACTGAGCCAGGTTGGCCAGGTTTGGGTTGTATGTTTTGATGACGTGAGCAGCTCTGCTCACTTCAGGGAGGCCTAGATGGCAAGGAATTAAAAACAGCCTCAGACCAACACTGAGACCCTCAGTCCCTCAGGGAAGGAATCCTTCCCCAGTCTAACTTCCCAATGAGGCCCCAACCCCTGTCAACCCTTCCATTGCAACCTTGTGAGAGACTATGGGGCAGGGGACCCACCTTACTCCTGTCCCAATGGCTGAGCCATAGAAACTGTGACATAATAGCTATGTGCTGTTTAAGCCACAAAGTTGTGGGGTAGTTTGCCATTCCAGCAGTAAATGAGGAATACAATGAGAGAACCCATGTGGGAGGCTGATAGATAAGAATGACTAAGGAATAGTTATGTATGATCCTGGATGCTGGGTTAAATGTGAAAAAGACTTTGGAAAGCGAGACTTATTTTAGGACTTCCGGTACTAGATTTTTATACACAGCACACCTATGCTGTCAAGGATGATCCCTTGCCACAAAGGTTAGGATCCTTCAAAGAGGAGTCTTCCATTTAGCAATGCGGCCATCTTTCTTATCACTCTGACAAGTTCTTATAATGTGAGGAGCCCAGTGCCGGCTGGGTCAGGTCAGGAAGGCTTTGCCATCACATTAGAGGTGAAAGAAGCCTCCAGAAGACTGACTCCTGTGAGGGAGACAGGAATCTGACTGTGCCAGCTCCTACCTCTGAGTGGTTTTGTCCTGTCTCTGACCTCCAACGGGGCTGCCCTGAGCTATACTTGTCCTGTTTATTTTGCCTCAACAAGTTTTTGTGTCTGGCACACTGGGTGTTCAGTAAGCATTAGTTGAATGATGAAATAAATGAAAATATTAACTAAATGAAGCTCCTTGAATGCAGGAGAAGATTTGACTTTATGATCATGTTGACCAATGTCACCCACTAAATTAAAGAAAAAGAAGCTCCTTAAAACAACATCCACATTTTGTAGTTTTATCGATTTCTCAAGGCATCTAACACACCATTTGGCATATGGCAATTTCCCAATAAATTCCTATTGCCCGATAGGCTGATGGGGAACACCATAAAGGTTTTAAAACACAGGAAATGATAACATAAGAAAACATTCAATTTCCCCACTAAACTAAAGAAATTTATTTATTTTTAAATACCACCGGAATGAAAATCGAGAAGGGTCATCTAATAACTTAGGAAAAATCACAATCATGGCAGAATAAATGAACATATTGCATGCCTCCTGGTGGGTGAGTTCCAGGGAGTTAGAGACTAACCTTTGCATGGGTATTTCAAGTACATTGACTCGAAGCAAATTAGTCTCTTGTCTGCATCTGATTGCCATCCAGGGGATGCTTAAAATGGGAGAAGGATTTTGCTCGTGAGTGGAGGAGGTCTCAGAAATGCAAAGCAAAATCAACCAGCTGACCAACAGTAGAAAAAACCCCAAAAACCCAGCGTCCAAGGCCAAGGTGATTTTCCTGTGCTTCATGAAGGAGGAGGATTGGAAGCAAAAACAAAGCAGCACACTAACAACCCCCCTTTCCCTCGGATCTCTGATGTTGGGTGAGGGCCAATTAATATCGCCAGCCTGAAGCCCAAAGGATTAGCAAGGATCGTTTACAGCAACAGAAGCGGGGCCGATCAAATAAACAGAAATGCAAATTAATGGAGGAAGAAATGAGGCTAAATACCAGGCAACATAAGTGGGGACACCTTCCCAGAGTTCCCCAGGGGCAGACTTAGCCAGAAAGATGCCTCCAGCATGCCATTCTCCAGCAAGGGGAAAGTCGGTAGCAGCTTTAATTAAGCACCATGAGGTACGCGGGACCTTCGTAGTTACTCAACCAGTATTTATCCCTCATGAGATGGACCGATTATGCATTTCCAGTTGAGAGAAAAGGAGGAGATAAGAGCATTATTTTCAAGGACCTCGGGGCTATTTCTCCCCAACTTTCTGAAATGTGATCTTGGATACACCACAACCCCTGATGTGGACTGGGGGTCGCCGATGGAGGCAGACTGTAGATAAGAATAAAACATTTTCTTCCTTACTTTGTGTGTTTGAACTCTAGGATTGACACTCCGAGGACGCTCAGAGGCAGCAGTTACAGTCAAGCTTGCTGTGCAAGACGCACGATTTACTAAGTACCATCTGCAAGTGACTCCTCAGTGATCAGCAGGCTGATGTACAAGACAACAACATTTGTTAAAATGCATTTTTATTGATGTCAGAGAGGAATGAAGGGGGGGGGGGAGAGGAACATCAGTGATGAGAGAGAATCATTGATGGGCTGACTCCTACTGGGAATCAAGCCTGCAAAAGTGTGCCCCAACCAGAAATGAGACCAGGACCTCCTGCTTCATAGGTCAATGCTCAACCACTGAGCAGCACCATCAGGTGACAACATCATTTCTTAAAGCAAAAGGAATCTTTTTGGCTTAGGGGAAAGTCAGACTGTTTTCTCCCATGACTACTTCCTTTTAGAAATGTAAAACCTTCCTGTTGTACTCATTAATTAATTCTCTTAAAGACCTAGTTGGTTTGGCTCAGTGGATAGAGCATTGTCTGCTCACTGAAGGGTCCTGGGTTCGATTCCATTCAAGGGCATATGCCCAGGTTGCAGGCTAGATCCTCAGTGGGGGGCATGCAGGAGGCATCAGATCCATGATTCCCATCATTGATGTTTCTCTCCCTCTCCCTTCTTCTCTGAAATCAATAAAAAAAATTTTTTTAAAGAAGGCTACAGCAAAGAAGGATCTCATTATAGGCTCTGGCTGCTTTGGATTTCAGGACCAAACGTGAGGATGGAAGGAACTTGAAATGAAAATTCAGGTCAGATGACGGTGGTCAGACCCAGGCCTTGTTGTGCACCCAGCTCTGGCTGTCTGGAGACTAAGAAAGTGCGCCATGATGAATTCTCACACCCAGGAAGCCATCCCAGAGGCGGCGGGGGGAGGGGGGCATGCAGGGGGGCCCATGGAGAGCCACGTGCCCATGGGAACAGCTCATCATGCTGCTTCTGTGAGGAGGCACTTTAAGGGCCGCCAGCTGTAAACGCCCCCCCCTCCCTCCCCCAGGACTCTCAGGCTGGAGAAAAGCGCACCAAGGCATATTTCAGGAAATCGAAGGAGATGTTTCATCCAGAATATAAAAAGGACTCTTCCCACTTATGAATAAGAAGATAAATGGCCCCGTTTGAAAATGGGCAAAGCATTTGAATAGCTGTTTATCCAGAGAAGACATGCAGATGGTCAAGAAGCACAAGGAGCGAACGCCGATATCATTTGCCATCAGGGAAATTCAGAAGGAAAGCACAGTGAGATAGCACTTCAGACCCACTAGGATGGCTCGAATCAAAAGACACGTAATCACAAGTGTTGGTGACAATGTGGAGAAATTGGCACATTCATACATTGCTGGCGGGAATGCAAAATGGGAAACAGTTGTCAGTTTCTTTAAGAGTGAAACAATATGATTCAACAATTCCTCCCCTAAGTGTCTACCCAAGAGGAATATAATCATATGCTCACAGGCAAAGATTTTTGCATAAAAGTTCAAGCAGTGGAAACAAACACCCATCCTCTGATGAAAAGATACATGAAATGTCATATAGGCATGCGATTGAGAGGTATTAAGTCAGGTCAAGGAATGAAGTACTGATGTATGCTATAATGCGAATGAAACTTTCTGTTCTTAGCAATTCACGTGACCAAGTCATTTCACACTCTTACAATTCAAAGGAGTAGGTGCTACTACCGTGTTTCCCTGAAAATAAGACATCCTCCAAAAATAAGACCTACTTACAGGTTTCCTTCTGAGTGAAATATAAGGCATCCCCCAAATAAGGCCCCCAGGCTCTGTCTCAGAATGAAAATTAATTTACCGTAAACTGGTTGCTAGGGCTGCCCTGACTGGTGTCTAGCAACCAGTGACCTTATGCGGAGTCCTGACATCACTGCTGTGTGAATGGAGAGAAATCAGTGTGGAAACTTTGTGAAACTTAAACTGCAAGAAGTTGTGACTTGGGTGAAGAATTCATGGGAGAAAATCACTGACAGTTGCATTGCAAATGCACTGCAAGCAGGCTACCTTGACAAGAAGTACTCATTTAAAGACAGTGCTATTGCTAAACATGAGAGATTTGGTCCACTGATTCTGAAAGAAATGGAGTCACAAGAAATTCACCAGGAAATTCAGGAATTGGATTGTTATGATGAGGTTCCAGAAGATGATGACATGATTGTCATTGAATAAATGAGTAAGTTCTTGATACTGTAGGATTCACAGTTTGTCTGGTTTGTGTTGACAACTACCGTACTACCGAACCGTATACAGGTAATAACTTTCCTTTATTTTCATTTAACAATAAATGTGTACTGTATTCTTCTTCATGGAAAAATAAGACATCCCCTGAAAATAAGACCTAGCGCATATTTGGGAGCAAAAATTAATATAAGACACTGTCTTATTTTCGGGGAAACAGGGTATTCTGTCCATTTTATAAATGAGGCTGCAAGCTACACAAGGGGGCAAGCTACACAAAGGGTAAGCCCACAATCATATAACTGGGAAGAGATACAAAAGATTCAACTCCGGACAGCCTAGATCCAGAGCTGACACTCAAACACCAGACTTGCCTGCACCTTAGCTTTTATTCCACAGGAATAAACCATTGCATAACATAATTTGGAGGTCATTTTCCTACAAATGCAACCATATGGGATACAGCAATTAAGTATGGGAAAGAACATGGGTAATCTAAACTAAAAAAGTGTTAATCCTCACCCGAGGATATTTTCCCATTGATCTTAAAGAGAATGGAAGGAAAGAGGAGAGACAGAGAGAAAGAAACATTGATGTGAGAGAGAGACATCCATTAGCCCCAGCCAGGGCCTGGGATTGAGCTGCAACCTAAGTACGTGCCCTTGACTGGCATCCAACCTGGGGCCCTTCAGTCCAAGGGCCAACACTCTATTCACTGTGCCAATTGGCTAGGGCAGAATGATATATTTCATTAAGGCTTTATTTTCCAGCCATTGGTCAGAGTTTCATTATGTAAATTATTGGAGTTATTATTAAAAATGTGGGTTTAAAGATCTTCAGGCTCACAGGGTGATCCTGGAAAGAGTGGGATGGGAGGAGAGCTGAATAATGAGCAGAGGAAGGAACAAGTCAAGGAAACTTAAGTTCCTGCAAGAAGAGGCTTTAGCTGAAACTGGTTTGGCTCAGTGGATAGAGCATCAGTCTACGGACTGAAAGGTCCCAGGTTCAATTCTGGTCAAGGGCATGTACATTGGTTGTGGACACATCCCCGATGGGGGGTGTGCAGGAGGCAGCTGGTCGATGTATCTCTCTCATCGATGTTTCCAACTCTCTATCCCTTTCCCTTCCTGTCTGTAAAAAATCAAAAAATATGTTTAAAAAAAAAGAAAGAGGCTTTGGCTGGCTCTCTGGAAGAAGAGGAAAAAGAAAACATTTTTGAGAGAAAGTGAAAATCATTGCAATAGCACGGCCTGTAGGAATTGAAAGGAATTTAGGCACCAATATTACTATGAACACAGGTTTCTGTATTTGCCCATGTGTTCATCTCCACTGGAGAACTGTATAATTCATTTGGCGTTGTGTTCATCTGGCATCTATTGCTTTCACCTTGAAGAACTCCTCTTAGAATTATTTGCAGAGCAAGTCTACCAATAATGAACCCCTCAACTTCGCTTTATCTTAGAAAGTCTAAATTGCTCCTTGGATTTTGAAGTACAGTTTTTCTGGAAACAGTATTCTTGGTTATGACTTCTTTTTAGCGTTTTGACTTTATCATCCCACTCCTGCGAACATACAATGCTTCTGCTGAGAAATGTGCTGGATCTGATGAAAGCACCCTTTTTTGTGGTGAGGTTTTCCTCTAGCTGCTTTTAAGATTTTCTCTTTGCCTTTGACTTTTGACAGTATGATTATAATATGTCTCAGTGTGGGTCTTTTGGGATATATCTTGGTTGCAGTTATTAGAACTTCTTGAATTATTATGTATATTACTTTAAAAATACCTTCCAACCTTTTAAAAATATGTTTTTATTAATTTCAGAGAAGAAGGGAGAAGGGGAGAGAGATGGAAACATCTGTGGTGAGAGAGGATCATAGATTGGCTGTCTCTTGCATGTCCCTTATTGGGAATCAAGCCTGCAACCCAGACATGTGCCCTGACCAGGAATTGAACTCTGACTACCTAGTTCATGGGTTAATGCTCAACCACTGAGCCACTCCAGCTGGGCTCTTCCAGTCTTTATAGACTGGCTTTGTTCAGGAAAATCCTTTTCTGCCTAGCCCATATAGAAAGTCTAGGACTTCTCAAACCTTTGCTGAGGATGTGTGTTCTTTGGGCTTGTTTGTGTGGCTTTAATCATTTTCAATTCATTAAGTAGCTTGTTCCTACTCTTCAGAAGCCCATAATCTCTTGTCCACCCTGGAATGTCATCAAGGAACCACAGCTCTAGCATGCCATGGTGATCGCAGCTGCTTCCAGCAGCTTCTACATGAGGTCAACAGCTCCATCAGCATTCCAAGACAGACGAGACAGACATGGGTTCCTCAGATGAGCCAGAACTTGGGATGCATGATCTACGCTTTGTTTCTGATCTGAGGTCCTCAGTGGGGGGAGGTTTCCTCCTGTTTGCAATGCATTAGGTCAGACCAGGGGGAAGAGCAAGAATAAATGCCCCTCCCCCTTCGCTGGAATTCCTTCTTCCTTTTACATTGATCTGGGTGCTGTCATTTCTCAATTGGTCTCTAGAGTTTTCAGGAATGCACATTGGTCCATATATTGACTCAGCTTCTCTGTGGGAGAGTAAGGGTTTAAAGCTTCTTTTTTGCATTTTTTATATGTAAATTTATTTTAGAATTACGAAACAAATTCTAAAGACTATGGAGAGTTCCTGTGTATCTGTCAGCCACTAACCCCTATTGTTAACATTGTACATCAGCATCAGTTACTATTTGTCATAATTAATGAACCAGTATGGCTACATGATTAGTAACTAAAGTCCACAGTTTATTCAAATATCCTTAGACCTTACCTAGTGTCCTTTATCTGTTCCAGGATGTCACCTAGGATATCATATCATGTTTAATTGTCATGTGCCCTTAGGCTCCTCAAGGCTCCAACAGTTGTAGCACTTACTTTTGAGGTACAAAAGGCAAGAAATTCTTTTTATGATTTAATTAAACTGGTTAAGAATTTTCCATTGCTTGTAACTCACAAAATAGCCAACTGATAAGAGTTTTCAAGTCTAAACACACCCTATATAATAAAAAGCTAATATGCAAATCAACCAAACCGCAGAACGACCAGTGGCTGTGACACGCACTGACCACCAGGGAGCAAACGCCCAATGCAGGAGCAGCCCCCAATGGTCACTCTGCTCCCACAGGGGAGCGCCACTCAGCCAGAAGCTGGATTCACAGCTGGCGAGCACAGTGGCAGAGGCGGGAGCCTCTCCCGCCTCCCTAGAAGTGCTAAGGATGTCCAACTGCCAGGAGTGGGCCTAAGCCACAGGCAGACATCCCCCGAGGGCTCCCAGATTGCAACATGGAGCAGGCTGGGCTGAGGGACCCCCGAGTGCACGAATTTCATGCACAGGGCCTCTAGTCCTATATAATATGCTAATTATCCATTACGCCTGAGGCATAACTGACAGCATAACAATTAGATCACGGTTCTGCAGGAGGGTGGGGCAGCAAACTACAAGCAAGCGGGCAGCAGAAAACTACAGGAGGGGGCAGGGCAGCAAGCTATAAGGGGGGAGGAGGGAGGGCTACTAGAGGGTGGGCAGCGGGCAGAGAGCTACAGGAGGGCAGCAGTGATCTACTGGTGCACAGATTCGTGTGCACGGCTACTAGTTATTTTATAATGAGAAAAGTGAGGCCCATGGTATCAAAATGATTGCCCATCATATTACCCTCTTTGTATGGACAAGAGCTAAAGTGTTATTCCATGGAATTTCTGTGCTTTCTGATTCTATGACACGTACTGCTGGGATACACTGCAATCACATTATTGCAAAAATAGCTTCATTACAGTATGCATTTTGGAGTGAAATTTTTCATCAGCAAGTTAAAGAGAGATAATTTCCACTCAATGACTTGTGTATCAGCATCTATAGTAACAAATTACTAAGTAAAATGATTCAGAAAAAAGTCTATTCTTCATCCATTAATCCATCCATCCATCTACTCTAGCATAAATATATCTAAATATTTACTCAGCAAATATTTATTAATCACCCGTTACTGGCCAGACAATACTTTGTGCAGTGTAAACCAATCCCTGACGATCTCCTTTATCTCGTCTATTAGAACACTCATGAGTTGTCGGCAATATTTGGTCATAACCCAAATGCTATCAGCGTACTGAAATTCATGAACCTTGTTTCTTTTTCTTTTTTTTTAATTGATTTTTATTAATTATGGTATCACATAATTGTCCTTATCCCCCCATTCCCATCCCAAACCCCTCGGAAGGGAGAGGGAGAGCGAGATAGAGAAATATCAATGACGAGAGAGAATCATGGATTGGCTGCCTCCTGCACACCCCACATTGGGGATCGAGCCTGCAACCTGAGCATATGCCCTGACCGGGAATTGAACCATAAGCACATGGTTTATAGATCCATGCTCAACCACTGAGCCACTGCAGAGAGGGTGACCCTGTGTCTTTGCTGAGGATTCTACGTAGAAATGTATGCTTGACAATGGGGGAGACTGAAGTACAAATGTTGAACTCAAAAGAACAACCAGCTGAGGGGACATGACAAGCAACCTCCAGCAAAGGGGCTGTTGTCATGCAAGCCAAGGCAACAACCTGGAGCAGAACATCACCTACAATGAACTGGGGCCCTGGCTGGTGTGGCTCAGTGGCTAGAGCATTGGCCTACAGTCAAAAGGGTCCCAGGCTTGATTCCGGTTAAGGGCACGTACCTTGGTTGTGGGCACATCCCAGTAGGAGGTGTGAAGGAGGCAGCCGGTCAATGTTTCTCTCTCATCGATGTTTCTTACTCTCTGTCTTTCCCCTACTCTCTGTAAAAAAATCAATAAAATAACAAAAATGAACTGAGGACATTGATGCAGGTGCTGTATACATTCCCACAAGGGCAATGAGCAAAATTTCTTCAAAATGCTGTTAACAACTTTTTTTTTAGTCCTTACCCAAGGATATTTTTCCATTGATTTTTAGAGAGAGTGGAAGAGAGAGGGGAAGGCAAGGAGAAATATCACTGTGAGAGAAATACATCGATGGGTTGCCTCCTGCACAAGCCCAACCAGGGCCTGTGCAAGGAAAAAACCTGCAACAGAGGTACGTGCCTTTGACCGGAATCGAACCTGGGACCCTTCAGTCCACAGGCCGTCACTCTATCCACTGAGCCACACCAGCTAGGGTGACGACTAACTCTTTGAGAGTCCAATGGGGCTGTTTCTCTGGAGACCATTGGAAGAGCTCTTGCATTAGGCATTCCATAGTGACTGGCATTTATGTTGCCACCATTTCCTGTCCCTCTCCACACACCCCCTAAGAAGGTACTGGTTAGAGTGAGGGAGCAGCTACCCATCCTGTCTTGAGCAGACCTGTCCCTAAACACCCACCGCCACACGGAGTAGAGGGAAGCCATGGCTCTCTTGCATTGAAAGTTCTACTGCTCTGGTAGGTTTGATGATGCTACTCCTAGAACATCCTTCAGAGGCGGGGCATGGAGGCCAGAGCTGTGCAAGAACAGCTCCGACAGTACACACACCATAGAGCCTGTTGGCAGCCAGGAGAAAAAAGGGGCTCTGGGGCCCATTTACAGCTCCCTGCACGACTCAGTGCAAGCCCTGAAGTCACATGATCAATATTAGCCCTTGTTTCTTTCGTATAGAAAAGTAATGGCAGCCAAAGCCAGTGTGGCTCAATGGATAGAGCGTCGGCCTGCAGACTGAAAGGTCCCAGGTTCCATTCTGGTCAAGAGCATGTACCTTGGTTGCGGGCACATCCCCAGTAGGGGGTGTACAGGAGGCAGCTGATCCATGATTCTTTCTCATCGATGTTTCTAGCTCTTTATCCCTCTCCCTTCCTCTCTGTAAAAAATTCAATAAAATATATTTAAAAGAAGAAAAGTAATGGCAGCCCTAGCCAGAACTGCTATCGCCCACCCCCAGGTGGGCACAGCAAAGCTCCCTGTCCGCAGCCCTCCTCTCCTGCTACATAGGAGCACAGACATCCATGAACAGACACCTGCCACGGGGTGATCCCATGTCCTCAAGTTCAGCCAATTCACTTGGCAGCAGCCCCCTCGTTCCCACTTGGCACTTGGCACAGGACACAGTGTCCCGCCTGTGCCCCAGCTTCGGGCAATGACATCAAAATTGCTCTCTGCAAGGGTTGGCTCAGGCCGGGAGGAGGCGATCCAGAGGTCACGCAGAGGAGTGGAGGGTGGCAGGCTGCCCCGAGCCAGCCTTTCCAGCACAGGCTGTGATGGCAACCTGCTCACCCGGGTGCCGCTCCTCCTCACAGGTGGGCTGTCCATGTGACCCCCAGAGGACTCTATGACATACTTCACATCCCTCGGGGCCATGGAAAGGTCAGAAGAAAGAGCACTCAGCTCCACCCAAAAGTGTTGTCAGCCCTAATCGGTGTGGCTCAGTGGATGGAGTGTCGGCCTGCAGACTGAAGGGTCCCAGGTTCGATTCCAGTCAAGGGCATGTACCTTGGTTGCGGGCACATCCCCAGTGAGAGGTGTGCAGGAGGCAGCTGGTCGATGTTTCTCTCTCATTGATGTTTCTAACTCTCTATCCCTTTTCCTTCCTCTCTGTAAAAACAAACACAATAAAATATATTTTTTTAAAAAGTGTCCTCATGACTGCAGGAATGACAGTCCCTTCAGAGACCTGGGCTTGCGGACCAGCAAGCCAAGTGTTTGAGGAGCTTCTCCTAGGATGATGGCCAGATTAAGAAAACCAACAAAGGCCAAAACAGGTTTGGCTCAGTGGACAGAGCGTCAGCCTGTGGACTGTAGGGTCCCGGGTTCGATTCCGGTTAAGGGCATGTACCTTGGTTGTGGGCACATCCCCAGTAGGGGGTGTGCAAGAGGCAGCTGATCTATGATTCTCTCATTGATGTTTCTAACTCTCTATCCCTCTATCTTCCTCTCTGTAAAAAATCAATACAATATATATATATTTTTAAAAAGAAAAGCAACAAAGTTCCTTTTTTTAAAAAAATATCTTTTATTGCTTTTAAAGAGGAAGGAAGAGGGAGAGAGAGAGAAACATCAATGAGGAGAGAGAATCATGGATGGGCTGCCTCCTAGGTGCCCCACACTTGAGGATCCACCCTACAACTAGGGCATGTGCCCTTGACCAGAATAGAACCATGACCTCCTGGTTCACAGGTGGATGCTCAAGCACTGAGCCATGCCAGCTGGGCAAACAGCGAAGTTTCCAGAACAAATGCACAGGACAAGGCAAGAGCCTCTGATAAGGGACAAGTCTGCTCAGCACACAGCTCTGGGTCACGTGCCCAGGGAGAGCTGGAATGACAGTCACTGCACAGCCTCCCTTTCACAGCCTTCCCATCAGCTCTGCACACCTCCTGGCCCGCTAGGAGCAGAGCTGATGGACTCAGCGGCCAGGAGCTTTGTTAGATGCGCAAGAAAACAAATCTTCTCCAAGGAAGAGGAGAAACAGCCCCCAATGCTCTGCGTTCACATGGACACGACGTGATTACTTCTCGTTTTCAGTGACACGATTGCGGTTACTTTGTTCCTGCATTTCCAAAATGACAATCAGCCTTTCTCCTCTTGACGGGATGCTTGAATCCTGAGGAATTCATTTAACTAAATGGCATTTGCTCTCGCCATTAGGCAATTATCTGCACTTTATGCAGAATTCATTGTGTGCGCTGCAAGCGATATATTTTATTTAAGGATTCTCCCCCAAACCGCAAAAGTGAGGCAAATGGCCTCTTATTTAATATAATGCCAATGCTTTCTATCTGTCTGTCTATCTGTAAATAAATGAGCCAGCTTTTAACTCTGAATATTTAAAACCTAACAAAATAATAGAGCAATCTACCTCAATTAGATCTCTCTCATTTCTTTTATTGGCAGAACAGTTAATTTCCAGAAAGATCTGCATTTTATTACCACAAACAAAGTGTAACAACTTGTGTAATCTCTCAGATTCATTTGCCTTTTGTCGGATGTGCATTAAAAATGGAGGCATGACAAAGGAGGAAATTGACATCTGCTTCAAATAGGAGACCATTATAAGCAGTGGACACAGCCACGATGCCCACATCCATCTTTATAACGGAACCCTTCTTGACTCTTAACAAAACATGTGGAGAAGGGAAAGTTCAGGAAGAAATACCACCGAGTAAGAGACTGAAGGTCTCATCTGCAGATTCACAGTGAGACTTCTTATGAAATCTTGGCGTAAAGATGGAGAAAAAATACTGAAGAATAGCCATAGAATTACGAAACAATGTTTTAAGATAATCAACTGCTTCTTCCCTCTTTGGGACACTTGAATTAGACCAGGCAGAGCCTAGAGGGAGTACCTTGAGAATCACACATACAAGCGAGGTAAGGCTTTGGCTTTTCTTTTAAAATTATGTATATTATATATACATAATATACACTCAGTGTATATTATGATCTCTGAATGCATAATAATCTGGCCACTCAGTATACACACACACACACACACACACACACACAAACACACACACACACACACACACACACACACACACACACACACACGAGGCCCGGTGCATGAATTTGTGCATGGCTGGGGTCTGGCCAGCCTGGCCAGGGGGAGGAGACATGGGCAGTTGGCTGGCCTGCCTGCTGGTCGAACTCCTGGTCCAGGGGACAATTTGCATATTAGCCTTTTATTCTACAGGACAGACATGGAGCGGCCAGATGATTATTCTTTCTGAGATCATCATCATCTGGCCACTCAGTGTATGTATACTAGAGGCCTGATGCACAAAATCTGTGGAAGGGGCTTGGCCCTTGCAGCCCTGGCTTCGTCCAGAAGGTCGTCTGGAAGGTTGTTTGGCTGTCTAGTCTCATTAGCATATTATACTTTTATCATTATAGATTTTTATTCATTTCAGAGAGAAAGAGAGAGAAACATCAATGATGAGAGAATCATGGTTCAGCTGCCTCCTGCACGCCCCCTACCGGGGATCAAGCCCGCAACCTGGGCGTGTGCCCTGACCTGGAATCAAACAGTGACCTTCTGGTTCATAGTTCAATGGTCTGCCATTGACCCACACTGGTCGGGCACCGTTTCTCATTTCCATGATGACAGAATCCTGCCACCCTGACCAGACTGTCTTCTGCGGTGATTAACACAAAAGGGGGCTTGCCTCTTTTGGGTTAGACCTTCCTGGAGATGGATGGGCCCAAAATACACTACACATTGACCACAGAACTGACTGGTGGACCGGAAGGGCTAGCCACCTCCCAAGCGGGGCTGAGTCGATATTGGAGGATCAAGTGGAAGTTTCCACGGCTCATTACTAATCTCCACTATTCAGGTTTCAGAAGTGAGTTCCGCATTAAGAAGATGCCAGCCCTGTTTAATTGCCCACCGTGGGAATTGCGGGCAGAAGAAGAGAACAGCGTGTCTTGCCCAATACGCATGCAGGGCTCCTTTCATAGGCTCACAGGGTGAAGGGGGGCAGAACACCAGCGGGTTACAAAAGGAAAACAGAAGCCTCAAGAACTTAGAACACGGAAATCTCCCCCACGCCATGCCTATCCAGACTGCACCACCCCTCCTTTTAATCAATCTTGCCAGCCAGTGTTTTACTATTTTCCTTGTTTTAACATTTGCCTCTGTCTACAAACATCAAACTCCAAACTTAGGAAGCATATTAATTTTACATTAGCTCTCCCCACCCCCATGTATAAACATGTTGTCATTCCATTTAATCAAAGAATAGAAAATAGGTAACACAGGATGCTCTCTACTCTATAATTATTATACATACCGGTACTTGCAGCCCCGCTCAGCAGAAATATTTGTGTAGTACACACCGCCCTCCTTGAATGCAAGAACGACTAACAGTCATTTGGGCATCATTGGTTTTTCATCTCTCCAAACAAGCTTGGTTTTGTCGGGGTTTTTATTACATACAAAGAATAGAGAGCTACTTCTGGATTATGATCAATCATCTCTGTCCTGGCAGGACAGCTAAGTAGTTAGAGCATCGTCCTGATATTCCAAGGTTGCAGGTTCGATCCCTGGTCAGGGCACGTATAATAATCAACCAATGGATGCATCAAAAAGTGTAACAACAAATCTCTCCCACCACCCCACTTCCTTTCTCTCTCTAAAGTCAATAATAATAAGAAGACTGATCATCAATTAACTTTGGCATTTTCATCATATCAGGAATTCACACAAACTATGTAGGTTTTGTTGAGCTGGGAAAGTTCTACTGTTAATCAATAAAAGTATTTTATCTTAGAAACTTATTAATATTCATTTATTTAGTATTTACCTGTTTTAAAAGTAAGAGTCAGTAAATGTTTTGAGTTACATGACTCTTGACTTTTTTTAAATCCTCACCAGAGGATGTTGTTTTTAAATTGATTTTAGAGAGAGGAAAGAGAAAAATATAGTTAAGAAAAAAAAGAAAAAAAAGAAGACATCTAATAGCTTTCAAAGAGACGATGTGAAAGAGTGAAAAATTAAATGCAAAGGTGCTAATTACTAGGCATGCATTCACTTTCAAGTTGTTCATTTAACTTCTACAACTAATGAGTAGAGACAGACTCCACACTGCAAACTGGGGCTTTCCAGAAACTCAGGTAATTAGAGTATCTCTTTATAATGGACATTACTCAGTAGGTAAGAAGAAACACATCAGAATGATTCTCATTATTTGTAAAACTCATTAGTGACTAGGAAAGTACAAATAATTTCCAAAGTACTATTGTGGTGTGTGTGTGTGTGTGTGTTTTTTTTTTTTTAATAATGCAAGGCAAACAGGTGATTTTAAATACACTAGTAGCCACATTTTTAATATATATATTGACTTCACAGAGAGAAAGGGAGATGAAGAGGGATAGAGACATCAATGATGAGAGAGAATCATGGATCGGCTGACTCTATTGGGGATCGAGCCTGCAACCTGGGCATGTTCCCTGAACTGGAATCAGATCTTGACTTCCTTCCTGGTTCATAGGTTGATGATCCCCACTGAGCAACATGAGCCAGGCCAAAGTACTGCTGTTCTTGACATCTTAAAACAGTGTCTCTGAGGATTGTGAAAATTTACTTTTCAAGTAAAAAACAAAAAAACACAAAAAAACAGAAAAACCCACAGATTTGGAAAAGTGTCATTGGTAATCTGGCTCTAAAACTTACCATTTGATGATTGGCTCTTACACATGCAACAGTTGGCATTAGGCCACTGTACATGTTAAAATGGCACCAGGGCTAGTCTTGGTTTTAATCTATTGATAAAATAGCCTAGAACCCAACTCTACTCAAGAAAAAGAAAAACCCACTGTAAGTGGAGAAGTCTGAGCTATACCTTCATAAATTTATGATCCACGTTTTTTGAAAATTTTATTTTTTTTGCCAGAAATTTTTACTGTTTCGAATAAAAGTATCTAGGCCATCACAATTGAGCCTTATATAAACCCATAACCATGTTACAAAATAGAAGGCACAATGCAGTATAAAAATATCTTTCTAGCAACATGAGGGCTCCCTGCAGTGGGTCATGTTCAAGGGCAACCTGAATTTCCCAGGAGGGACCCAGGAGGCAAGCCCTTCAGCCCCCAACTTTACTTTGAAGAGGGGCACTCTCTCCCCGCCACAACAATTCTAGGAAGGGGAGACATTTGAGCTGCCGAGACTGGGAAACAGGTAATTGCTTCCCTAGCTATGTTCCAACAACCCAAACATGAAGGTGCGGGATGCCCCAGGGATCAAATCCCCAGTCTTGGCAGGGATTTTAATTCTTTTTTTAAAAAAAATATATTTTATTGAGAGGAAGAGAGAGAGATAGAGTTAGAAACATCGATGAGAGAGAATCACCGATCAGCTGCCTCTTGCACACCCCCTGCTGGAGATGTGCCTGCAACCAAGGTACATGCCCTTGACTGGAATCAAACCTGGGACCTTTCAGTTTCCAGGCCAACGCTCTATCCACTGAGCCAAACCGGCCTCGGTGGGATTTTAATCCTTATAAAAATGATTCCCCACCTCTCATGATGAGCCTGTGTTCACTGGTCACACCATATTATACATGGTTGGCATAAAACAATGCATCCCACGATGTGAAAAATTTGTCCCCTTGGGTCACCAATCTCTGCTCAATTGCATTAGACCAGGGCCAACTGTGCTTCCAGATTACAAATCTATGTTACTAATTTCTCATAATTAAGAATTTCACTTAGGTTGGAGAAGAAAGCAAAGCGGACCCTTGCTGTTTTGAGAAGTGTTATATAAGTATTCTTCTCGTACAACTGCAAACCATCAGAGCACTGTGGAAATGTGTAGTGGGCCCTCAGAAAGCGGAATTGCTGGATTACCATATGATCCAGCAATTCCGCTTCCAACTAGAGCCCAGAGAAAGTGGAAAACAGGGATACAAACAGAAACTTGTACACCGGTGTTTATAGAAACACTGTTCACAAGAGCCCCAATGACCCATTGGCAGATGAATGGATTAACAAATGTGATATATACCCCTACAAGGGGAATTATAAAGTTTTAAAAATAAATGAAATTCTGATATGTGCTACAGCTGGATGAACCTTGAGGACATTATGCTGAGTGGAATATGCCAGACACAAAAGGACAAATGCTATATGATTTCACTTAGGTGAGTACTTAGAATAGACAGATTCATAGAGACAGAAAATAGAATAGAGATTACCAGGGTAAGAGAGGGGAAATAGGAAGTTATTGTTTAATGCAGTGGTAGCCAACCAGTGATGCGGGGACCACTGGTGGTCCATGAGGTCCAAAAGGCTGGAGACCGCTGGTTTAATTAATTGCTATAGAGTTTCTGTTGGGGATGATAAGAGAAAGTTCTAGAAATGGATACTGCTGATGGTTGCACAACACTGTGAACATACTTCATGGCACTAATTGGTACAACTAAAAATGGCTAATTTTATGTTATATATATTTTGCCAGAATTAAAACTAGGAGCTCCCTCAACAATCCAAAATCTTACCCAATATTGATGGGGGGGGGGGGGACGGGGACGACGACGACGACTTATAATCTGATAGATAGAGCACCTGAATTAATCTGAAAAGTAATCATATTATTTTAAATCTGAGAACACATAGACTTATGTGAATAGGGGGTTACGTTTCTGATATGTGAATAGGGAGTTAAGTTTTTCATAAGTTTCCTTTTCAAGGCCTGTGCGAAGCAACTGGGGAGGTGACTCAGCTGTGAATCCAGCAAGCAGAACAGATACGCGCGGTCAGGCCGACCCACCAGCAGCCAAAACATCATCTCGTCCACATCACCTTATCGCCTGATGACTAAGGATAATAGCTGACGTCTGCAGACCCCCAGACCGGCACATAGCACCCAGTCTACTCCCTTTTATCATCCTGTCCCCAGCACCGTGCTATGAGATACCCTGTCTTCTTGGTGGGCTGGCCTTCTCAATAAACGCCTTATATGATTCACCCTGCCCTTGTGATTGGACACAGAGACAGGCAGCCCAGCCCAACCGGGGGTTTCCTGGTAACAATATCACTGTGGGAAATGTATGACCCTATCCGTTATGGGCACAATCCTTTGAGCAGACTTTTCTAGCAATAGGTGAGGCAGGTCCATTTTGGTTCTGACTATTTCTAAAAAGCATTCTCAATGATAGTCCTCATGGCAAACTTGTGTGTCCGCCTCACCCAATGAATCCAGCTGGCCTTGAATTTAGGAAGGAAAACTTCGGTTCTGGCCCACAGTTACCATGCCCTAGCCGTGGTCGGCAAACTGTGACTCTCAAGCCATATGCAGCTCGTTGGCCTCTCGAGTGTGGCTCTTTCAAAAATTCCACGGCCTGGGTGAGTCTATTTTGAAGAAGTGGCATTAGAAGAAGTTTAAGTTAAAAAAAATTTGGCTGTCCAAATAAATTTCAATCATTGTACTGTTGATATTTGGCTCTGTGGACTAATGAGTTTGCAGTCCACTGCCCTATCAGGCACTGTCACTTTAAGATGGTGCTCGTCCAAGAACAAAGCAAAGCCATGTCAAAAGATACAGAGAACACAGGACAGCCAGCTGTGTGTGCCTATGAGTCCCTAATTAGAGTCTGATAATTCTCCTGAGTAGAGGGTCAGACAGAGACGTCCAAGAGCCAGAGATCTTGCTCTTATGTCGTCTATGCCGCTTACCTGATGAAGCAGTCCCGGCCATCCCGGTTCGCCGTCATCTCCCATCCATAGGGCGGAACCTGGTTCAAGCCCCAGGTCCCCGAGGGAGGTGGCCAGCCTGAAGACTTCGTCCTGTGGCTGCAAAAGAAGAAACAAAGGAAGAAAGCATCATTGTAACAGACTCCTGCATATTTCTTCTGAGCCGCTCCAAAAGGTGCATGGACCTGCTCCTCGCAATGGGCTGTATCCCAGTTGACTATGTGAATATTTTTTAAAAATATTTTTTATTGATTTTTCACAAAGAGGAAGAGAGAGGGATACAGAGTCAGAAACAGATGAGAGAGAATCATCGATCAGCTGCCTCCTGCACACTTCTTGCTGGGGATGTGCCCACAACCAAGGTACATGCCCTTGACCGGAATCGAACCTGGGACCCTTCAGTCCACAAGCCGACACTATACCCACTAAGCCAAACTGGTTTCGGTTGACTATGTGAATATTTTGTGCCAGGTATCATGCTTTGTGCTGTTCTATATAGAATCTTGCTTACTCTTTGTTTTTCTTTTAATCTGTCTTTACTGATTTCAGAGAGGAAGAGAGAGGGAGAGAGAAACATCAATGATGAGAGAGAATCAAGGATTGGCTACCTCCTGCAAGCCCCCCACCGGGAACCGAACCCTGACCTCCTGGTTCCTAGGTCCACACTCAACCCCTGAGCCACACTGGTCAGGCAGGAGTGGGGTGTCAACCTCTCTGTAATGAAGGAGAGACTTCATTCCCCAGGCTGCAGGGTAACGCACCACAACCCAACCCTCGCCTCATGCACCTGACCATGACCCAGCACTACTCTCTGGAGAAACCAGCCCATTTCCTGTCAGTACTGTTTAGAGGGACTTTTGCATAGTTCTAACCGCCTCCCTTGATCGTGAACTTCCTGTCGGTTTTCCCACTTCCTTCATGAAGTGTGGTGAGTGAGAACTCACACACTGAACATGGGTCTGGCAAATTTAGAATGTGCGGCGGGGTAATTTCTTGCCTGATGACTATTAAAAAACAAAGACACGGAAAGAGTGTTTATTCCTCTTCTTCATGCAAAAGCCAGCAGCACCCGTTTCCCCAGGCTGTGTTTTACCAAAGGGGCTGTTTCCCTGCAGCAAGAAAACAGATGAATTTCCACCCCAAGGGACCCTAGAAACCACTAATTTCTCCGCACCAGCATGTGAATGCTTTCTAAACCCTCCCCTCCCCCAAAAAAGAACCAGCCCTGAGGGGTATGAACACAGTATGTCCTCTATTACAAAGGCTTGAAAAGGATTTGTACAGTGTGAGGTGCCACAAAGAATATTCTTAAAAGTGAAAGGAGGCCTGTGCAGAGAACACAACAATTTATTCTGATTATTCATTTATGTACTGTATCCGAATGTTCACCTTTCCCAGGACAACTAACTTATTATGTATATACTAATAAAAAAGAGCAAAATGCTAATTGACAGTATCTTTGCAATGCCCATCAGCCAATCAGGAGTGAGTATGCAAATTAACCCAACAAAGATGGCAGATTAATTTGTATATGCAGGGTTGAGGGGCAGGGGGCAGAGTGGGACGCTTGCATTCTGCACCACCATAGCCACTCTGGGCCTCTGGGTAGCATTGGCTCCAGCCAGTGTGAAGTCGGTGCCGGCAGCCAGGGGAAGTGGCTGCCTCCTACACACCCCCTACTGGGGATTGAGCCCAAAACCCTGGCCAGTGCCCTTGACCAGAATCAAACCAGGGATCCTGCCCTAGCTGGTTTGGCTCAGTGGATAGAGCATCAGCTTGCTGACTGAAAGGTCACTGGTTTTATTCTAGTCAGGGGCAAATGCCTGGGTTGTGGGCTTGATCCCCAGTAAGGGACATGCAAGAGGTGGCAAGTCAATGGTTCTCTCTCATCATTGATGTTTCTATAACTCTTTCCCTCTCCCTTCCTCCCTAAAAATCAATAAAGATATATTTAAAAACAAACAAACAAACAAACCTGGGATCCTTCAGTCCGCAGATCAGCACTCTATCCACTGAGCTTACCCGGCTTGGGCTCAGCTAACTTATTGAAGACCAACACAGCACTGTGCTTTCTCTTCTTTTCCTTTCTTCACTTCTCCCAACTCTCTACTCCAGAAGCTAAATCACTAACAGAAAGACACAGCCTTCCTAATAGAATTGTCATGTAAATGAAAGGATTGTAATAGGAGCTGGAGGAAGTCTGCATTTTATTATGAGCTACATCGTGTCCTGTCCAGAATGTCCAGGAAGTTGTAAGCAACAGTCCACAACATTGTTTCCCCATAAATCCTTTGGTCATGGAACACCAAGTGAAGCTACTGGAAAAATCCACAAACTCTAATTGAGTGAATTCAGGTCAAGGGAGAGCAGTTGTTACAAGACAAAGAATTGAATAATTAAACTCAGACATGACTATATAACAGTTTGTTAATACTAAATACATGGGCATGGCCCTGGCCAGTGTGGGTCACTTGATTTAGCCTCATCTCATGCACCAGGAGGTCTCTGGTTGTATTTCAGATCAGGGCACATGTCCTGGTTGTGGGTTCGATGCCCAGTAGGTGGCATGCAGGAGGCAGCCAATAGATGTTTCTCTCTCATTGAAGATTCTTTAGATCTCTCTCCCTCTCCTTTCCTCTCTCTCCAAAATCAATAAAAAGATATATTTAAAAAATACATGGGTCAGAAAGGCATGAGTAGGACTCAAAAAATTAAAGTAAGAGTAGAACAAAGGTAACAGTGTTTGTACATATGTAACGATAAGAGTCTGGAGGAAAAACAAGGGTGCAGGCCATCCGGGGGATTTGGCTGCCGCTCTATGCAGTGCGCTTACTGGAAGGCCACCCCAACAACAACATCCATCCTTGAAGCTGACAGTTTACTCTCTGCTGGGAAGATGCTCCAGCAACCTTTTTTGAATCCCATCTCTATGGCTACACCAACCTCCCCACCGCTCCCCAATGTCGCCCATCCAATCATTGCTGAAGACACAGTTCTTTCTACCAGAGGCAAAGAGGTGGCCCCTTGTAGAGCAGCAGGAGGGCCAGTGCATATTATAGACATATATAGATATATAGACATAGATATAAGTATAGATATATAAACATAGATATAGATATAGATATATAGACATAGACATAGATATAGATATATAGACATAGACAAAGACATAGACATAGATATAGATATATAGATATATATCCTGCCCTAGCTGGTTTGGCTCAGTGGATAGAGCATTGGCCTGCAGACTGAAAGGTCCCGGGTTCTATTCTGGTCAAGGGCACTTGCCTGAGTTGTGAGCTTGATCCCCAGTAGAGGGCGTACAGGAAGCAGCCTATCAATGATTCTCTCTCATCATTGATGTTTCTCTTTCTCTCTCTCCCCCTCTCCTTTCCTCTCTAAAATCAATAAAAACTATATTTATAAAGAAGATAAAAGCAGAGGTCCTGGCTGTTTGGCTTTATGGCCCCTCGGGTACTTATTAAATAGGAGTAGCAGGGTGTGCCGGTCAAGGGCATGGACCCTAGAGCAGCAAGGGTGGTCTCAGGACCAACAGCAGCAGCACCTAGGAGCCTGGTGGAAATGAAAATTCTTGGCAACCACTCAAGACCGACTTATCCCAAACTAGAAGGTCCCCACGGTCACCAAGCTTGCAGGCCAGGCTGGGGCCTACTCAAGTCTGAGAGCCTCTGTGTGGAAATAAGACTCTTCCTGGATCCCGGGTCTGCCATTTACTTTCCATAAACGTGAGCAAGTAAAACAGCCTCTCTAACTCCGAGTCCCAGCCACTCCTCTCTAACATGGCGGTAATGGGACCTCGTCTTTGGGAGAATACTAAATGGGTTTTCAGAAGTGCTTAGTATGGCCTGGCCAGTGTAGCTAAGTGGTTGAGCATTCACCTATGAACCAGGAGGTTACAGTTCAATCTTCTGTCAGGGTACATGCCCAGGTTGTAGGTTCGATCCCCACTAGGGGGAGTGCAGGAGGCGGCCAATCCATGCTTCTCTCTCATCATTGATATTTCTCTCCCTCTCTCCTTCTCCCTTCCTCTCTGAAATCCATAAAAATCTTTAAAAAAAATAATAGTGAAAAGAATGGGCTCTGTTTTGAAGAGAGGCAAGTTGTTAACAACTCTTGACATTTATTAAGGGATTATTCTATGCCAAGCTCTGTGCTAAGGATTCTGTGTTGCCTGGCTCACAATATCCTAAGTGTTATAAAGACGCTGCCAAATAAAAGCTCTCTGTAACCCTGGAGAGATATGGGCCTCTGGGGAGCGATGCCTGCACGATGGTTTGATCCATTCTCAAAATAGAAAAAGGATCATCATCTATTTTTCCCCCCTAGTCTGGCAAGAACGGGTTAAGACTAGCCCAGTAACACCTCTGTCAGGTCAAGTTGCTTGCAAAGGAGAAGAAAATCTTAGGCATTTTCCCCAGGAGCCGGAATCCCAGCTGGGTGTACAGAGGGTCACTTTCCACTGGGCTCGGCCTGGCCTTGAGGTTCCTTGCAAGTCCGACGTTCTGTGACTTCAACTCGAGCCCATGGCTGTGTGAGCCACTTTCTAACACTTCGCTCAGCCTTAAAAATAGCGACCTACATCGGCAGGGCTATTTCAGGCCCTCCGGAAACTCCCCAGGACGCACTGAACTGGTTGGCAACTTTGTGCTTCACCCATCTATTCTCAGCAACAGATGGAAACTGGCCTGACAAAACAAATCTTGAGGCATGAAGAGAGGCAGCTGCGGAGGGGACAGGCAAAGCTGCAGAGCTGTGAGTGTTGGGACCATGGGGGAGCGAGCCTGGGTCTCCTCCTGCAGGTGGAGAGGGTCCTGACCTTCGAGGTTCCGTGTCCCCATGAGTCACTGACTAACCAGCCCAGCTAATGATGCTGTTGATGCTCAGGCTTCTGAATGAAGCTGCCTTTTCTTCTCTCTCAGAACATAACTTTCTCAGCCCGACTGTGTGACTCAATGGTTAAGCATTGACCTATGAACCAGGATTCCCGGTTGGGGCACAGGCCTGGGTTTTGGCCTCCATCCAGTAGGGGGCTTGCAGGAAGCAGCTGATCCATGATTCTCTCTCATCATTGATGTTTCTCTCTCTCCCCATCTCCCTTCTCCTCTCTGAAATAAAAAAAAAATGTATTTGTTTTTATTTTTATTTTTTAAAATATATTTTTATTGATTTTAGAGAGGAAGGGAGAGAGATAAAGAGATGGAAACATCAATGATGAGAGAGAATCATTGGTCGATCGGCTACCTGCTGCACACCCCCCATTGGGGATCGAGCCCACAATCCAAGCATATGTCCTTGGCCAGAATCGAAACTGGGACCCTTCAGCCCACAAGCCGACACTCTATCCACTGAGCCACACCGGCTAGGGCAAAAAAAACGTATTTGTTTTTTAGAAGAACATAGCTCTCTTCATTCAGCCAGTAGCCACGGCATCGCAGTCTCCTGTCAGAGGGAAGGCTTCCATCCTACGCGCCCTCATTAGCAGCTGCCAGGGCCGGCGCCTGAGAAGAACGCGACACTGATGGAGGGAAAATACCATCAAGGCCACGCAGACAGGAGTAAGAAGCAGCCTACCAACTATTTTTAAGATTTCACTTCTGTTATGACAAGGAGGACAGGAAAATACAGCAAAGGGGGGAAAGCAGGCAGTCGAAAACTACTTTAAAAATTCATGCGAAGCCTCCATAAAGCAGAAACTGAGAAATATGTTCATCACCAAACCACTTCACTCAAGCTCCAATGCAGTATTAATCAAGAGTTTGTTTACCTATGGTAGCCCTAGCCAGTTTGGCTCAGTGGATAGTGCATCCGCCTGCAGACTGAAGGGTCCTGGGTTCAATTCTGATCAAGGGCACAGGCCCAGGTTGCAGGCTCGATCCCAATGTGGGACATGCAGGAGGCAGCCGATCCATGATTCTCTCTCATCATTGATGTTTCTATCTCTCTCCCTTCCTCTCTGAAATAAATACATATATTTATATTTATTTTAATATATTTTATTGATTTTTTACAGAGAGGAAGAGAGAGGGATAGAGAGTCAGAAACACCGATGAGAGAATCATCGATCATCTGCCTTTTGCACAACCCCCACCGGGGATGTGCCCGCAACCAAGGTACATGCCTTTGACTGGAATCGAACCTGGGACACTTCAGTCCACAGGATGATGCTCTATCCACTGAGCCAAACCGGTTTCGGCATATATTTATATTTTTAAAGCTAGGTTACCTCTGGTAAAAGACATTGGAATGTCTATTCTGATAACCAAATTGGAACCTTTTCCTAAGGATCTTCATCTGCTTCATTGCATGGTTCCGCAAGCCACACAATACAACTGATGGTGTGATTCTATCGTGTGAGTTTCCTTTCAAACCTCTCACCAGCTGACTGAGTTACACTTCCTAACTGGGGGTCTGGGCGAACTATCAGGAGACTCAAATCCAGGCCAACAGGTTCCCTCGCCAAAAATCTGGATATACGAACTGCAGTCTCACTCTGTATGAAATGCTATGACATACTCAAGACATCCTGGGCATCTGAGGACATATATGTAGAGTCCCCAAGCACTGCATGCAGCAGTGGTCCTCAAAGTCAGATTCAACTCTGCCTTGAATGAGACATTGGAGCTTTGCATCCATCAGCATACTGAATTCTCCAGCTCCACGGATCCGGGAGGCCAATCAGAATTAGCCCTAAAATGTACCACAGGAAACAGATGCAGACTGGCCAGGATGGCCAAGGATGCCCAGAGAGGCACTCCAGAGCGAAATGCGGGGACAGTCAGTCCCCCAACAATTGAGACCCTTTTACTAGAATGCTGTTGTCTGCGCAGGCAGGGCCAGCGGATATGCAAGGACCAGTCCCTCTACATCCTCCTCTGTCTCTTCCTCAGACCAGCATCCAGGACATAACAGCTCAGTAGGAGCGGAGTTAACACAGGAGTCCGAGCCACATGCTGGTACTGGCTCAGCATCTTAGGTATTAAAGTGGTAGCACCCTGCCTGCAAGCAGGTAAGCATGTGTGTTGGGGGGGAGGCAGGTAATAGGGCTTTAATGACTGCTATTAGGCGGCCACTGTTCTGGGTATTTTCACAGGCTGGCCTATTTTACATCTCACAACAGCTTAACAAGAGGGGCTGGTGGCCACCAGGAGGCTCAGACAATGCTCCCATTCAGCCATCAGACTGACAGACTGAACTGGTTACAGAGAGTGTGCACAACAGGATGTACCGATAAGAGTATCTGTGACCGCAGGCCTGAGAGAACCGTCTGGAAGGATGGCTTCCCAGTGGCTGTCTCTGAGCTGGGAGACTGAGGTGGGTTTTCATCTGCTTTTATCTCTATTTCTTATCAAGAGTATGTATAACTTTTTGTAGTTCAAGCTGTATTTTAGTCAAAAGAAATTAACCAAACTAAGGCACGAACACGAAGTGGAATATTATGCCTTTGTAAAAACAATTTCTTTGTATAGAGATTTGGAAATATCTTAAAGTAAATTAAAAAGAAAAAAGAAAAAGAAATGAGGCAAGGCTCAGTCAGTGTGGCTCAGTGGTTGAGCATCGACCTATGAACAAGGAGGTTGAGGTTGGATTCCCGGTCAGGGCACAGGCCAGAGTTGTGGGCTCCATCCCCAGTGTGCGGCGTGCAGGAAGCAGCCGATCCATGATTCTCTCTTATCGTTGATGTTTCTCTCTCTCTCCCTCTCCCTTCCTCTCTGAAATCAATAAAAATCTATTTTTTTAAAAGAAAAGAGGCAAGAGACGGAAAGATGTACAGCCTGCTACCATGGGTGTGAAATCAGAAGAGGAAGAAAGCATGCATAAGGCCAAACCATGGAGTCTAGCTTCGGACAGAGCAGCCTTGAAACTTGGCTCTGCCTCTTAAAATCCTTACCCTCACCAACACAGCAGCTTTATCTTCTGGAAACTTAGGGTAACACTAAGCCCTTGGGGAAGTGTGGTAAGGACTACGTGAATTAAGTGTCCCCAAATGGCTGCCATTGGAATTCCTTTCACATACTGACAAATACAGCGACTAGGAAGTACCCAGGATGTCCCACAGAGCTGCTCCAGGTGCTTGACATATGACTGTGAACAAAATAAAAACCAGAAGCATTGACCCAGAAATAGCCCCCCAGTCACGTGGGCCAGATCTCTTCTAGCCTGGTGTCGTACTCATTTTGTAGAAAGATAGTCTGTGGTTTTGAAACCAATGCTCTTGTCATTCCCTAACACACATGTCCTCCATAGTCACGTCTCCGTTTCTTTGTTCATGCTACCCACTTGGGTAAAATACTCTTCTTCACTCTTGATTCCCCATTCCTGCCCACCCTCTTCAAAACTGGCCCCTCCTCGGAAGCTCATACGGCACAGTCCCTGAATACTCCTGGCCTAAAATGGTGGCCTCGCTTCCTTGTCCTCAGGGGAAGCTGCTGGCTACACCACTGAGGTGGCATCCATATTCTATTCTAGAATTACTAATATGCTTCCCATGTGAACCCGTGTCTTCCTAGATTAGAAGCTACTGAGCGCTCATACCTTAAAAACATCCCACTTGCTGCATTAGCCAATGCTCCAGAAACACTCTCTTGCTCATCAATTTGTTCCAACTTGAACTCTTCTTTTTTTAAAAAAATATATTTTATTGATATTTTACAGAGAGGAAGGGAGAGAGATAAAGAGCCAGAAACGTCGACAAGAGAGAAACATCGACCAGCTGCCTCCTGCACACCCCCGGCCGGGGATGTGCCCGCAACCAATGTACATGCCCTTGACCGGAATCAAACCGGGGACCTTCCAGTCCAAAGACCAAAGCTCTACCACTGAGCCAAACCAGCTTTGGCAGAACTCTTCTTATTCAAGCTCCCACCTGGAATAGAAGTGACTTCTTTTTGTCTGTGATAGCTCTTAGCCCCATGGTCGGCAAACCGCAGCTCGAGAGCCACATGCGGCTCTTTGGCCCCTTGAGTGTGGCTCTTCCACAAAATACCACGGCCTGGGCGAGTCTATTTTGAAGAGGTGGCATTAGAAGAAGTTTAAGTTTAAAACATTTGGCTTTCCAAAGAAATTTCAATGGTTTTACTATTGGTATTTGGCTCTGGTGACTAATGAGTTTGCAGACCACTGTCTTAGCCAACTGTGCCTTTCCCCAGGACACTCTCCTTTATCTGCATATCCCCATGGTCCACAGTACGTGACAAGGGTAGGTGCGCAATACGTACTATTTGTGGACTGAACAGACATATAAATGATCTTGTTGCACTTGCTTTGCTAAATACACAAAGCTGTACAGAAATAGGAACATTACCCCATCTTTGGGCGGGAGACCTGAATACATGGAAGCCATCACATAACGCTTCCAGTTCCCTCCTGCTGTTGGCTGGCTGGAGGCTCTGTCTCCACATGATGGCAATGTATAGCGTGGTCCCCATGGCACTCTTTGAGTCACCTATGGCCAAAGAGCCTGTGCCCTGCACTAATAAATCCCGCCTGCCACCACATTTTACAGAGAGGAAGGGAGATGGATAGAGAGTCAGAAACAAGCAAGTAGGGCAATTGCCCTCATGGAATTGAAGGTCTTGTTGAGGAAAACAAGCACCCTTGCTCACCTTACTGGAAACACTGTCCTGGCTTTGGTGGTTCCCAGAACCTTGAGCTCTCATTGAAACTCCTCAGGTAGGAGTCCATGATGGGAGATCTGGCAAATGGCAGATGGGAAATCTTCCTTGCTCCTCTCCAATGATCCCGCACAGAAGACAATTCCACCCGTAGTGACCGTTAAATGCTTTTTCCTACTTGATGTAGGGCCCAGCCTTTGCTCTTAGCTATAATATAGATCTTAAATATACTCTGAGGGCCCACCAAATGTATCCTGTCATTGAACTTGACAGCGATTATAGGATTAATGAAACCCAGAATTGGCTGAATCTGCCAAATGGCCTAATCTAATTTTCAAGTACATTGTTAAAACACTTTTGCAAACACTCATTATTTTGAGAGGCAGCATTCAAGTTCACACTTGCCTTATTTTTAGATGACTCATAACATAATATTGCTACTCAACAAGCCTCGCTGAATCCAATTGGCTTCGAACATCCTCATGAACTACATATAAAAAATTCAAACATATTTTGAGCTAGGTAGCTATTGTGAAAATTATGATTTTCATGGTTTGTTGGGGGATGAGCACATATCTTTTCATCATTTCTGAATTTTTATGGGTTACCTATAAAGTATTTGCTTGAGTGCACTATAGCTTTCTTAATCTTCCCAGCCTTGCTTAATGAATTTTAGGATCCTATGTTTAACAAGTATATGTAATAGAGATCTCTCATTCTATTAAGTTTTTTTATTATTATTTCTGAGTAAGAGAATAAAATATTACTTTTAAATTATCCTCAATTAGATACGAGCAGGAATAAATGGAAGAGATTATTTAAAGGAAGAAAGGGGAGAGAGAAGAAAGGAGCCGATATGACTATGTATGCACCTGTTATGAACTAAAAGTGGAAAAAACATATAGAGGGAAGCACACTGGCCTGAAAAGCAGAAGAATAGGTTCTAAGTGTGCCATTTATAGCAGGGGTCAGCAAACATGTTTTATAAAGAGCCAGATAATATTTTCAGCTTTGAGGGTCATGGAGTCTCTGTTTCATCCCTTCAATTCCATAGTTATATTTCAAGTAGCCACAGATCATATGTAAACTGAAGGGTCTGGCTGTATTTAAAAACATCTGTATTTGGACACATGGCTATTGTTTTCTGACCCCAGATATGTAGTGGCACCTTGATTCAGTTATTTTTATTTGTGCCCTCAATTTTCTTACACATAGAATAAAGATGCTGGACTACGTGATAACTGAGGTCCAAAATGTCACCTTCATCAACTAAACAAATCTCTTGCTCAAAGGCCAGCATTTTGAACAGGACTGGGAAAAAGCCAGATACACAAAATCCACAAAAATTTTCACCGAGAAAACAGTTCCCCACTGAAGAATCGCAAACAAGATTCCCATTTTCCAAGGAACCTGATGCAAAGAGGACCATGACAGTTCAGTCCATCACATTGGTGACTATTTATGGGAAGTTGTAAATCTATGAAACATTGATCTTGTCTTGTAGATAGGGCCACTGTCTGGATGAATGGTGTTTTATAGGCATCTCAAACCAAAATGGAAAACCTCTTGTGGCTGCTTTCCAAAATTCCCATAAAAATTCTTTTAGCTTGTCGAGACAGAATGTGATGTTCTAAGACTATTTTAATATCAAGAAAGATGATGCTTATTAGGAGCCACCATTACTTCGGCCTCATTCCCATTGTTTGAGCTGTCAAAGGGCATTAATTTTCCCAGCGAAAGAGCTGGAGTCGTCCTCAAATTCTGCAGGTGGGAGAGAAAACCTACCCTCTTTCATTATTTTCATAGCTTCCCATTCTGCCCTCACATTTCCATAACGATTTCGAGAACAATTACATTTATTGTGAAAAGCATAAGAAGTATAGCCAAAAAAACAGGGCCATTAGCACCAATATCAGGGTCATTTGGTTTTTCTCCATCCTCCCAGCTTCCATTCAGAGTTCACTCCCATTTTTCACTCTGTCTGCTCCCAACATAGGCATGTTTCGCTGAACACAGAGAAAAGATCCAGAATTGCCTTGTCCTAGCTCCAGCAATGGCCACAAGGAAGCTCTGCTACCTTTTTTTGGTGTCCAAACGTGATTGTTTTCCAAATAGGGACAAAACTGATCATGCATTTCCCCAAGGTGTGTCAGGGCGAAGAAGTGAGCTCCAAATCCTAGGAAGAAAATAAGCTCTCAATATTTCTCCATTTGGGAGTAATTATTTCCACAGCAAAGAAGACATTGATTTACCAAGTGTGCAGACTTACAAATTGTGGGAAAGAGCTTCATTGGAACTGCGTATGACAAGCTACGTTTTTATTAGAAAAGTTAGAAAAATCTGCCCCTCTAACTGATAATAATAATGTATACTACAGCGTGAATATTTCCAGGAGAGAGATTTTATCAACGAGGTGGTACAGTTATTAGAAAGTTCCCTTCAGAACGAAGCTTGCCCCTTCCATCAAGGTTTCTCCAATGACCATACCCCTCTGCATGAGAATTAGCTTAGCATCTAGTTATAATTTGGGCCCAGCGAGGGTGGGGCTGCATGGCTAATGGCATCCCCTGTGGTGTTGAGGCTGCTGGTCCCAGAAGCACACTTGGGGGAAGAAGCTTTAAGAAGTCTCTGAAACATGAAATCAACTATTGTCACTGGAGGTTTCCACTTGGGGCTCCCAGACAGGTGTGTGTGAGGCCAGGGAGATAGGCCTGGCCAGGATTGGCCAAGAAGAAAGTCAGCACCCACTCCTTCCGTGACACTCACCTTGGGAGACAGGGGTCAAGGCGAGAGTAAACTGTGGCTCTCGAGCCACATGCGGCTCTTTGGCCCCTTGAGTTTTTAGCAAAGGCCAGCTTAGGAGTACCCTAATGAAGTTAATAACAATGTACCTGCCTATATAGTTTAAGTGTAAAAACCTTGGCTCTCAAAAGAAATTTCAATCGTTGTACTGTTGATATTTGGCTCTGTTGACTAATGAGTTTGCTGACTTATGGCATCCACAGATGCAGACAAGGTTCACGGGATATGGCCTGGCCCTAATCTTTGCCTGAGGCTCTGCTTTTTTAAAAAAACACACGAATATATATATATATATATATATATATATATATATATATATATGTGTGTGTGTGTGTGTGTGTGTGTGTGTGTGTCAGGGCGAAATAGACATATTCGCCTTCATATATTCAGAAATGAAGGGAGAAATAGAAACCTCAATGATGAGAGAGACTTATTGATCTGCTGCCTCCTGCATGCCCCCCATAGGGAATCAAGCCTGAAAGCAGGCATGCGCCCCAACCTAGAATCGAACCATGACCTCCTGGTTCATAGGTCGATGCTAGACTACCGGGCCACACCAGCCCATGCTGTTTTGATTTTTTTTAGCAGAGTCAGAGATTTAAGACTTTGGGAAACTATCCTCAAAGCCCATCCCCTACTCCTCTCCAAAAGGATTAGCTGGGCACACACAGTGTCTTAGAATTTACCTAACTCTGTAAGAACACAAACTGACCAGTTGGACCAGATCTCAAGGAGCAGGTACAAAGGTGATGACAGGAAACTAGCAAAGATGAAATAATCTGAGGAAAACAGAGAGAATAAACCAGACTGAAAACACGCATCCGTCCAGAAGAATGACATGTCCTGTTACAACCATCGCATGAGCTACCTTCTTCACAGGGGCGTGGCTCTCACGTCCAACAGTGGTGTCTCCTCCCTCCGTTCTCAGTGGTCAGCAAACTACAGCCCATAGGCCTGGCCTGCCACCTGCTTTTTTTGTTTGTTTGTTATTTTTAAAAATAAATTTTTATTGATTTCAGGGAGGAAGGGAGAGGGAGAGAGAGAATAAAACATCAATGATGAGAGAGAATTATGGATTGGCTGCCTCCTGCACACCCGACACTGAGGATGGAGCCACAACCTAGACAGGGAATTGAACCGTGACCTCTTGGTTCACAGGTCGATGCTCAACCACTGAGTCACAAAGGCCAGGCCATTACCTTTTTGTAAATAAAATGCTATTGGAATATGGCCATGCCCACTGATTTAAGTATAGTTTATCTTGGGTTTTGCGTGTGAAAATGGCAGAGTTAAATAAGGTGACAAAGACTATATGGTCTGCGAAGCTATACCTTCTTGGTATTACTGCCATTGCATTTTGTCATCTTTAAATAGGGAGAGCGATAGGGGAGGCAAGGTGGGGGAAGAAAATGAGAGAGAGAGAAAGAGAGAGAGAGAGAGCAATGAGAGGGAGAGAGAGAGAGAACTCCGGCAGGTGCAGTTTGTAAGGGACCCTGTCTGCTAATTCTTGAATAGGTCCGAGCATCCTGCTCTCCGCGTGGGCTGTGTACCACCAGTCGGAAACTGCCTGAAGTTGGGGCTTAATGGACAGCACTGAATGGAACTGAACTCTGGACTCTTTTGGGGACACAACCGAAGCCGCGCTATTCAGGACACTGAAATGACCAAGAGCAATAAGCAAGCCTCTGATTACACCTGTCACTGACTTAGCAGAGACCAAATGGTCCTTCTGGCAGCGAGACAGAAGCGGCTCTCACAGCCCTTGTGCTTGACAGGGGTTTAGAGGAGGCGCACTCATGCATGGAAGGCCTGGAACAGGTGCTGTGAGCACAGGCGAGCCTGGGGGTCTCTCCTTGCAAGCCCAGCAGAGATAAAGAGCAGGTGGCCGCGCCTTCAACCGGGGGGTGAGGGGGTAGGGGGAGCAGCTCAGACATGGGCTTGCTGGCTCATAGGTGTGCATTGTTTCTTCATCTGGTATTTGGCACTGTTCTCTGGGCTCCAAGAACCCAGCAGGATGAAGAGGGAGTAAACGCATTTTGTAAACAATTAACTTTGCCCTGTATTTAAAAAAAAAAAAAATATATATATATATATATATACATTTGTATTGATTTCAGAGATGAAGAGAGAGAGAGAGAGAGAGATCAATGATGAGATAGAATCATGGATCGGCTGCCTCCTGCACGCCCCCTACTGGGAACCGAGCCCACAACCCAGGCATGTGCCCTGACAGGGAATTGAAATGTGACTTCCTGGTTCACAGGTCGATGCTCAACCCCTGAGCCACACTAGCCGGGCTGTCCTTTCTTTTATTATGTCCTCTTTTATGGTCATCCATTTTTGAGGACACGGTCAAAAGATGTACGCATGGCTCAAGGTTGCGTGTCCACCTAGGAACCAAGAGGTGACGGTTCAATTCCAGGTCAGGGCACATGCACAGGCTGCGGGCTCCATCCTCCCTTCAGGGGTGTGCAGGAGGCAGCTGATCGATGATTCTCTCTCATCACGGACATCTCTCATCACGGACATCTAGCTCCCTCCCTTCCTTTCTCTGAAATCAATAAAAAAAAATTCTTAAAAAAAGAAAAATAGGGAAAACAATCTTCATTTATTCCTGCAGCAAGCAAGTGCACATATAACCAACTACTAAGTTTCTTGAACAAAAACATCCACTCCAAACAGAGGTTTGTTCCTAGGCTTTTGTTTTTCTTTAATTTAACTGGAAACCCAATTGTCCAATTCGTCATCTTTCGCAGGCTCAGCCTGTTCGCTCCACCGCTGTGCTAAATGCTTCCGCCGCCTTCTCCCAGAGTCATTAAGATCATTTGCTTTATTCCCGGCAAGAAAGCCAGCCATCCATCACGACGCACAAGACACCCCGACACGGACCCATCTCACCCAGGGAAAGGAGGAGCCAGAGAACAGAGCTTTGTCTGGAGCACAGGTGAGAGGCACTGAGAGGAAGGGGCACTGCAGGCACAAAACCCATAATGCACTTCTTCCATGGGCTGCGAACCCATGACCACGCCTGATGGTCCCTTATAGTCCATACGTGTTTCCCCCAGGGATAGCCAGTATCTCCCGCCTGAAACATATTCGCTGGGAAAGGCAGGCGTCGAAAGAGCCAGTCCCATTGGACATGCGGATTCCGCCTTTTCCTGTCATTCTCTTGCAAACGGAGCCTACCTGGAGCTCCTATTCTGGAACCCTCTGATCGCCCCTGGAGAAGCTGACATTCTCCCTCTCAAAGGTCTGCCTTGTGCTTTGCTTCCTCCCCACCGATTCTGGGATGTGGGCCATGTGTCCTTGAAGCCGATCTCTGTTTATATAATTGTTCTCATTTCTTTATGGCAATTACTTTTTTTTTCTTTGCTATTTTTTTTTTTTTTTTTACTGTCAAACTTCGTTCCATTTCTTTTTCATCTCTGGCCCTGGGATGTGTCTCTGCTGGCAGGATCCCTTGCTGGCTTTGGCAGTATGTCAGAGGCGCCAACAGGCATGGGGCAGAAGCACGCACTGAGGAGAGGCCCCTGAGCATCCATCTCCCTAAACTGAGGACAGGAGGGCCCACCCATTGCCCAGGGGGGACCAGAGGGGATGAAGGGAGCTGCATTCTGAGTCTTAAAGAACCAGGAGCAGAAGGTCGCTCATTTACATCCCAACTGGCCACACTCTCACTTCTCCATTCTTTCCTTTGGAGACTAGTTCTTCTTTTTTTTCTTTTAATATATTTTATTGATTTTTTTTAGAGAGAGGAAGGGAGAAGGATAAAGAGATAGAAACACTGATAAGAGAGAAACATCAACCATCTGCCTCCTGTATTCTGCCTACAGGGGATGTGCCCGCAACCAAGGTACATGCCCTTGACCGGAATTGGACCTGGGACCCTTCAGTCCACAGGCTGATGCTCTAGCTCAGTGGTTGACAAACTCATTAGTCAACAGAGCCAAATATCAACAGTACAACGATTGAAATTTCTTTGCAGAGCCACCTTTTTTAAACTTAAACTTCTTCTAACGCCACTTCTTCCAAATAGACTCACCCAGGCCATGGTATTTTGTGGAAGAGCCACACTCAAGGGGCCAAAGAGCCGCATGTGGCTCAGGAGCCGCAGTTTGCCAACCACAGCTCTAGCCAAACCAGTTAGGGCAGGAGCCTAGTTCTTAATTCTGACCCAACACAACGGGGTGACTCCTCAGGACTATTTTCTGTCTCCTGTTACATAGGCCCGGAAGGAAGAAGCAAATTCAGTTTATCTTTCTTTTCTATTTTACCCTCGGTCTCAGATACCATCTTGGGTTCCTTGGAGAGCTCCCCCACTGTTTACCTTTCCCCGCTCCTATATATCATTAATAATTTTACTTCCATTTCTCCTATGGATCTTGGGAACTTGTTAACGGCAAGAGCTGTCAGCCCCCGCTCTCTCCCCCCCCCCCCCCGCATCAGTGTGAGAGAGAGAGGGGGCAAATGCTATTGGAAGATTTAAAACCTTGACCAAGCCAGTTGAGGGGCCAAAAGAGCTTTAGGTCTTCAGGCCTCTAGGTCTACAGATTTTGTTGTTTCTTCTTTTAAAAAAATATATTTTATTGATTTTTTTTTTGAGAGGAAGGGAGAAAGATAGTTAGAAACATCAATCAGCAGTTTCCTGCACACCCCCTATTGGGGATGTGCCTGCAACCAAGGTACATGCTCTTGACCGGAATCGAACCTGGGACCCTTCACTCTCCAGGCTGACATTATATCAAGTGAGCCAAACCAGTCAGGGCAATTTTTATTGTTTCTTAAAGCACTTGATAGCAATGTTTGCTTTCAATGATCTATACAAGCCTATAAGGCTGCCCATTTCACAGAGGAGAAAATGGCTAGCTCACCTGTCCAAAGTTATCTAGCTGCTGAGTATAAGGAGCCAGCATTTCATATCTGGGATGTTGAATTCAAATCCTGAGACTATACTTCTTTTTGTTTTTGTTTTTAATGTATCTTTATTGATTTCAGAGAGAAGAAGGGAGAGGGAGAGAGATAGAAACATCAATGATGAGAGAGAATCATCAATCAGCTGCCTCCTGAATGCTCCACACTGGGGATGGAGCCCACAACTCAGGCTTGTGCCCTTGACCAGGAATCGAGTGTGACCTCCCTCCTGGTTCATAGGTCGATGCTCCATCAGTTTTTGTTGTTGTTGTTGTTGTTGTTTTAATATATATTTTATAGATTTTTCTACAGAGAGGAAGGGAGAACCAGAAACATCGATGAGATAGAAACACCAATCAGCTGCCTCCTGCACATCCCCCACTGGGGATGTGCCCATAGCCAAAGTACATGCCCCTGACTGGAACTGAACCTGGACCCTTGAATCTACAGGCTGAGGCTCTATTCACTGAGCCATACCGGTTAGGGCTCCACCACTTTTTTAACTGTTTCTTTCTTGACACACTAGAGAAAAGAATTCTCCCCACCCCTCCCTATACACCTCCTCTCCCATGGTCCTGAGGGCCTGCGGTGCCCTACATGCACCTGGTCTTGGCCTGCACCCTCTGTGGGAAAATAGCATGGCCTATGGAGATTGCATCTTCCCTGTGAGCACGGACATTGATGAACATCACCTGGCTTTAAACTTCACATACATGTCCCCGACGGGCATGGCAGTGCCGCCAGCTTGTTCCCTGGAGGCCAAGTGCTGCCAAGGGCACCGGGAAGCCAAGACCCCCGGGATACTGTGCCAGGGAACCCTTCCCCACATGGCTAAGCTGCTGGGAATGCCCATGTGTCACCCTCTCTATTTCTGCTCGGAGACAGGAAAAGCAAAGCAAATACTCCAAGTCCCTGCGGACCCTTTTCTGGAGCTTTCCATCTGTAAACAAATGTCCCCTTATGTACACACATTAATTCCTATCAGGATGACTCCTGGCGCGGCTATAAATAATAGATGGGCAGTGATTATTACCCATTCTGCAAACAGGGAACTGGGTAAAGAGGGGAAGTTTTCATATAATTTTAAAGAGAGAATGAGAAAGATGAAACCTCCCTGATCTAGTTATCTGCTCATCCAGACTCCCCGGCGTCACCTGCAAGGCCGCCAGACCCTGAGAGATGGGATAGCTTCATAATTACACATGGGCAGCTTACCTGGGAGAAGAACTACAGGAAAGGAAGTCCTTTAAGAACACATGTTCTGCCCTAACCAGTTTGGCTCAGTGGATAGAACATCGGCCTGCAGACTGAAGGGTCCCAGGTTTGATTCCGGTCAAGGTCATGTACCTTGGTTGTGGGCACATCCCCAGTTGGGGGTGTGTAGGAGGCAGCTGATTGATTTTTCTCTCTCATCGATGTTTCTAACACTATATATCTCTCTTTAAATATCAATAAAAATATATTTCAAAAAATAATAAATACATAGATAGTTACTTGATAGATAGATAGATAGATAGATAGATAGTAAAGTTTTACCCGGCCAGTGTGGGTACTTCGTCCCCTGGAAGTCACGGCTCGATTATCAGTCAGGGCACATGCCCACGTCGCAGGCTCGATCCCCAGTAGGAGGTGAGCAGGAGGCAGCCAATTGATGTTTCTCTCTAAGCTATGTTTCTACCTTTCTCTCTCCCTCTCCCTTTCTCTCTATAGTCAACAAAAACATATTTAAAAACAAAGACAGAAAATCACATGTTCCAACTGTGTGTTAATGATATTGCTAAGGGAATCCATGCCCCTCCTTCCATGAACACTGTAACCATGGAGATGAAATGAACCCTAACACAGGGAGGGTTATACTACAAATAGTATTATTTTCTATTTTGCAAGTGGGCGCTGTGGGAGGCGACCCAAAGCAGACTCAAATAAGAAATATAAGTTGCATTTCCAAGGTCTATGTTCTGGAGCCGCACAGCCATCACATGCTAAATACCACTGGAGAATATCAGGAAACACATTCTAGTGCCAACTTGAATGAGGTATTTTCATCTTGAACTTTGACGTCTAGTGGCATGTCCAATTTATGGTCCAAGTCACATATTGTACACAGGACCAGGCGTTGAAAAACATCACTGGTGCACATGCTTAGAGTGTGCTCAGATGACTATGCCAGAATTTTCTATTTCAGCCCATTTTTGTATCATACATGGCAAATTCTATGTTGCAGGAGCTGGGTCCAATTCTATTGCTACAACATCCTAGAGTTGGGGCAACTCCTGTCCTAGTTATGTTGTTTTCAACTTAAAATATTTCATCACCTATCTTCTCTATTACCATAAAAACAATATCAAACCCGGCTGGTGTGGCTCAGTGGTTGGGCATTGACCTATGAACCAGGAGGTCATGGTTCGATTCCTGGTCAGGGCAATGCCCGGGTTGCAGACTCAATCCCCAGTAGGGGGCATGTAGGAGGCAGCCAATCGATGATTTTCTCTCATCATTTATGTTTCTCTCTCTCTCTCCACCTCCCTTCCTATCTGAAATCAATAAAAAATATTTTTAAAATATCAGAAAAGTCCTATATAATAAAACCCAATATGCAGATTGACCAAATGGCAGAACAACCAGTTGCTATGACATGCACTGACCACTAGGGGGCTGACGCTCAATGCAGAAGCTGACCCCTTGTGTTCAGTGCACTCCCACAGGGGAAGTGCTGCTCAGCCAGAAGTAAGGCTCGTGCCTGGTGAGCGCAGCAGTGGTTGCAGGAGCCTCTCCGGCCTCCACTGTAGGCGGGCAGTAAGGAGCAAGCAGTCCTGGACTGTGAGAGAAATGTCTGACTGCCAGCATGTGGACAGTCCCCAAGGGGACCCGGACTGGACTGTGAGAGGATGCAGGCTGGGCTGAGGGACCTCCAGCCCCCCCCCCCCCGCCCGCGCCCACACACACACCTCGTTCTCCCCTCCCACAGCCCTGCCAGTGCACAAATTTGTGCACCAGGCCTCTAGTTAAACAAATAATTATGCTGAATAGGTGTATATATCCATCGTGATACTCTACTTGCATGTATCAAGCCCTGAATATTTGTCAACAAATGATGGCAGCACCAACTCATTTATTGCTAATTATGATTGATGCCTCTTAATAGCCCCACTGTGTCCAACACATGGTCCCTATTCTCAAGGAGCTTTCAATATTCATACTTGGTCTCTGTATTCAATGAGGCAGCTGGAAACAACTCGGCTGGAAAGACTGATGTCTGCCCAGCAGTTCTTCCCATCCGCCCAGCATGGAGAGGCTGTCACATAATTGATGGCTAAAGCTGCAGCTTCCTGAATTCAATGAAGGTGGACCCAGGAGAAGACTGAGCATGCTCTGTTCCAGGACTAGAGATCTCGGGCTCCATTCTGACCATACTGATCAGGCAAGTCTTCCCAGTGGAAATCGTTCAGTTCAGGCAAAAACCAGGTAATCGTCTTATGAGTGTTGAATCGTACAAATTTAGCTTGAACTTTCATTGAAACTATTTGCTGGATTCTCTTTTGAACTTTTGAGTGTGGCTAAACTAGATGAGAATTAGATACCAATCTTCAAAATTTACATAACAATCTTCAAATTCTTTTAAAAAATATGTATCTTTTATTGATTTCAGAGAGGAAGGGAGAGGGAGAGAGAGATAGAAACAACAATGATGAGAGAGAATCATGGATCGGCTGTTTCCTGTACAGTCCCTACTGGGGATCAAGCCCACAACCCAGGCTTGTGCCCTTGACCAGAATGGAACCCAAAACCCTTGAGTCCTTGGGCTGTATCCACTGAACCAAAGACATCTAGGGCCAAAACTCTTAATAGTATAATACTCTACACCAGTAGCACTCAAGGAAGAATGGTTTTGCTGGTTCCTTCTCCCATTCCCACCCAGAAGGCATTTGGAAAATTCTGGAGACATTCTTGGTTATCACAAGTGGGGGTAAGGGGGTAGAGAGAGGGTCTGCTGTTGGCATCTAGTGGGTAGAGGCCAGGGGTGCTGCTAAACCTCCTACAGTGCATAGGATAGGCCCCCCTATAAAGATCTAGCCACTGGTGCCAAGAGTGCCAGGATTGAGAAACAGTACCTGCTCAGGAGAGTTGGGAACCAGGAAGACATGAGGTGGAGTCTGGGCTCTGCCTTTGACATGTAATTAAGTTTCAGTTTCCTTCCTCAAAATGAAAAATACCTAATCCTTCCATTGTGGGTGAATTCAGTGCTATCACCAATGCCAAGTTCAGAGATCAGTGTCCTTCCCTTCACCTTCGGAGCGAACCAACTTGGGAATCAAGTACCACAGCAGAGTCAACTATGGACATCATCATCGACAACCTCCCAAGGTTCTAGCAAGCACTGTCCTCCTCAGAGGGTCCAACAGCCAGCACCACAAACTCAGCCTCCTTGTTCCCTGGCCCAAGTCCTTGCTTAGCAAAACTACTTCTCATTTGTGCAACTCACTTGGCAGAAATTTTCATCCGGACTTAAGAAACTGACCCATCAAATCTGCCTTCTCCCTAACCATCGCAAATTCCACTAGCATAACCCTCCTCCATAACGTTTTCTGATTAGTCCCAATATCCACTCACCTAATTCTACCTAGAACCAATTCCAGCATGTAATAATTAAAAGAATTTTGCCAAAAGGTTGGTGAAACTTGGGGAGCTCAACAGGGTTGAGTCACTTGTAGTTCACCTGTTGGAAACTGCACTTCCCCCTAACCTGAATAGGATTGTCTGCTGCCAGACAGCTCAGGGCATTTTATTGCCTCCTGTTGGCCAAACACCTGAACAGCTGTAGGCTATTCCCCAAACTGATAAAGTTTCCTTATACTCTTTTGATACCTTACCCTTTGAAGTGTATATTTCCACCTTGCCTTAGGAGAGGTTGCATGAATAAAAGCACAGGTCCTTGGTCAAAAAGGAGAGTCTTCTAGCTCATTCAGTTGGAAGCTCCTCTGACCCCCAATGCCTATAAAAAATATCTTTTGTCCACGGACTCCTTCTTAACCATCTACATGCAGCCTTTTCTCCAGAATGCTGAACCCTTTGTAAGGCAGGGGAAAAAAGAGCCCCAGCAAATTTCATGATGGAACCCACCCTGTGCGTTTTACTCAAGTTCTTTCAATCTGTCTGAGTGTCACTCCTGATGTCTTCTGTGGGTTTATTGTATGTGTTTCTCTTTATGTTTGCCCTGGCTCTGTTTGCTGTAAGCTCCTTAAACAAGGGCTCTGTGTTCTTTGATTGTGAGCATCTTCCCTTAGGGTGGAATGTGTTTGTTACAGAAAGTGGCTAATACACAGGCACCTACAAGGCCTTGTCTGCCAAGCTCCTGCTCTCATAGCGAGAAGGTCAGGTTCACTTGGGCCTGAAATACCTGGCTTCTCATGGGAATGTGGAAAGGCACACTGAGGAGAATAGCCCATGGGCAGACTGGAAGGCTATATTGGGAGAATGGCTTCTTTAATGAGAAACACAGGAGAAAAGTTCCCATAAAGAAAATAGCAGGAGGAGGTGGTCTTGAATTAGGGTGGTTGAAAGTACCTAGCAGAAGACATGAGATGCTTAATAAATATTTGTAGCTTTAATTAATGGATGGCTGGACAGATTGATGGATGGGTGGGTGGATGTACGGATGAACACACATACAACCAATGAAGGGCTTAAAAGCCTAAAATGAACTTTCTGAATTTGTTTACAATAACAACAGGGAAATACTGAAAGGTTTCAATGAGGAAAAGGACCTATTTAATGTATCAGATATAAAAGAGACATTTAAAGTTTTCTTGGTGGCTGACTCAGTGTGACTCAGTGGTTGAGCATTGGTCTATGAACCAGGAGATCACTGTTCAATTCCCACTCAGGGTACAAGCCAGGTTTGTGGGCTCAATCCCCAGTAGGGGTATGCAGGAAACAGCCAATCAATGATTCTCTTTCATCATTGATGTTTCTCTCTCTCCCTCTCCTTTTCTATCTGAAATCAATGAAAGTATACCAATAAATAAATAAATCCCATCTAATAAAAAGCTAATATGCAAATCAACCAAATGTCATAATGACCAGTTGCTATGACACACAATGACCACCAGGGGGCAGACAATCAATACAGGAGTTGCCCCCAGCCAGCAGACCCCATTGTCCAATCAGGGCCTGCTTGTCAACGTCTCAGTCCCTCCATCCCCTCCCTCCCTCCACAGGCAGGCTCTGATTGCCTGATGGTGAATGGGGAACTGGGGATGGGTGGCAGCAAGGGGGGGGGAGGGCACTGAGTGGGCAGGAACAGCCAACCTCTTCGTCCTTCTCCTGGCCAGAAGGCTCCAATCGCCCAATGGCGAATGTGGAATGGGAATCAGAGTGGGTGGTGGCAGACATACAAGGCACGAGTCCAAGGCCCCTGCCCCTCCAGTCGCCATACACACAGAGGACAACCAGCAGTGGGGGGTCGGGAATAGCCAACCTTCCGGTTCCTCATCCTACCCAACAGGCTCTGATCACCCAATGGTGAACAGGGAACTGGGGGTAAGTGGTGGTGGTGATGGGGGCAGAGCCAGCTGGGGGCAGCCAGGGAAGATGACCATGATTGCAGGCCAGACCGAAGGACCACACCTGTTCACGAATTTTGTGCACTGGGCCTCTAGTAAATAAATAAAGGCTTCATGTTAGCAAATCTGAATGGGAGACCCTATTCACACAGCTTGATATTCTCATACCTGGACTCAGAAAAATTTGAGACTGTTTTCTATCCACTGGTTTTTATGATATTTGAAATAAACATAAATTATTACAACAACACCAGAACTAAGATGACATATTTATGAGCATTCATAAATATAATTAATTCATGTTTAATGTGTTTGCTCCTTGTTGAAAAGACTTGGGGCCACTATATTTTCTATCTTTCTTTCTTTCTTTTTTTTTTCTGAAAGAAAAACAACATTGCTATTATAGGCAATCACCAATGTTAATGAATAATTCATGTTTCCCTAAGCCAGTGCAATTTAATGGATGGGGTAACACAGAGGTAAGGATTGAATGTTAAGTACTCCTGAATGTGTGTTCATCATAAATTCATCTATTTATGATGGGAAAAAAAGGCATATTGATCATCAGTTAGATGGCTATTACATGGCAGGGGGAACAAATAAAGAATATAGACATGTTATCACAATTTCACATTGTGTTTCAAGAGGAAGACAGCTGAAGAATCTAACCTGCTCAGAGATAATAATTTTTACTAGTCCCTAAATAACTATGAAGGGAAGGCTTTTTTTTCTAACAGATGCACTGGTTTTATTTATTTATTTTCCAATATTTTCTTAATTGCTTTTTTTTTTTTTTACAGAGAGGAAGGGAGAGGGATAGAGAGTTAGAAACATCGATGAGAGAGGAACATCAATCAGCTGCCTCCTGCACACCCACCACTGGGGATGTGCCAGCAACCAAGGTGAATGCCCGTGATCGGAATCAAACCTGGGACCCTTCAGTCCGCAGGCCGAAGGAGCCAAACTGGTTAGGGTCAGATGCACTGATTTTAATTGTGGCTCCAATATTATCTTTGTATAGAGTTCAAGCATAACATTGGTACTTACAATACTGGTATATAGGATCACAGTGTTTCTTTTAAATTTTTTAAATTTTTTTTAAATTTATTTCAGAGAAGAAGAGAGGAGAGAGGGATAGAAACATCAATGATGAGAGAGAATGATTGATCAGCTGCCTCCTGCAGGCCCCCTACTGGGGATCAAACCGGCAACCTGTCCATGTGCCCTTGACCGGAATCGAACCCGGGCCCTTCAGTCTGCAGGCTGGTGTTCTAGCCACTGAGCCAAACCAGTTAGGGCCACAGCATTTCGTTTAAAAGCTGTTTTACACCTGCCATTTTACCTGGTCCTAGCCATCAGAACAAAGAGGGGAAATTGCTAGCATTTCCATTGGTGAGATGGTAAGCAAGCTGGTCCCAGGTTAAATGGCTGATGGTCTCTGCATGTCCAGCAGTGTTCTTATTATTCCGGATTAACTGTCTCAAAGAATAGACTCCCAATAATTGGTGAGACATTTGGGGGTATTTTTACTTAATATTTCTTTTCATAGCGTAGTCAATAATAAGACAACTGTGGATAATTTACTTGAAATAACTTCAAAGATTTCCTGCTTCTCCTCATTAGCCTTATTTTAAGGTTGCCTTTGAAATGCTCAACACCTTGAGTTTTTGCCACTGCTTAGCTTCCAGAAGGTAATTACAAAAGCCAGTCTGCCTCGCCCTGGAAAACCAAGACCTTAGGGAATAGATTTTTTTTTCTTGGAGAGATACTTTGCAAAATAATTTTTAAAAAGCAAGAAAGAGAAAAAGGGGAGGGTGGAAAATATATCTATTCCAGTTTCCAATATGGAAACGATTAAGCTCCATTTTCTAGGACATGGTACTCAATGTCTAGGTCATTCTAAGCTAAATATATGCCTCAGTTTATACCTATACCTACATCTATACCTATACCTATACCTATACCTACCTATACCTATACCTATATTAATTTCAAAGAGGAAGGGAGGGGGAGAGAGAGAGAAACATCAATGATGAGAGAGAATCATGGATTGGCTGTCTCCTGCACGCCACCTATTTGGGATCAAGATTGCAACCCAGGCCTCTGGAAGTTTTTCTTAACCAGGAATCGAACCTTGACTTCCTGGTTCATAGGTCAATGCTCAACCACTGAGCCAGGGCAGTTAAGTGACTCAATTTAGCTTTAACCTGGAAAAGGACCACGTTTTTAACAAGTCACTTTGCCCTTGGCTGCAGTCTTCCATCAGGAGGCACCAAGCAAAGGACTCAGACTGGCTCACCTCAGGTCCATGTGTGTTCTCCAGGCAGCGCGAAACCAGCAGAGCAATACACACATTCACCGTCTGCCTTTCCTTGTAAGATCCAGGAGTGCTATTTGAACATTTCCAGCTCTATACACATCCCCCTAGAAAATTCTGCAAGGCTGTCAGCGGGATGAAAATGCAGAATCTGCCTGATCCAGGATGTCAAGGTGACTGGGCTTGGATGCCACAGAACGAGGGTGATGAGGGGTATAGAATGCTCCCTTCACTTGGGGTCTGTCACTTATAGATCTCCAGGCGGGTAGCACCGGGAGGAGGTGTTTCTGAAAGTTCAGGGACTTCACCCAAATGAACAGTTTCCTTCCGGCAGGAACACCCAGCAACCTGATTGGCGGCGGGGCCTGAATGCAGACACCAGAGGCTTTGGGCCTCAGGAGACTCAATTCAACTTCAGGGCAGACACATGATGACCTGCAACCCCCGCCCCCCTCCCCTGCCAGTTTCCTTTGCTAAATCTCTATTCTATGCAATCTCCCTGCCAGTCTTCACTGTCTTTGTCTGGAAACACTATTTTTATTTTTAAAACATATTTCATTAATTTCAGAGAGGAAGGGAGAGGGAGAAAAACATCAACGATGAGAGAGAGCCATTGATTGGCTGCCTCCTGCACGGCCCACACTGGGGATCAAACCAGTAATTGAACCGTGACCTCCTGGTTCATAGGTCCAGGCTCAACCACTGAGCATGCCACCTGGGCCAAAACACTTCCTGTTTAAAAGCATAATTGGTTCCAGCCCTTTGAAAGCCTGTATTTATTCCCGAGAAACACTTGCACGTGTTTGAAGAAAGCAAAGTGAGGCAAATGCTCCTTCAATTCACTCAATAGACAGAGATGAAATTCACACACGTTCCCAAAGGCAAATATGATGTGTGGGGGTAACTAGCAAACGCGATTTCTGACTGATTCACCAAAAGTTATTCATATCCCTACTCAGGTTTCGCACCTTTCAATGAGCAGATTGTCATCTGTCACTCTATGATGTGCGAAAACATGGGCCTTTTCATGAGGAAATGGGAAAAGGACATTAGTACTTTTTAGTGCATTAGTACATAAGAGAATTAGAAATTGATATCACGTGACTGTGATGAAAACAAGGGACCCTCCTTCCTACTTTTGATCTTATTTTGATGAGAGTTCTGATTTAGGGCCGATTTATTTTATTTTTTTAAATATATTGTATTGATTTTTTTTTTACAGAGAGGAAGGGAGAGGGATAGAGAGTTAGAAACACCAATGAGATAGAATCATGGATCAGCTGCCTCTTGCACACCCCCTACTGGGGATGTGCCCGCAACCAAGGCACATGCCCTTGACTGGAATGGAACCCAGGACCTTTCAGTCCGCAGGCCGACACTCTATCCACTAAGCCACACCGGTTTCGGCTGATTTAGGGCCCAATTAAAGCCTCCAAGGGACATTACCCGCGGGAAGGATCTCTGGTGGAGGGACAGGCCTGGATTCCTTCCCCGTGCTTGCATCAAATTGGAACAGACTAACTTAATGTTGCATGAAAATAAGTGAGGTGTCATCATAATTAAAAGATAATAGTATTCTATCCTTTGGCTGAATCTCAGCAAGTGTTTTACATTTCTTCAAAGTAACACAGATCATTTGTCCTGATGGTTCATGAACTAGAATTTTACCGTAATCCATTTTGATATGTCAGAACAGGCAGGGCTGCGCTGTGGATCCGCTCTGCCACGTGACAATGAAGCCCTAACATTTTGACACTTTCCCACCAGGGAGGCTTGTCCAACGGGAGCAGGTTGTTAAAAAGTCCATCAGCGTGGCCTTGTGCTACTAAACTGCGAAGTGCTGACTGTCAGGACACGAACACTTCGCAGACACCATAAAGGACTGGACTTTATTAGAAGCCCGAGTTTCATTCTTTGAGCCCTTTAGCCGGAGGTAAAAGGCAGCTTGCAGCGCTAAGAGAAACCATGTTGGAAAGTGATTAACAAGCCAGATTGCCCAGCGCACATTGGCCCGGGACAAAGGGGCGTACATTGGAGGCAAACTGTCTTGTAGTGACTGGATGTGGCCAAGGTCTCGGCAGGCAGACCCCTTTTGTTATTTTTACAGAACATCCCGATGAGAAGCCCGGGAGGCTGCCCTTGATATTTGCAACTGCCTTAGGGCTGTCTGCATAATTAGTTTTTTCTGAGCAAGCAATCAAGCATGCCAGGCACCCCTAAGTTTCTATAGCAACACACGCACACATACACACACATATGCAAGTGCATAATTCTCCCCATTTTTGGAGACAAACACAATCGTAAGTGCAAGAGCAGAGAGAGATGGTCCAGATATATCAGCATATCTCACACACACACACACACACACACACACACACACACACACACATGTCGATGCTCCGTAAGAGGCCCCTACCTTTCCCGACACGCACGCCAAGTTACCGCTTGCTCAACTCCGGCCATAGCTTTCCAGGCTGTTCCTTTAGCAAGAAGCAAACAGCTGAGCACATCGACTTGGCGCTCACCCTGTAGTCCCATAAGCCCGGGGTTTAGGTGGTTACAGAAGCTTTTGGGGGAGCGCTGTCTATCCGGGTTTGCGTCCTGTGAGCTCTGCAGAGGGCTGGCACTCCCAAACGGGAGTTCTCTTCCTCAAGAAGTTCTAAAGGAACCGGCGTGTTTGCAGAGATCACAGAAGAGAGGAGTAACAACAGATCATAAGGACGGAAAAAAACTTCAGAGAGAGATGGGAATCTCGAAGGAAAGAGGCAGAGCCCAGTGCGGACCACGCGGGAAGACCGCAGCTGCATTGGGGCAAACAGAATAGCCGCCTGATCACACCTTGCAGAAGAACTTTTTGTTTCTCACTGCAGGCACTTCTAAGGGGAGCAAATCAGCGCTGCGAACGAGATTAGCTGCTTTTCTTTTCCTGCCGTAACATTTGGTTTGCCTGTTTAATCTCTCAGGCATTTCTGAGAAGGCCAACCCAAAAGGCTTATTCTCAGAACAAGGGGTTGATTCCCTCCTGGAATGCTCCCGTTGTATTAATGAGGTTCAGATGGTGAAAGACAGAAATACTGAGAGTGGAAAGATGCTTTCACTCTCCTTCCTTCCCACCTCTCCCAGCTGGGCCTCCGTGTCTTCCGGAAGTGAAAAGGCAACAGGTGCGATGCAGAAGCTAACTTCCCGGTGTTTTCTGGATGCCTATAAGCATTTAGGGGAAAAGACGCAACCTTACGATGGTCTCTGTCCAGAGCATGGTGGAGGGCAGGGGGCAGGGAAGATGATGGCAAACCCCAGGCATAAAATCCTGGCTACCTGTCTAACAGCAAGAGACACCCATGCTTTGTACCCTTTCCGGATTTCCAACTACGTGTAGCAAAAGTGATCTTACTGTCTGAAGTTATTCTTTTAAAAAATATATATTTTATTGATTTTTTTACAGAGAGGAAGGGAGAGGGAGAGAGTGTTAGAAACATCGATGAGAGAGAAACATCCATCAACTGCCTTCTGCACACCCCATATTGGGGATGTGCCCTCAACCAAGGCACATGTCCTTGACAGGAATCGAACCTGGGACCCTTGAGTCTAGAGGCCAATACTTTATCCACTGAACCAAACCAGTTTGGGCTGCAAGAATAACTTTAAAGAAAACCTCCCTGGGCACACATACAGACATGCATGCACACACTCTCCAAAACTTTCAAAACTGGGATATCTGAAATAAACAGAACTTTCCGAATTATGTTTTCCTACAACAGCAAAGTTCTCTTGTTGATCAAAGCAAAACAAATAGCAGTTCCTCAGAGGATAAAAGCACCACAGAAGCTGTTTTAATGCCTCCTTGTTGGCTGGCATGTACTTATGTAGCTATACTGGGCACACCAAGTACCATGTCAAGAGGCCCAGTTGAGTGGTTTCCCCACGTTCCTGTCTCAGTATTTTTAAAAAATTTAATATATTTTTATTCATTTCAGGGAGGGAGGGAGAGAGGAGAGAGAGAAACATCAATGATGAGAGAGAATCATTGACTGGCTACCTCATGTATACCCCACACTGAGGATTGAGCCCACAACCTGGGCATGTTCCCTGATCAGGAATTCAATTGTGATCTCCTGGTTCATAGGTGGCATGCTGGCTGGGCTGTCTCAGCTTTCTCTGAAGATGCTCAGAGCCCTGGCCTGTGTGGCTCAGTGGATAGAGCGTCAGTCTGCGGACTGAAAGGTCCCAGGTTCGATTCCGGTCAAGGGCATGTACCTTGGTTGTGGGCACGTCCCCTGTGTGCAGGAGGCAGCTGGGCCTCTGGGAAAGGGCCAGGGAGCAGTATGCCAGCTCTCACCCTTCGGAAGGATGAGTCTGAGGAAAGTGCTATGCCAGAGCTCAAAAAACTTTCTCAAAATGAGCCAGGTAGGTTTAAGCACTTTTGAATATTTGAGACCATACAGTGTCTGCCATATTTACATCACTGTGCCATTTCATTTTATTTATTTATTTTTTAAATACATGTTTATTGATTTCAGAGAGGTAGGGAAAGGGAGAGAAACATCGGTCATGAGATAGAATCATTGATCGGCTGCCTCCTGCATGCCCCTACTGGGGATTGAGCCTACAACTCGGACACATGCTTCTGAGAGGAATGGAACCTGGAACCCGTCAGTCCACAGGTCGATGCTCTAACCACTCAGCAAAACCAGCCAGGACCACTGCCATTTTAGGAAAAAGGAGCCATAGTCAATATGTAAACAAGTGGGCTCTGTGTCAACAAAATTCTACAAAAACCAGGTGGGCTTTGGCTTGCAGGCTACAGCGTGCTGACCTCTGTTGAACATCATTTCATAGAAATTCCCGGTGCATTTGAGCTCCCTATGCCCACTCTGCTAACCTATACAATTCTTTGCTTTGTTCTGCAATTCTTCCTTCTTTTGCTCATTTTTCCTACTTCCTCAGTGCTGCTTCCTGGCACCACCTCCCAAATTAACCGCCTGCCCTCCCATCCTTATCTCATGCCGCAGGCACGGGCACCCACTCACTATCTGTTGACAGAAATAGCGGTGGAAACACGCATGATAAAACGTGATTGCTGTACAGTGGCTTCACAGCGCTGGTACAAATGGATGCTTAATAGAAGATGATGATAAAAATAAACCAGCAACTTCAGGACCTGGGTTTATTCTAGAGTTAGAATAAATTGCATCACCATTCTATTCTTTGTCTCATAAGCATCCTTTATTTAAGAAAAACAAGGATTGAAAAGGAACAGTATTTGGCTCATGCAGGGCTACTGACTAGGAAGCAGAGCACCGGCAGGTAAATCAGCGTTGGTGAAATGGTCCTTGGGCTGATTGCAAGCCATGTTTTTCAAGCAATCCTTTTAGAAGGTTCTGCTAAGAGCTGGTCTACACACTCTCTCAGGATTTAGTCATCAGTGTCAAGAGGTGTGCCTGCTCAAAACAAGGGAACTATGACAAGGCGACCTCAGAGGAAGCTTCTTAATGCCTTCTCCAAACTTCTCCGTTCATCAGAATCTAAAGAGACAATTCCATTTTTCGCCAGTTCTTCACAGATGGAGAGTGCTTTGGGGTTTGTTCCTACCCATTCTCTCTTGGGCATGGATTTTAACTGTTAATTCTGTACCATGAAATAAAATTCTGGTGAATTTTCTTTCTTTCTTTTTAAACATATTTTATTGATTTTATACAGAGATTAATTGAGATGGATAGAGAGTTAAAAACATCGATGAGAGAGATACAACAACCAGCTGCCTCTTGCACACTCCCCACCGGAGATGTGCCTGCAACCAAGGTACGTGCCCCTGACCAGAATTGAATTTGGGACCTTTCAGTCCGCAGGCTGATGCTCTATCCACTGAGCCAAACCGGCCTTGGCAAATTCTGCTGAATTTTCATGTGCTGTTATCACTAGCTTCAAAAGTAATGTTCAGTGAATGAATGAATGGATGAGTGAATAAATGAATGATAGGTTAAGGTACTGAACTTTATCATGTGGGAAATTCAAACTTCCGTAAACTGCCCCAGAGTTCGTGCATTCAAGTTGGCCAAGACAACTGACTTTGAGGAATGACACTCTTAACAAAAGAATGCATGGTCATATAGTCACATTTTATGCTTTTACAAACAAAATTGAGAAATATGTCTTCAGAATGACTAGGTAAAATGTTGGTGCTTTTAAGAAGACATCAAAAAGGGCAATTTTATTCATTAAATACCTTATATAAACTATTAACTTCAAGGACAATTATGTGATATCATAATCAATAAAAAAATTTTAAATTAAAAAAAAATAAATAAAAATAAAAATCAGCCCAATCGGCATGGCTCAGCTAGGAACCAGGAGGTCATGGTTAAGTTTCTAGTCAGGGCGCGTGCCTAGGTTGTGGGCTTGATCCCCAGTGTGGAGCATGCAGGAGGCAGCTGATCCATGATTCTCTCTCACCATTGATGATTCTCTCTTTCCCACTATCTTCCCTTCTGAAATCAACAAAAAAACATACACTGAGTGGCCAGATTATTATGATCTCTGAATGCATAATAATCTGACCACTCAGTGTATATCCTATATAATAAAAGGCTAATATGCAAATTGTCCCCTCAACCAGGAGTTCAACCAGCAGGCAGGCAGCCGGACCCCACCCATGCACGAATTCATGCACCAGGTCTCTAATATATATACTGTATACTGAATGGACAGATTATTATGCATTCAGAGATAATAATAATCAGGCCACTCAGTGTATATATTTTTTAAAGTAAATAAAAGCAACAAAAAATCCAAAACCAAACCAAATTAAATGAAAACAAAAAAGCAACCTTGTCATTCTATTAGGAACACACACCTCCTGAAGCTACTTTGTTTTACAAGTATAACTACTTTTCAAAAGTTGGTAGAACATCTTACTGTTCACGCAGTTGCCAAGGTGGAATTATTCTTTACTAGAGGCCCAGTGCACAAAATTCATGCACAGAAACAGTCCTGAGCCTGGCCTGTGATCAGGGACATCCACCCTTGCTGCTGGCAGCTAGCCCCACTCCCCACCGCTATTCACCTCCAGGTCCCCATTTGCCATTGGGCGATCGGAGTCTGCCTACCAGGGAAAGGGACTGAGAGGTGGTCAGTGTGTGTCCTAGTGACTGGTCGAGCAGATGTTCTAGTCATTCTGCCATTAGGGTCAATTTGCATATTGCCCTTTTATTATATAGGATTTACTTCATTTGTACTACCCAAGGCAGTGAGTTTTGAAAAGACACAGTCAATAGACACAAGATCTTACAATGGGCAACACAACTCAACAGCCATTGCCCTGTTTCCATGCTACTGTACTCTAAGCAATGGTGACACATACGCGCTTCTTTTTATTTTTTCAGTAATGAGACAAATTATACAACTATACGCAACCTTCTATGGTACCTTCTGCAGTCAAAATCAAAGCCAGAGTAAGTCCCTCCACGCTGGCTGGAAGCCGGGCCTTGCCATTCGGAGTGCCAGGACAGCAGTCAACAAGCACTTGTCAAGTCTGACCACACAGACTGGGCAGCTTGTGAGACAGTTTCGAGGTGGTAATTCATGGAACTACAGGAAGCCCTCACAGTTGAGTGCTTTTAGAACTAGCAAGGTTAGCCCCATCAGTGGTAATTCACAAGTGATTTAACAGTGCTGAATAATGTGCCTGCGTCAACATTTATGAGCAGACATAAAAAGTTATGACAATTTCACACCAAAAGTGAATATTGATATAAAAATCGGCTTGGAATTGGACTGAAGTGCCATAACTGGGATGGTCGCTTTAAGGGGGAGCTGTGAAGAAGAGTGTGAGGGGAATATACTTCCTTAAAACACAGGCCCTGAAGGAGAGATGAGAATGGCTCATAGAACAGAGGGAGGTATTGCTCAGGGTACTGACCATGAAGACCACTGCCAGGTTGAGAAATTGGAAATTTCTGGTTAAAACAGCTGTTTGTGGCTGACTATGGCATCATTTGTCCTTGCTCTCTTCATCTAGTTGTTTTGAAAAATACCAAGATAGTAATTATGGCCATGAATATGTTGCAGGCATTGAACAAAAGTTATAATTTATAATTCAATGTATGAAAAAGTAGATATACAATGAGTGGTGAGATTATTATGATCTCTGAATGCATAATAATCTGGCCACCCAGCATATATCCTGACTAGCAGGCAGGCCGGCCAACTGCCCATGTCCCTTCCTCCTGTCCAGGCTGGCCAGACCCCACCCATGCACAAATTCATGCACCATGCCTCTAATCCTCATATATATATATATATATATATATATATATATATATATATAGCCAGGTTATTATGAGTTCAGAGATCGTAATGTGGCCACTCAGTGTCTATTTAATGCCATCTGACTGTCATATTCTGATTATGAGTTCTATTCAAAGTAATTTGAGATGCATTGCAAACATTTGAGATGCAAACACAACAATATTGACCTGACAGAACAATTAAAATGGATGCTCTTGTTGAACACTAGAGGATGGTGAGGGTCATCAGTCTGAGCAACTCATCCAAAGTTACCCAGTTGCAAATGAGGAGGGAAGTTTAAGACATGATTCTTCTGATGCCCCCACCACCCCAGTGTCTGTGTCCATTAATAGAGAAGTTCTAAGAGCATGGCCCACCATGGATATCTGCAAGTTTGAACAGATCACCCAGGTGTAAAATAGAGCGCTAGTTCCTTTAAGTCTTCATTGAAGGTGCCCAGCCAACAGAGAGGTAGCATTCTAAGCAGGGGTAGAATACTCCAGCAAGGCCTTAGGCACCCAACCTGAGGAGACATGAACTCTAGTAAACCTGCTCAACAGCCAGAGACAGCACCAGTGCATATTGGGCCATTGGCACTATTCAATTGGAAAAGACCAGCGTGACATCAGACCTGCCTTCACACATCACTTTATCCGATGTTTAATCTTCAACACTGAACTTCACTTGAAATGAAACATACACATTTTGAGTGCACAAAATAGAAGTTCTTTCATTTCAATATGTGCAACCTATGATCCTTATCTTTCTATGAAGACAGCAACGATTCCTATTAATCTTTCTCACATGAGAAACAAACAAAGCCACTTGCCTGCATAACTTAATGTTTCTTAGACATATGCTACGAATATTACTTTTGCTCCAGCTGAAGAATTCTTAACTCAATCAATGACAGAAATAATGAAATACGCCAGGACTAAAACTGTACTCATTGGTTGAATTTGCCAAGTCCACATTGTACATTTTAGTAATGTTTACTTAAAGAAAAGGAGCCCATTTTGTTTATTGAAGTCTTTCTGGGCCAAGAGTTATGTAGTTTCTACTTGTATTCTTTCAAGTCCTGTTATCTTCTTAATGGCCAATAACATGAATTCTCAAGAATAAATTTCTATTCTTCCCAGCTCTAAAAGCTGTTATCCTTGAAAGAGAGGACATAGGAGAGATCAAATGCATAGATCGGTTCATTTATCACGAGCAGGGACTTGCAATTAATAAATGTTAAGAGAAGCTCATTTTATTTGGACATAACAAGACACTGCCACTTTGATTAACCGAGTAAACAAACGCTTCATCATTCCCTACATGTACTCAGTCAACAGAATTCAAAAAGATTTCAGCAATAGTTGTTCCATGCCATTAATTACCATTCTATAAATAGCACCTTTGTTAAACAAGGACAGTTAACCCCCATGACCTGAAATTCAAATTCTGTTTCCAGGAAAAGTTGAAAGTGAGAGAAGAGAGCTCTATATTGTGAAAGCAGACATTTGAAGGCAATATTCCATTTAGTCTGATGAAATAAAAGAAAAGAGTGAAAATGAAGGCTATTTAGAAGAGAGAGAGAATGCTTATTTTTATGTTGTTTTGATAATAATTGCAAATATCCAATGGCCCAACATATCATGAATTGACTGCAATTTACATATTCATTCCACAGGGAAGTAAACCCTACCGGGGCTCTGGAGCCATGATGGAGGCCGGCTGTGTAAGAGGAGCTAACCACTCAAGACCCAGAGAAGCATGGGAAGTCTAAGAAGCATCACCCCACCTCGCTATAAAGGCCTGGAAACAGATGCATCGCTGCCCACTGAACTTGATTCCCTGTTATTGAAGAGATGGATTTGACTTTCATTCCCTTTTATACATAACTAGTAGCCCTAAGCACAAATCTGTGTGCCAGTAGCTCTCTGATGCCCTACTGTAGCTCTGCCCACTGCCCCGTCCCCTTGTAGCTCCTCCCTCCCACTTCTCCCCCCCTCATAGCTTGCTGCCCTGCCCCCTCCTGTAGCTCTCCACTGCCCACTTGTAGTTCTATGCCCCACACATCTCAGATATGTGATTTGGTCGTTATACAGTTGGTTGGATAATTAGCATATCCCTCTCTTATTATATAGGATTGTAAATTTTGTTGAAAAAAGCAGTTCCCGACAGAAGGTGTAGAAAATGTGATTCTAGGGGAAAGGGGAAAAGGTTTGCATAGTTTGGACCTTGTCATGGTAGAGCCTTGAGTCACGCAGGGCATGTACCTCAGTTTCAACCTCCATACCCGGCCCTAGTCCAGGCACATGTGGGAGGCAGCCAATGGACGTGTCTCCCTCACATCAGTGTTTCTCCCTGTTTCTCCCCTCCCTCCCACTCTCTCTAAAAATCAATGAAAAAATATCCTCGGGTGAGAATTAACAACAACAAGAAAGACCCACTTGCCTGCAAGGCAGTGTTCAGAGGTCCAATGACAATATAAAGAAATAATAGCGACTATCTCCAGCAGATACTGACTTCTGGTCACCTGCTGTATGCCCCTTGTGGCACCCTAGGTGGGAAGCTTGCTCTATAAGCAGTGCCTCTTTGGAAGAAGGTAATGATGTGTGCATGCTAACAGCTCACCCATCCAAATTCTTGTGGCCAAAGGTATTAAGGATCTATCTATTTCCCAAGCATTGCCACCTCCCGGTGGTTCCATTAAAACCATCATTTTCTCAGATGGAACTTCTTGAAGTTGGGAGTCTCATTAAGGAAAAGCACATGAGATCATAGTGATGGGCTCGGTACCTGGTAGCTGACAGGCTAGGTCTCCATGCAGTCAAAAAACCTTGTTTAATAGTTTATTCCTACACCGTTCATCATTCTCCCGAACACTCAGCTCTCAAAAACAAATCTTCCATGTATCCTGCCAAAGACTTTTTCCCTCTTCCACTAGCTTCTCAGTTTGCTCCTTTTCGCCTCTAAATAATGCACCAGGCAGTGGCAGAATGCCCTGCCCCATCAGCCTATCCCTGTGCATCCTGGGAGTGTCATGCTTGAGTGAGTGGGAGTGAGTGTGATACTCAAGGATCCTTGTATCGTGGAGTTGTTACTTGAAGGAGAGAGAAGGGCAAAAAGCAAACAGAAAAATAAATAAATGATGATTTCAAGAGTTATTTTCCAGTTATGTATTTTTTAATATTTAGAGTTTACACACCAAGCATAGCATAGACTCGTGGGGAGCTTTCCTCTACAATACGGGGTTTTTAATGTGCAATTTGGGCATCAGTTTAAGACGATTCAATGTATCTCCAAGATTGCCCAGACAAAGCCATGTAACATTTCATGGACTTCCAATTACTCCCTGTAGCTTTCCCTCTGGAGTCAAGGAAAGCTCATTTTTCTGGATTTCAATGTCCACAGATCCATGCAACTGACATAGAGAGGCAATCCTATCCAGTGTTCTAAACCAACGGCAGGGTCTAGAAAAGGGCCGTAAGAACTGACATTTATCTTTTGGGGTATCGGGTCTTCTATCTCTGTGGTTGCTGTTATGAACTGAATGTCTGTGCCAAACCACCAAAATTCATGTTGACATCCTAACCCCTAAAGTGGTGGTATTAGAAGGTGGGGTCTTGGGGAGGCAAAGCCCTCTAGAATGGGATTGGTGCTGTTATGAAGACTCCAGCACTGGCTGTGGTTGCTCAGTCTGTTGCACCGAAAGGTTGCCAGTTCAGTTCCAGTCAGGGCATATGCCTGGGTTCTGGGCTCAATGCCTGGTGGTCAGCAGCATGTAGGAGGCAGCTAATCGATGTTTTGCTCTCACATTGACATTTCTCTTTCTCTATCTCCCTCTCCCTGTTCTCTCTCAAAACCAATTTTAAAAACCTGAGAGAGAGAGAGAGAGAGAAGAAGAGGAGAGAGAGAGAGAGAAAGAGAGAGAGAGAGAAGAAGAAGAAGAAGAAGAAGAAGAAGAAGAAGAAGAAGAAGAAGAAGAAGAAAGAGAGAGAGAGAGAGAGTGTGAGAGAGAGACCCCCCAGAGACCTTGCTTCTACTATGTGAAGACAGAAGGAGAACACAGCTGTCCCTTCTCAGACACCGTATCTGCTAGCACCTTGACTTCCATCCTGCTGAACTATGAGCAATTAATTTTGATTGTTTATATACCATCTACTTTGTGGTATTCTTTTTCAACAGACCCAATGGACTAAGACAGCTTCTGGGAGTCCTGTCTCCCATTACCCCTCCATCAATCATAGTATTCCAGTGTTGGCACTCTTCCCAGGCTTCCGAAGATCAATCCCTAAGCTGTTGACTCCCCTCCTCCCAGCCCCTACCACGGCCCTGGACCTTCCTTACCGATTACTGCAGAGCAGTAAGTACCCCTTAAGCAATCACAGAGTTAGAGGGGATAGCTAAGCCTAGCTTCCCGGCCACTGGTGAAGACACATCTGTGGTATTTCTCACCTTCCATATGGAATTTCAGACACACATCAGAGGATTCACTATCAGAATGTCACATGCCCACCGCAAAGCACAGAGAGCATTATTCCCATTTTACAGATGAAAACACTGAAGTTTGAATAAGTCTGGCGATTTTTCGCAGACCATATAGGAGTTGGCATTTTTCTGACAGATGCTGTTTTAATTTTTAAAAAAATATATTTTATTGATTTTTTTTTACAGAGAGGGAGAGGGATAGAGAGTTAGAAACATCGATGAGAGAGAAACATTGATCAGCTGCCTCTTGCACATCCCCCACTAGGGATGTGCCCGCAACCAAGGTACATGGCCTTGACCGGAATCGAACCCGGGACCTTTCAGTCCGCAGACCGACATTCTATCCACTGAGCCAAACCTGTTTTGGCTGTTTTAATTTTGTTTTGCTTTGCTGTGTCTCATTTTCTTGGAACTCTGTTCTTCCCAACCTCCGTATTGGAAAAGCAAAGTTACCAAGCTAATTGAAACTAAAGTTCCAACGGGTAATAGCCATTTGGTGTGTTGAACCATTCTGAATGCGGCATTTTAACAAGCATACCTTCATGGGAAAATGTGAATTGCTCCCAGTGGAAATATCTCATCTCCTGACAGGTGACCTTCAGCTGACCCTCCTTTAGTATAGGTGACCCATTTCCTTTGCCGGCGAGTAAGGCTGGATATGATTTCAAGGGTTATAATAGAGAAGAAAATGAAATGAGCTCTGGACCTCATGAGTTCCGAATGTAATAAAGCAGTCCTAGTTCCACCATGGGCTCCTGCTGCGGTTATTTACGCCTGTTTCCTTGGCAAACAGAACAGAGTGGTGGCTGGATGATCACACACGGGATCAGATGCCACTACTTCCTGACTAGATGGTGTTTCAACAACTGCCTACGGCCTCAGATATTACTCTACTTGCAAGCTACCAAGTGGATTTGCTCTGTTCGTCGTGGGTGCTTGCAGAAGACACAAGCCTCCTGGGCCAGAGGAGAAAGGAATTTATTATTTGCAGCAATAACAACAGTCAGAGTATCAGCTCTGGTGCCAGTCCCAAAGGTGAAGTTCATAAAGAGGGAATGGAGGGCTCAAAGCAGGGCAGGTGATGCCTACACATGGTAACTGAACAGGGACACCAAACGAAGGGAACCTGCATGTTTTTTTAAAAATATATTTTATTGATATTTTACAGAGAGGAAGGGAGAGAGATAGAGAGCTAGAAACGTCGATGAGAGAGAAACATTGACCAGCTGCCTCTTGCACACCCCCTACCGGGGATGTGCCCGCAACCAATGTACATGCCCTTGACCGGAATTGAACCTGGGACCTTTCAGTCCACAGACCGACGCTCTACCACTGAGCCAAACCGGTTTCGGCGGAACCTGCATGTTTTTGAAGGGACAGCAAAGCCTGGGTGACCTTGGTCTTGCACGGAGATCTTATCTTTATTATACTGGACAATACATAAACCCGCCTTTGCTCTGGCGGGTGTCGCTTTAACTGCCAACCAAACCTACTCACTATACAACCATCCTTGAAGAGACAATCAATGTCTCTGATCAGAAAAGAGGTAGACATGTGAGAAGCCCATGGAGAATTGTCTTCCAACACCTTGATTTTCTCATCTATAAAATGGAAAAATAATATCCCAGCCAGCGGTGGCTCAGTGGTTTGGTGTCAACTTAAGAACCAGGGACCCAGGGGAGCCGTGTGCCCCGGGAGAGCTGTGTGCCCCTTGGGAGCAGTGGGACCCGGGGGAGCCCCTAAGTTCATAGCAGCACAATTTACAATAGCTAGGATTTGGAAACAGGCTAGGTGCCCGTCAGCAGATGAATGGATCTGAAAACTATGGTACATCTACACAATGGAATACTATGCTGCCATAAAAAAGAAGGAATTCTCATCATTAGCAGCAACCTGGATGCAATTGGACAACATGATGCTGAGTGAAGTAAGCCAGTCAATGAAAGAGAAACACCACATGTCCTCACTCATTTATGGATAATAAAGAACAATATAAACTAATGAACAGAAAGGTAGATATAGTGACAGTAAAGCAACAAGCAGACAGTCAAATGACAGCGGGGAGGGTAGGGTGATCTGGGGGAGATAAGAGATCAACCAAAGGACTGGTATGCATGCATATAAGTACAACCAATGGACACAAAACTCTGGGGAGGGAGGGCATGTATGGGAAGTGGGGGGGACAATGGTAAGCAATGTACACATATAATACCTTAATAAAATAAATAAATAAATAATGAAAAAGAACAACAACAACAACAACAAAGAACCAGGAGGTCATGATTCGATTCCAGGTCAGGGTACATGACTGGGGTTATGGGCTCAATCCCTGGTGGGGGGCGTGTAGGAGGTGGCTGATCAGTGATCCTCTCTCAGCATTGATGTTTATATCTCCCTCCATTCCTCACTAAGATTAATCCTAAGTAATAAAAGGCTAGTATGCAAATTGTCCCCTCAGGAGTTCAACTGACCCAGAGTTCAACCGCTTGCTATGATGTGCGCTGACCACCAGGGGGTGGGGCGGCATGAAGGAAGGGTCTGGCAGCTGGCAGCCAGGGCAGGGAAGGCCCTAATCGGGCCAGGCCTAGGGGCCCAACACGTGCATGAATTTCATGCACCAAACCTCTACTACAAATATTTTTTTAAAAAACAATAGAATAAAATGGAAAAAATAATTTCTAACTCTCAAAGTTTCTCTTCACCTTCTGATTAGGAACAGTTGTGCATTCCAGTCAGGTCTGTTTCTTGCCTCCTCTACTCTGGAAGCCTCATTCCATCTGACTAAAAGCAATAGAAGGAGAAAGTGCCTTAGGTGAGGCATCAGAATCCCAGTTTTTACTTCCACTCATTAGGCAAATATGTACGGAGCTCCTTCCACTGACAAATGTCCATGTGATGTGCTGGATGAAGCCCAAACCGTCTGGCTTCGTCGAAGTCCCAAATACTTGAGACACATCCCAAATCTCGGAGGCTTCCTTTCCCTCAAATAAGAAAAGCACCATGCTCTGCCTACCATTATGAGGAACGCTAAGCGTGTAACCCTATGTCTCAGTATTACCCAAATTGTATTAATGGACTAGCATACGTTAATTACCAAGGAGGCATTTTCTGTTCAAGCCGAAATGCATCAAGGATGGCAGATGAAGTAAGGTCACTTCATTGATATTCCGCGCTTGGATTTCTAATTTCACAAGCCCTTTGTGTGCTGCGTCTGCCTGAACTGGCTTTTTATAACTTTCCCAAAACAAGGAGGAATGTTTCCCTCCCAAGGTCATCGAAAAATCTTCAGCGGATTAGTTTGCTGATATACTCAGTTGTTAAATAATAGAGTTGGATATAATCCAAAAAGCTTTTAATTCTCTTTAGGAATGGCAAATCACAAAGTAACAAATCTCTAAAGGCCAGAGGCAGCACTGGTTAATCTATTTCGCTCCCTCCTTTTCTTTTCTTTTTTTTTTTTTTTTTTTAATATATTTTATTGATTTTTTTACAGAGAGGATGGGAGAGGGATAGAAAGTTAGAAACATTGATGAGAGAGAAACACCCATCAGCTGCTTCCTGCATATCCCCCACTGGGGATGTGCCCGCAACCAAGGTACATGCCATTGGCCAGAATCGAACACCGAACCTTTCAGTCCACAGGCCAACACTCTATCCACTGAGCCAACACTCTATCCTCTGGTTTCAGCTTCACGAGGAAATTTTGATCCTCGATCCTGAACAGAACTCACAAAACAACATTTTATTCTATTTTGAAATTATAAGTAACTAAGGGACTCTGGATGTATAATATGACTAGTTTCTCAGAGAACCCTGGAAAAAACTAAAGTTTTTAAACTTGAGTCTCAGAATCTTCCTAAGAAAACTCCTGAGAACCAAGTGAAATGCGAGCATCACCAAAGGAAGAGAGGCAAAGGCAGATTTCCCAGGAGAGCAGACAGAGAGACCAAGATCAAGTTCTCCTCACAGTAGAAAATTCCAGAAGCAATGGAGTCATATTTTTGAAGGGGTAACACTGAGGATATTCAGTGGAGAGAAAACTTTGAAATCTAAAACGACCATTCAAGAGAAAGAGTTTGCTACAGATAGACCAGGGCTGGGGATCAAGCGTACAACCCAGGTAACGTGCCCTTGACTGGGAATCCAACCCACAGTGCACAGACAGATGCTCTAACCACTGAGCGAACCAGCCAGGGCACTTCCAACCTCAATAAATTTATACTATTTTCCTGACTGGGAAGGCCTTCAATCCTATTCTCTGATCTCCTCTTCAGGGCCACCTCAGCAAGGTGGCAACAGAAGGTGGATTGTCAGATTGTTAGATGGTCCCTTCTACTGTTGCTACTGCCTAACTTTCCAAATCTGTGTCTTCTTTCCAAATAGACTATCAAGCAAACCTAGCTTTATGGTCTTTGGTAATCTTCCCCCACCCCCCTCTCCCAGAGAGGAAAGGCAATAGCTTGTAAAACAATCCATTTGTGAAACAAGAAGGAAAGGATAATATTTAAAGTTCAAAGATACTTAATAAACAGTCAAGAAGGCCTATATATTGGGAAGAGACTTTTCAAAGGACTTACATGTGTGAAGTCTGAGATATGAAATAGGGCATGGTGGAGAAATGAATGAAGTTACAAGGGACCAAAGTTTAAAATGCAAAAGAGGTTATTATGAGAGAGAAAAAAATGAGGTCAAAGAGGTTACTAATGAGCATCCATTTGTTAAGAGGGAGGCTTGTGATTTCCTAGTGTGGGAATCAAGGAATTGTATGAATGTTTATTTCATAAGCTCCTTTGTTTTATGAAATGAAAACATTCAACACATATTTGTTGGATTAAACACCTTGGAGATTGAGCAGGAAACAAAAGGGCAAAATCCCAGCTCTCCTTGACATCATATTTCAATATATGGAGGAGATGGAAAATAAACTAGATGCATGTCATTGTGTAATCCACCATCCCTGAGTGTGGAAAGGCCTGGGACTTACTTCTAGTGGTAGAATGCCACAAAAATGATGGGATTTCATTTCTGAGATTAGCTTTTAAATGACAATGGCTTCCATCTTGCTGGCACTATCTTGCTTGAAACTGCTGCCATGTTTTAAGCTGTGCTACAAAGAGACGGATTTAGCAAGGAACTGAAGGTGGCCTCTACCCACAGCCAGAGAAGACCTGGGACCATCAGTCCAGCAACCCTTGAGCAATTGAATCCTGCGAAAAGACAGGTGAATGATATTGGAAGCAGAATTTAACCTGCTTCAATTTAACCTTGACATGTCTGTGTTCCTGGTTCACACATTGATTGCAGATTTGTGAAGAGACCCTGAGCTGAAGGGCCAAACTAAGTTGTGGCCAGATTGCTGACCTACAGAAATCATGTGCTTATTAATGTTGTTTAAATTTACTAATTTTGTTTAAATTTACTAATTGTAGGGTAATTTGTTACACAACAATGGATAACTAAGACATGATATTTTGGATAAGTGCTATGGATGAGGATAAGGAGTTTAGCAGGTGTAGGAGTGGAAGTGTGGTTTGCGTTTGATAAGGAGTGGTTTGTGAAGGCCTCTCTGTGAAGGACACTTGAGGGTGGAGCTGACGAGAGCGTGGGTATAAGCCAGGTTAGTATCTGGAGGAAGTGCCTTTCAAGAAGAGGGAACGAGGACGAAAGCCTGCACTAGACATGGACTTGATTAGCCTAAAAGAAATTTAGAACCTCAGTGAGGGAGGGCAGGAAGGAGCCTTACAACTCGGCACATCCTGGTTCTCTCTGTAAGTGGGGTTCTCTCTTCGTGGACCGTGGGCTTGTTTCTCTTATTTAGTATGATATAAACAGTCTCTTCCTAGGAGAATCGGAATGCTTAAGAAACAAAAAGTGTCAGATCAGATGGGGCACAAATGACACAATTTTAAAGGTATTGCTTTTCTTTCTATTATAAATAACCTGATGAAAAAATGATCTAAAACAAGAGCAAGTAGAAATTTCTTACCAAAACAAATTTGGCATATACCATATTTGCCGGTGTATAAGACGATTTTTTGGCCCTGAAAAATACGTATTTGCCGGCGTATAAGAGACTGGGCGTATAAGACGACCCCCTAACATTTCCACTAAAAAATACAGAGTTTGTTATATACTCGCCGTATAAGACTACCCCCCTCCTTGGAGGCATATTTTTCAGGGCCAAAAAGTCGTCTCATACGCTGGCAAATATGGTAACAGAAAATTAGTATATACTCAAAACTATCAACCATGCTGATTCCAGATAGTTTGGAATATAACAATAGTGTATAGGAATTCTTAGTTATGTTAAAACTTAATAACCACTGAACAGGAAGAAAAGGGGGCTACACTCCAATGTTTGAAATGGCCTTTGAGGTAATCACCAAATCTTGTGGAGAATGGAAGTGGATGGAAAATTCTCAGCTGTTGTTATTTATCAATCAATTTCCTCTGATCTGATTTAGGTAAATGTCCATACAACTTTAATGCAGGTTACTAAATTTAATGAGATATATATTACACAGTGGGCACCTAGAATATAGTAGGTAGGTGATAAATGTTTGATGGATTTGAACCAAAAGCTTAAACTGACACACATTCATACAGTTTGGCTCAGTGGATAGTGTGTTGGCCTGTGGACTGAAGAGTCCCAGGTTCGATTCTGATCAAGGGCATGTAACCTAGTTTGCAGGCTTGATCCCTCCCCCTGGGTCAGCAAATCAATGTGTTTTCTCTCACATCGATATTTTTCTCTGTCTTTCCCCTTCTATTCCACTCTCTCTAAAAATCAATAGAAAAATATCCCCGGGTGAGGATATTTTGATTAATAACAACAAAAACACACATAAAAACATAAATGGTGCTCAGAAGTAGACACCCTCTCTGCTTTCATGCAATCCAATTTCATGCTCATGTCTTTTCACACTGGTCTCATGAACCATGGCATGTTCATATAAGATGCATATTATTTTGCTTATAATACATGATTTTTTCCTCCTAGATTCCTTGAAGCAGAGAACATTTTTATATATTAACTAGAGGCCCAGTGCACGAATTCGTGCACGGATGGGATCCCTTGGCCTGGTGGGCGATCAGGGCCAGTTGGGGGGAGGGACTGCAGGAGGTTGGCTGTGGGAGTATACTGACCACCAGGGGACAGCTCCTGCATTGAGTGGCTGCCCCTTGGTGGTCAGTGTGCATCACAGCTGGCCAGTCATCCAGCCATCCAATCGTAACAGTTGCTTAGGCTTTTATATATATAGATTACTAAGGCTACCAAAAGTGCTCGGCACATAGTAGGTTTTCAATAAATATTTGCATAAATGAATGAACAAATAGATTCAAGGTGTGTTTCTAAAAGCCAAAATTGAGAAAGACAAGTATCACATGATCACACTCATATGTGGAATCTAACTAACAAAATAACCTGATTAACGGAGTGGATCCAGAGACCTGGAAGCATGGAACAGAGTGCGGAATCTCAGAGGGAATGCTGGAGAGTGTGGGTGGGTGGGTGGGTGGGTGGGAGGTAATCAACCAAAGACCTTGTATGTATATATGCATAACCCATGAACACAGACAATAGGGTGGTGAAGGCCGGGGGAAGGGAGGTGGTGGAGGGAGAGCTGGAGGGAGAAAATGGGGATGGGGGATGAGGGACCTATGTAACAATAAAGAATTATTTAAAAATAATAATAAAACCCCAAATTGAAAGCTCTGACTTTAAATATAATGTTTAAGATACAATTTGATTTGTAACTCAAGGATAAGACTGAATTTCTTTATGCAACTTGAATATAAATGCTACTTGAACACTGAGTGTTATGAAAATATATTTCAGAAAAACTAATAGCTGTAGTCAAAAGCTTCAGAGAATGTTTTTCATCTAAAAAAAGACTTCAGTAATGTCATTTATTTCCTAACGACAAAGTTAGAGATGTCTGAGAGATGGTAGAAAATAATGCCTGACAAACTTAAAGATGAAAAAAAATGAGTGTAAAGAACTGGCCATACAAGAAAAATGTGAAACTTGAAAGCGTAAGTTACATTTAGAAAGATGGCTCAGCAACAACTTAATCTCCACCTTGTCACCTGGAACATGAATTTTCAGCTGCAGGTGAAGCTGGCCTTGGACAAGAAATAGAGGCAAAACAAGGCATTGGATAAGGATTGTCTTGCTAGTCTAGAGCAGAGGTCGCCAACTGGTGATCTGTGGACCACTGATAGTCCATGATGTATGAAAGGCTGGCTATTGCTGGTTTAGAGGGCTATCCTCAAAGAAAACAGCCTTCATCCATTCATTGAACATGTACTAACGAAGCCCTTACAATAAGGAAGGGATTCTGCTGTCTCTGCTCTCTAATAGCATAGAGAGGCCAGTAATAAACCTACACCTTTATAGTAACTAATATTTAACATCGCTATATGATAATGTCTTTCTCTCAAAGCTTTCTGATCTGGTTTGGGAAACTGATGTGGAAAGAAATAATCAATGGTATTAAAGAGGAGATAGGGCTAATTACCAAGAATTAATGCCACTCAAGACATGAAACTCCGAAGACATCTATCTTTTCCTTGAAATCACGTTCAGCATGGCTTTTGTTGAACAGTGAAAGCGCATGACAGCCCAACCAGTGAAGCTCAGTGGTTGAGCATAGACCTATGAACCTGGAACAGTTGATTCCTAGTCAGGACACAGGCCAGGGTTGAGAGTTTGATCCCCAGTGTGTGTGTGTATGTGTGTGTGTGTGTGGGGGGGGGGGGTGCAGTCAGCAGCCAAACAATGTTTCTATCTCATCATTGATGTCTCTCTCTCTCTCTCTCTCTCTCTCTCTCTCTCTCCCTCTCTCCCTCTCTCCTTCCTCTTTGAGACAAATAAAAAACATATTTTAAAAATAAATAAATAGCCCTAGCCAGTTTGGCTCAGTGGATAGAGTGTTGGCCTGCGGACTGAAGGGTGCCAGGTTCAATTCCGGCCAAGGGCACATGCCTGGGTTGTGTGCTCCATCCTCAGTAGGGGGCGAGCAGGAGGCAGCTGATCAATGATTCTCTCTCATCATTGATGCTTCTATTTCCCTATTCCTCTCCCTTCCTCTCTAAAATCAATAAAAATATTTTTAAAACAATAGATAAATAAATAAATAAATAAATAAATAAATAACAAGAAATAGGCAGAGCTAAATGTATTTGCCCTGGGAACTGGTTTTATCCTGCTCGTCCTTTAGTACAAGGAGACTTTGAAAATTACTTGTAAATAAAATTCTGGTTAAAAATAACATAGCATCATTTTTGTTTTCTTTTGTTTTTTAGACAGACTCGCATCAACCAGTCCTTTGGCATGAGGAATCTCCATTGGTAGTTAGAGACAGGGTATAATGTGGCTGCCCCATCTGAGGTTGGCAAGTCCCTTGATCTTCTCCCTCAGAGCCCCATAGAGCCCCACCCACATATTGATTCTATTCAATCAAGTACTGTTCCAACACTCCCAGCTTTTTCCCACCCTCACATGGTAATCATGGCTCATCTATCTGCGCACCTTGCACCTTTAGCTTGAAGTGACTGCACGGGACTTGTCTACTCAAGAAGACACACATATGTACTGCCTGAGCCTTGACTCCAGCCAGCAGAATTCTGGGAGCTAAAAGGGCTCATTGTGAATATGAAATTTTATATTAAGGTGATGAGAAAAGGCTTAAATACACATGGAGTGGCCAGGTTATTATGATCTCTGAAGGCATAATAATCTGGCCACTCAGTGTCTATCCTATATAATAAAAGACTAATATGCAAATTGTCCGCTCAACCAGAAGTTTGACCAGCAGGCAGGCCAGCCAACTAACTGCCCATGTCCCCTTCCCCTGACCAGGCTGGCCAGACTCCACCCATGCACAAATTCATGCACTGGGCCTCTAATACATATAAATATATACACTGTACAATGACAAAGTACTGGAAGGGGCATTTCAGCAGTGAATTAATTATCCTTTACATCACATAAAAATTAATGTCTAAAGTGATTAAATATAACTGAGTGTATATGTATACACATAATGGTAGCTGATATTTATATTAGGCCAATAATGTGCCAGACATTGTCTTAAACACTTTATATATATATTAACTTAGCTAATTCTCACCATCCCATCTACAATGAAAGGACTGTTCTTATCCTCATTTTCAGAGAGTTGAGGCACAGAGCAGTTATATAACTGCTGAGGTCACACAGCTGTCGCCACCCATGGTTCTATCTAACCCATTAAAAATCACTAAACTCAATAACTGAGAATCCCAACGAATAGAGATGGGATTGAGGGCACTTTACTTCCGAGTCAGTATTCAAACGGAGGCTAGAGGAGCAGAAATCCAGGGCAGGGGAGACTGAAGGAGTGTTCCCCACAAGTAAGCATCCATCGGGGTGCATGGGGGGAGGTGGGGGCTGCGGGCTACGTCATCACTCCCTGATTTCCTTGCTTCTTGGTATTCTGTTCCTCTTTTGCATTTTGTTTGGGGTACAATGGGGTCATTAGTGACTTGCTATGGTGCTTTCTCCTCGGGTTAGGAAAGGCAGAGAAAGGAGGGTGACAAAGAATAAAAAGGCCGCATGTGACACCAGGCTGTCTACATTGGCTCAGATCATGTCATGAGTTTCAGGGCTCAGCCTTCTCCACAGGAAATCTCTTTCCATTGTCATAGGTAAGCTGTGGCCAGTTGCCAGTACCAGCATCACAGGTGTGCACGCTGGTTGCAAAACCCTCCTAGGCCCCTCTAAGAAAGGGTGATCAGAGATTCAGGGACCACTAGACTGGTGAGGGGCCATCTTATCCAGGGGCACTGAGGGTCAATGTGGTTCAAAAAGCAGTTACCTTGGGCTCTGCCCGCGTGGCTCAGTGGTTGGGTGTCAATCTATGAACCAGCAGATCATGGTGCAAATCCCAGTCAGGGCACATGCCTGGATTGTGGGGTTCATCCCCAGAGTGGGGCATGCAGGAGGCAGCCAATCCACGATTCTCTACCATCGCTGATGTTTCTATCTCTCTCTCCCTCTCCCTTTCTCTCTGAAATCAATACAAATATATTTTTTAAAATCACAAAAACCAGTTACCTTGCTTCTGTAATGTGTCCCTCCCAACCCATGTTAGAATACTTGACAGAAAACTGAACTCCATACATATTCCTTCCAGAAATGGAGATCCGTCTTCTCCAAAGGATGCTTAGTGCCAAAGTGTGTTTTTAAATAAAAGCGTTGCCATAAGAAAGTCATAAGGCATTAATAATTTGAAAAATAACTTACTAAACTGTGTATTGCCTAGTAGTTATACAAAATCACCTGCTGTCGAGGACATAAAAATCACTCATCATAAAAAAGATCAAATCCTCAAAAAGAATCCAATTTCATTTCCAAAGAGAATACACTCGATTTTTCTGACATTGCGGGGAATTCCAGGGCTAACACGCTCACATAGCAAAAATAGTATTTGATCCAGTGAAAGTTAATGTTAAGGAGAAAGGAAAACAAACACATTAAGCGGGCTAGACTATCCAGGAAGAGTAGACCTAGGTCTCTCACTCTTGACATTGAACTGCAAGTGGATAATTTTGGTTGTGAGCAACTGTGCTATGTACACTACAGGAAGAGCAGCAACATCCCTGACCTTCACCAGCAGTTCCAACACCCCCAGTCATGACAACCAGAATGTCCCACTGAACCACTGGTATGTTACATATTATTTACTGTCATTCTATTTAAAAAAAAAATATTTTATTAATTTTTTTTATAGGGAAGAAGGGAGAGGGATAGTTAGAAACATCGATGAGAGAGAAACATCGATCAGCTGCCTCCTACACACCTCTCACTGGGGATGTGTGCGCAACCAAAGTACACGCCCTTGACCGGAATCGAACCCGGGACCCCTCAGTCCACAGGCTGAAGCTTTATCCACTGAGCTGAACCGGTTAGTGCACACTTTAAATTTTTATAGAAGAAATTTACTTTGAATTTCTAAATTGATTTCAAATTCATTCAATAGGAAAAGAGGGTTTAGCAGGCCCAAAGCTGTAAGAAGACCTAAGAAGGAGGGCCTTTTAGGTGTAATTTTTATTAGTTTTGTTTTCACTGGTGATGAAGAGAACAAACAGGAAATACAACTCTGATTGACTGACAAGCTCTTATAACTTTGAAAAGTGCTCTGACAGACACATAGAAGAACACAGCAGCACACAAATCAAAAGGCCCACAGAAGGCCCTAGCTTAGTGGTCAGCAAACTCATTAGTCAACAGAGCCAAATTTCAGCAGTACAACTATTGAAATTTCTTTCAAGAGCTATTTTTTTTTTACAACTTAAATTTCTTCTAACGCCACTTCTTCAAAATAGACTCATCAGGCCGTGGTATTTTGTGGAAGAGCCACACTCAAGGGGCCAAAGTGCCACATGTGGCTTGTGAGCCTCAGTTTGCTGACCATGGCCCTAGCTGGTTTGGCTCCGTGGATAAATCATCGGCCTGCAGACTGAAGGGTCCCAGGTTTGATTCCAGTCAAGGGCACATGCCCAGGTTGTGGGCTCAATCCCTAGTGTGGGGCATGCTGGAAGCAGCCGATCAATGATTCTATCTTATCAGTGATGTTTCTATCTCTCTCTCTCTCTCCTCTCCCTTCCTCTATAAAATCAATAAAATAAAATAAAAATAACAAAAAGCCCACAGAAGCAGGGTGGCATTTCTCTGGGGCATGCAGTCTGGTTGGCCAAAGAAAGCCATAGAACCAACTAAGCAGGAATGCCGGCTTGGTAGATAAGTGTGACTTGCCAAGAAGATAAGGCTCTCGTTAATTTTTCTTTATTTTTCCTTTCAGAGTTCCAGCATAGCAAGTGACTAGCTAGCTACACAGGGGGGACCGCACTGGCGCTATGTAGTCACTTGGTTAAAAAGAAGGACTTCACACATTCCACTTTAAAAAAACACCCTCTGCCCTGACTGGTGTGGCTCAGTGGCTAGAGCGTCGGCCTGCAGACTGTAGGGTCCCCGGTTCGATTCTAGTCAAGTGCATGTACCTTGGTTGTGGGCACATCCCCAGTAGAGGGTGTGTGGGAGGCAGCTGATTGATGTTTCTCTCTCATCGATGTTTCTAACTATCCCTCTCCCTTCCTCTCTGCAAAAAAAAATCAATAAAATATAAAAACAAATAAGCAAACAACAGCAACAACAACAAAAAAACCCAAAAGCATCCTCTGCTGTCCCTGCACAGGCTGTGTAAGAAAACACTGGGTACCTTAAACAGCGAACGCTCATTTCTCACAGTTGAGGTGGTTAGGAAGTCCAAGAGCAAGGTGTCAGCAGGTTCATTTCCTGGTGGGGCACCTCTTCCTGGCTGCCAGAGGGCCAGCCTCTCATTGTGGCCTCACATGGCGGTGGAGAGGGTTGGGGGGGGGGGAGAGAGAGAGAGAGAAAGAGAGAGAGAGAGAGAGAGAGAGAGAGAGAGAGAGAGAGACCAGTACTCTGGCCTCTCTGTAACTCTTCTTATAAGGAAACTAATCCCATCACGAGGCCTGAACTCTCATGACCTCATCCAAAGCCACTTGGCTCCCAATGGCTCCACGCCTCGTCACGCTGGGGGCTGCGGGTTTCAAGCATGAATGCTGGCATAACCCATTCAGTCCAAAACACGTGGCGGGCGGGAAGGACTTAATGAGGAATTTGTTTTGGAGAAAGGCTTGCCTTCAAGACTGTAACACCCTTCTAGCAAAAGGCATCTTCAATTATAATCTTCATTTGCAATCAAGTGGCACTTGTAATCAGAGATGCTCAGACAACTCTCAGGGAATGAAAAAGCTGCTGGAACTTTCATACGTGATCGTGATGTGACAAAGCACAGGGCTGTTTCCCAGGTGGAGGGGCTGGAGACTCCTGGGAGGGACTGGGGTGCTGCGTCTGTAAGCCTGGCTGTGAGTCTAAACTTCAGAACAGCCGTTGAACCTTCCAACTCAGACCATGGTCTATGGACAGGAGCTGAGCATCAGTAGTGATTGTGGAAAAGGAAGAAGCCCGTGCCCTGCCCAGACCTACCCAATGCCAATCTGCATCGTTTAAAAAAAATCTTTTTCTTGATCTCAGAGAGGAATGGAGAAAGACAAAGAGAGAGAAACATCAATGATGAGAGAGAATTATGGACCGGCTGCCTCCTAAATGCCCCACACTGGGGATGGAGCCAGGAATCAAACCATGACCTCCTGGTTTATAGGTCGCCACTCAACCACTGAGCCACACAGGCTGGCAAGAATCTGCATCTTAGTAAGCTCCCCAGGTGATCATTACACTCAGAGAAGTTTGAGAAGCTACTCTGGAGAGTCCACTGTGATCATGAAGAATACACTGAGTGGCCAGATTATTATGCATTCAGAGATCAAAATAATCTGGCTAGTCAGTGTATATATTGGAGGCTCGGTGCATGAATCCGTGCATGGGTGGGGTCCGGCCAGCCTGGCCAGGGGGAGGGGATAAGGGCAGTTGGCCAGCCTGCCTGCTGGTCAAACTCCTGGTAGAGGGGGCAATTTGCATATTAGCTTTATATGTTATAGGATATACACTGAATGGCCAGAATATTATGCTTTCAGAGATCATAATAATCTGGCCACCCAGTGTATATTGTATAGAATTTTTGGTGCTAACACAAGAGCAATCTTTTTTTGAAAATTACTCTTCAGAACTTGGAAAATATAGAAACATCTTTAAAAACGAACTTCCAATATTCCTAGAATAGCAACACAAGTGACAACATAAAATGAAACCAATAGACCGAGTTTAACAACCACTAAGTTAAGCCTTTTGTTGTCCATGTTATTCTAAGGAGGATGTTTCCAGCTGGAGATTTAACATGGAGGCGACAGGTCTCCATGAGAAGATATGACACGGGTCACACCGTAGGCTCAAGGCGACACCTTCCGGGACCAGCACTTTCACCAAAGTGAATGCCTGCCTGCCATTCCTTCATCATGCTATGCTTCAGTTCTGTCACACACATACACAATGCTATGTTTGCATGACCAAGGAAGTCATAAGTAAGCAACAAGTAATCAAAACCCAAAGATGGTCGCTTCAACCAAAGGGGCAGGATACATTTTATTTTGAAAGCTTCTCTCTCCTTCCTGTTTTCCTCCCTCTCTCCTTTTTTGTTTCTTTTCCCTGGCATTCTTTCCTTCTCTGTTTCTTCTTTGCTTAAGAGTCACATGATCTCACTCATATGTGGAATCTAATGAACAAAATGGATCCGGAGACACAGCAACACAGAACAGACTGGAATCTCAGAGGGAAGTTGGGGGAGGCTGGGTGGGTGGGAAGTGATCAAAGAGCTTGTGTGCATATATGCATGGCCCATGGACACAGACAATAGTGTAGGGAAGCCCTGAGGAGGGGAGGGGCAGGCTAGAATGGTACAATGCGGGGGGGGGGGGGCAGCACATATGTAATACTTTCAACAGCAAAGATAATAAAAATAATAAAATAATAATTTCAAAAAGAGTTACAGAGGCTGGAATTTGTTAGCATGTCCAGACAAGCCCGTGGGGTCTGGTCATTGTCACGTGAGATTACAGGGCCATGAAACCTTGTGGACTGGGCACCAATCTCATTGGTTGAAATTTCTCTTGTTTGAAAACAGAGAGTCAAGGTTCCAGGCATAGGTTAAAGAGCATCAATAATTAGCTGGCAATTAGCTCTATAAATAAATGAGAAAGCATGTCCTGGGAAGCCAGGCGCTGAATTGCAGAGAAAGACAGTTCCGTTCCATTCAAGGAGTTATTCTGCTTCTGCAAGCTCTCCCCCTCCCCCGCTCCCCCCCCCCTCGCCAAAAAAAAATCAGGCAACAATAATACAGTAACAGGAAAAATATCAAAAAGGTGGAAGATTAGAAGCTTAGAGCCCATAATCCCCATGGTTGCCGGCAAAAACATAATTAAGGAAAAACACTCATTTAAGTTTCCGTTCTCTTCAAACCTAATCTCACTTTTTTTCCAAGACCTTGGGGAGGAATAACCATTTGGGGTCCACTTCGGAAAAATGTTCCATTGCGTCCAGCTGTACCCCAAGAACTTATTCCCCATGAAATCATGGAGCAACAGGAGGAATTTTTAAAAAGGCGATTTGCTCTCCCGAAGCCAGAAATAATCCTTTCACACTCAAAGGTCAGGAACACGCAGGCACAGGCCCTGGGTTTGCTGGTGGAAACCGACTGAGTTCCCACGGCAAGACGTGAAACAGCCAGCTGCCAAGACAAACGCTGCTACCTCAGAGGGTCAACGCGCTTTGAACAAACACCATATACCAAGGTCTACTGCCCAACCACCCACCAGTCAACATCAGCTCTCATAAACAGGACCATCTTCCCCACTTCTGGATCCCTGCTGCCTATGCGTGTGCGTGTGCGCGTGTGCCCGTGTGTGTTTTACTCCTCACCTGAGGATATTTTTCCCATCATTTTTTAAAATATATTTTATTGATTTTTTTTACAGAGAAGAAGAGAGAGGGATAGAAAGTTAGAAACATCAATGAGAGAGAAACATCGATCAGCTGCCTCCTGTACACCCTCCATTGAGGATGTGCCTGCAACCAAGGTACATGCCCTTGACCGGAATTGAACCCGAGACCCTTCAGTCAGCAGGCTGACGCTCTATCCACTGAGCCAAACCAGTTTCGGCTTCCTATCAATTTTTAGAGAGTCTGAAAGGGAGAGGGACATAGAGAAACATTGATCAGAGAGAGACTCATCAATTGGTTGTCTCCCACATGTACTCCGAACTGGGCCCGGGATTGATCCTGCAACCAAGGTACCTGCCTTGACAGGAATGGAGCACAATACCTTTAGTCCCAGGGGAAACACGCCAACCATTATGCCAAACTAGCTATGGTGATTCTGTCTCAGATGGGAAGTGATCAACCAAAGAACTTGTATGTATATATTCACCACCCATGGACACAGACAACAGGGTGGTGAGGGGAGGGGGGGTGGGGTTGAAATAAACAGGCTAGTGGGGGTCAACAGGGGGGAAAAGTAGACATACCAGTATGTAATACTTCCAAAAATATTTTAAAAAATAATCAAGCCCTACCTGGGTTGCTCAGTGGATAGAGGATTGGCCTGTGAACTGTAAGGTCCCAGGTTCGATTTCAGTCAAGGGCACATGCCCAGGTTATGGGCTCCATCCCCAGTGTGGGGCATGCAGGAGGCAGCCGATCCAGGATTCTCTCTCATCATTGATGTTTCTATTTCTCCCCCCCATCCCTTCCTCTCTGAAGTCAATAAAAATATATTCTAAAAAAATAAAATAAAAACTGATCAAAAATTAAAGTGCAAACATTCAGAACCACCCCCATCAAAAAAGAAAAGAAAGAAAGGAAGAAAGGAAGGAAGGAAGGAAGGAAGGAAGGAAGGAAGGAAGGAAGGAAGGAAGGAAGAAAGAAAGAAAGAAGCCTATCAAAGCTGATGCTCAGCCCCAGGCAGCTAGCCACCCTCATCAATAATAAATTAAAGCAAGAGCTGCTTTTAGACGGAAATTGGAGTAGCAACTTCCCACATTTATGAACACGCATTTCCTCCCTGGTTTCTCAGTATTGCGAGCATTTCACTGCTTACAGAAATGCACGTCCTCTCACGCAGGGGTCCTGGGACCTCTCTTCTCCTGTAATGTTGCCCATAAACTCCTCACAGCCATGACTTCCTCGGGTTCTCCTGGGCGCTAGGCCCTGACCTCGAACTCAGTTTGCATTAGTTCATCTACTTCTAAAAAAGATCCCCCGAAAAGGCCCTTTGTCCCCCCCTTTTTTTACGTTTTAAAATATATATATTTTATTAATTTTTTACAGAGAGGAAGGGAGAAGGATAGAGAGCTAGAAACATCGATGAGAGAGAAACATTGACCAGCTGCCTCCTGCACCCCCCCCCCACTGGGGATGTGCCCGCAACCAAGGTACATGCCCTTGACCTGAATCTATCTTAGGACCCTTCAGTCCACAGACTGATGCTCTGTCCACTGAGCCAAACCAGTTTTGGCTACAATGTTTCTTTTATAATTGATTTCAGAGAGAGGAAAGGAGAGGGAGAGAGAGAAACATCAATAAGAGAGAATCATCCATCTGCTGCTTCCTGCACTCCGCCTACTGGGAATCGAGCCTACAGTCCATTTTTATAATTGAAGGGCAACTTTGAAAAGCAAAAAAACACACACACAAAACACACACACACACACACACACACACACACACAAATAGTGGGATCCTTTTTTTGTGAAATGCTCCTATTTTTATTTACTAGCTCTCCATTCCCCACACCCCTCCCTTCTTACATTTAGCAGTCTTTCTTATGGGTAGTAGGTATGACTGTATCTAAGTCTTAGGGCAACTGTAAAGGCTACATTTTGTAAATAATGAAATTACTGCTTTTCTGAGCTCAAGCCACTCTCTTTGTGTGACAACACACAGTCAGAGAGATCTGCTAACCTTTAAAGGAACAGACACCTTTAAAAAGGTAGCCTTCCTCATTCAACAAAAAGCTACTGAGAGATTCTGGTGAGGGGCAGAGCCAGCAGGAGTCCAGGCACTCTTTGAAGGTCACGCCAAACAGGCAGCTACATGTGTGCATTGGTGAATGTCACAATAGCGCACACATGGGGCACTACAGAAGCTCAGAAGGGGGGCCCGCGCTGTGCGAGGTGGGAGCAGGTGCATAGGAAAGGCATCCCTGGGGAGAAGGGTAATCTGAAAAAGACACCTAGTGTGTTTGTAAATGCGATGGGGCAGGAATGATGACTGGAACATTGAGTGACAGCAAGCGATGAGAGAATCTCAGCAGGTGAGGGCGTGGGGGCCAGGTGACAGAGGGCCATGGGGAAATAACGAAATGATGCCATTTGTACTTTGGGTGGGTGACTCTGGTGGCATCGTGAAGGACAGATCTGAAAATGTCAGTGAGAGGACTGGGGCAGTTACTCAGAGAAGAGATGATGGAGGCTTGGGCGGGGCTGGGTGAGAAGGTAGAGAAGAGAGGATTATTTTGAGGATTTAGGAGATGAGTGACAGGGCTTAACAATTGCTTGGATATTGTCAGGGATGTGAAAAAAGGAGAGTCCAGCCCTAACCGGTTTGGTTCAGTGGATAGAATCTGCATCAACCTGCAGACTTAAAGGACCCAGGTTTGATTCCAGTCAAGGGCATGTACCTGGCTTGCGGGCACATCCCCAATAGGAGGTGTGCAGGAGGCAGCTGATTGATGTTACTCTCTCATCTATGTTTCTGACTCTCTCTCCCTCTGTAAAAAATATTTTAAAAAAGAAAAGAGAAAAAAGGAGAGTCCAGCTGATGTTGCTCAGTGGTTGAGCACTGACCCATGAACCATGAGGTCTCAGGTACCATTCCAGGTTAGGGCATATGCCTAGGTTGCAGGCTCAGTCCCCAATAGGGGTGTGTAGGAGGCAGCTGATCAATGTCTCTCTCATCAATGTTTCTATGTCTCTCTCCCTCTCCCATCCTTTTTCTCTCAAATCAATAAAAAACATAAAAAGAAAAAAGTAGAGAATCAAGAATGATTTCCCAACTTCTGGCTTGAAAATTAGTTAGGCGATGGGCCAAGAGAGCATAGAAGGAGCAGATGAGGAAGTGACATGATCAGTTCTGGTCAGGATGCCTTAACTTGTAGGTGCAGGTAGAACAGCCACTCAGAGATGCCTCGGCAAGTTCTTCAATACTGTGGTCCAGAGCTTGTGGTGAAGACCAGGGCTGAGGACAGAGCTGTCATCCACCTACTGCGAGCAAGGAAGCAGCCTGGTCACCTGGGAAGGAGAGTCCCAGGTCCCTCCCTTCAAGGGTGGGCAGAGGAAGAAAGTTCCAGGAAAGAGACGGAGGAGGAGGACCGGATGCACATGGAATTCCTCTCTCATCTTCCTGAAGTCAAGGGAGAAGCATCTCCCTAAGGATGGTCAAGACCAGTGTGCAAGGAGTGCCAGAGGTCAAGGCAAGACTGGTCCATTTAATCTGGTGACTTGGGAACAATCAGGTTCAGTGTATTGAGTGCATAAAGCAGTGCAAGAGATGTGAAGGGATACAATGAGTATAGACTGATGCTTCTCAAACATTTGGGCCTAAGAACACCGTTACACTCTCAAACAGTACCAAGGAAACCCCAAAAACTTCATTTATGTTGGTTATATCTATTGCTATTCGGTGTGCTGGAAAGTAAAAATGAGGTAGTATCCATAGTTACTAATTCCTTTTAAGACAATAACTCCATTATATAAGTAGTATATTTTATAAAACAAAATTTCCAAAAACAAAAGAATCTGAGAAGAATAGCGTCTTTTTCCACATCTGCAGATTGATTTCTTCCATATTCAGCTTAATGGATGACAATTAGTCTCTCCTATCTCCACCCGGGTGAAATCAGTTACAACATTAAAGGACTCGGGAAGAATACAGGTAGTTTGCCTTTTTCTGATACAGGAAAATAACCAAGGGAAGGAGGCCTTGCGGGATGTGATGGGAGTGAATGAGTACATTTGGGGGCAGGAGGTTGAGGGACTTTCCATCCAGAAGGTTCTACTTCTCCTACAAAATAGGATCATCATGCAGGAGGAGGGAGGGATGACATTTAAAAAGCATAAAGATACTTTGAATAGAAATAATCATCATCCTTTCTATTAAAAAAAACCCAAGAAATGAAGTTGCCTCTGAAAAATATACATGAAATATAAAGAAAGGGGGCAGCTGGCCAACCGGCATGGCTCAGTGGTTGAGCGTCAACCTATGAACCAGGAGGTCACAGTTCAATTCCGGGTCAGGGCGCATGCTCAGGTTGTGGGCTAGATCCCCTGTGTGGGGCGTGCAGGAGGCAGCTGATTCATGATTCTCTCTCATCATTGATGTTTCTGTCTCTCTTCTTCTCCCTTCTCCTCAGAAATCAATGACAATATATATTTTTAAAAGAAAGGGATTTGTAGTGTTAGAGAAATTGTGAAGCCTTTTGGGAAAGTAATTCACTTCAAAAAGTTCTAGAGAAAAGAACAAAAGAAATGTAACCATATTTGTCTTTCTAGAGAAAAGTCCAAGGAGGGGTGGCCATTTCAAGCCCATTATAAACTAGAAGTAATGGTATTATCACAGGATGCAGCAGAAGAGTAACGAGATTATGTCTGATGCAGCCGCAGTGTTCCCTGCATGTCTCCACCGTGGCACATGGAAACAAATATGATTTGCAAATAAAAACACGGATGGATGCTCAAAGCCATGAGTGGTGAGCAGGACCTAGAATAGCCCACAGTCACCCAGGCTCTGCTCTTTCCTGCACCAGACAGAAGTGCATGAGCTGCCTCCATGCTGCCAACAGGAGAGTCAGTCACCGAGGGCTACTGTGGCACGGGGTGGGAATCCAACCTCTCCAGCCTCTTCCACGTGTCTCTGAACCATGGACCACATTATTCCAGCAGAGTCTCTTTTTAAATAAATAAATAAATAAATAAACATCTTAAAGGCACGGTGCACAAATTTGTACACCAGTGTACTGGAGGATTATCCTCCATACCATCAGAACACCACCATCCCAGGCAAATAAGGCCTGAGGGCTTTAAAATAAATAAATAAATAAATAAATAAATAAATAAATAAATAAATAAATATCTTAGAGGCATGGTGCACAAATTTGTACACCAGTTGGGTCCCTTGGCCTGGCCTGTAGGATGGGGCAGAAAACAACTCTCCAACATCCCCTGAGTGGTCCCAGATTGCAAGAGGGTGCAGGCCAGACTGAGGGATTCCACCAATGCATGATCAGGGCCAGGGCTGGGGTGGAACATGGGAGGTTGGTCAGCCAGGGAAGGACCACGAGAAGGCTTCAGGGCTTGTCTGACCTGTCTTGCTCAGTTCTGGTCAGCCGGACCCCAGCATCAAGCTCACTTACTGATCAGAGCATCTGCCTCCTTCTGGTCAGTGCAGGTCATAGCAACTGGTTGACCAGTTGACTCTCTGCTCCCTGGTGGTCAGTGCATGTCATAGCGAGCAGTTGAGCGGGCTTAGCATATCATTAGCATTTTACTCTTTGATTGGTTGAACGGCCAGCCAGCCAACCATATTAGGCTTTTATTGTATAGGATATGCTTTTCTTGATTTTAGAGAGAGAAGAAGGGAGAGGAATAGAGAGATAGTAATATTGATGAAAGAAAGACATCAATCACCTGCTTCCTGCTAGCCCCCTACTGGTAATATAGACTGGAACCCAGGCATGTGCCCTTGACTGGGAATCAAACCAGTGACCTCTGGATTCATGGGTCGATACTCAACCACTGAGCAACATCAGCCAGCAGAGACTCTTAACATCTCCCATGCTCTGAGAGCCCCTCCCACAGCCTGCTGAAGTTTATGGACTCCATCACCAAACAATGAATTTAAATTTTATTTTATTAAGGTATTTTCTGTGTACATAGTTTACCATTGCCCCCCCTCACCACCCATTTATGCCCTCCCTCCCCAGAGTTTTGTGTTCATTGGTTGTACTTATGTTCATGGATACCAGTCCCTCGGTTGTTCTCCTGTCTCCCCCCAGGTCTCCATCCCCTCCCCCCTGTCATTTGACAATCTGCTTGTTTTATGGTGACCATCTCAGGCTCATATGAATAGAGTCCGCTCCTCCTCTGGTTTTCACCGCCCCTTCCCCTGGGACCCACTGCTTCCCTTAGGACACTTGGCTCACCCGGGGCACTCGACCCCATGGGACACACGGCTCACCCGGGACACCCTTCCCCCTTCCCCTTTGGGTGGTACGGCTTACCCGGGGCACATGGCCCCCTAGGACACTCGGCTCACCCGGGGCACTCGGCCCCCTGGGACACTCGGCTCACCCGGGGCACTCGGCCCCCTGGGACACTCGGCTCACCCGGGGCACTCGGCCCCCTGGGCCACTCGGCTCACCCGGGGCACTCGGCCCCCTGGGACACTCGGCTCACCCGGGGCACTCGGCCCCCTGGGACACTCGGTTCACCCGGGACACCTTTCCCCTTTGGGGGGTACGGCTTACCCGGGGCACATGGCCCCCTGGGACACTCGGCTCACCCGGGGCACTCGGCCCCCTGGGACACTCGGCTCACCCCGGGGCACTCGGCCCCCTGGGACACTCGGCTCACCCGGGGCACTCGGCCCCCTGGGACACTCGGCTCACCCGGGGCACTCGGCCCCCTGGGACACTCGGCTCACCCGGGGCACTCGGCCCCCTGGGACACTCGGCTCACCCGGGGCACTCGGCCCCCTGGCAAACAATGAATTTAAAAGCATCAAACAAAATGCACAGAAATACAAAGGAAACCAATGACACTGCAATATAATGATGGACACATTTTAAAATGTATAATAAAGAAATATAGGAACTTCTTGGTTCTTATAGTGCTAAAGAGAAAGGTCTAGCAATATTCTGAAGTGCTAGGGAAGTGCCAGGGAAGGACCACTAGAAGGCTCCAGGGCTTGTCTGACCTGTCTTGCTTATAGTGCTAAAGAGAAAGGTCTAGCACTATTCTGAAGTCTTATTATTGTTAAATATATCCAATGTGGTGGTGGCTGCAGTCAATATACAAAGTAGTTTATAGCTGAATAGAAAGCAGACCAATCCTATATAATCCTATATAATAAAGAGGTAATATGAAATATGACCATCATGCCCTCACAAGATGGCTGCCTATGAACAGGTAGGGAGGGGATTTAGTGAGGGACTACCAAACGATTGAACAAGCAGGTCTGCGTGGGGTGACCAGGCCAGCGGGGCTAGGGGGGTGGTGTTAGTGATGGATGACTAGGCCTGGGGGGGGGGAGGGCAGTTCGGGGCAACTAGACCAGCAGGGGGAACAGTTAGAATGACCAGGCTGGCAGGGGGCGAAATTAGGGGTGACCAGGCAGACAGCCAGGTGAATTATTAGAAGCTAGTGGTCCAGGATTGTGAGAGGGATGTCTAACTGCCAGGATTGGGCCTAAACTGGAAGTCAGACATCCCCCCAGGGGTTCTGGATTGGAGAGGTGCAGGCTGGGTTGAGGGAATCCCCCACCCCCTTGTGCATGAATTTTGTGTACTGGGCCTCTAGCAAGGAAATAAACGGAATGAATTGAAATATTATAGAAAATGCACACATGCTCCAAGATACAGCGGAGGGTCTCCCAGCATGAAACAACTTTCTGGAGGGGAGGCCATAATTTGTGACGATGTAATCATACCTATAAATTAAGTCAAAATTTTACAATTAATTACAAATAGTCTCTGGATGACTAAGGAATGAGATTATGCAAAAACAAGAGGGGAATGTTCCAACACTCTTAAACCGAAGGATTTTGGTTTTTTAATCCTCACTGGAAGATATCTTTCCCATTGCTTTTTAAAGAGAGTGGAAGGAAGAGAAGGAGGGAGAGAGAATAGAGAGTAGAGAGCTGAGGGAGAAAAAGAGAAAAGAGAGAGAGAGAAAAACATTGATAAGAGATACAACAATTGGTTGCCTCCACCACAAGCACTGACCAGGACTGGGGATCAAACCTGCAAACCAAGTATATGCCCTCACTGGGAATCAAATCAGTGACCTCTTGGTTCATGGATTGAATGCTCAAGCATTGAGCAACACGGGTCAGGCTCTATGTTCTTCCTATGTTAGACTTTTCTGTTAGCCACTTTATAAAGAAATCGCTAACACCAGATGTTTTATCTACCTTTCTTTCTTTTAAAACTCTTTAGTGTATGCCCTGGCTGGTAGGGCTCAGTTGATAGAGTGTTGGCCTGTGCATAGGTGTGTGGGGGAGGCAGCCAATCAATGTTTTCCTGTCGTCCACATTTCTCTCTATCCCTTTCCTTTCTTCTCTCTCTAAAAGCCATAAAAAATATTTTTAAAAAAAGAAGAACATGGAGCAAATATCTTTCATTTTTCACAACTCAGATAAATTTTTCTTTGCTCACAAGGCAGACAAGACAGCTTTTTCATTTGTCTCATCTCCAAAGAGGTAAAAAGGAGAGTCATAAGACACCAATTAAAATAATCTCTAACCACATGAATACTTTATTTGAAAATCGGGACTTTGAATTGAGTCCCATGAATATTTATCTTGGAAGAATCCCAAGACCATTAGGTGAAAAATTTTAAATACATGTAAAAGGTACTGACTATCAATACCACAAATTACACAATCACAGGGCTGAGTATAACAAGAAGCTCCCTGCATTCAAACATGGTATCATATAAGCTCTCCATGCTCATGTCAGTGACAACTGGACTCCAAGTGGTAACTGATGACCTGGAAGGGACCAGGCCAGGATGTGTACCATATCCCCTTCCAAGAAAAAACTTTCCCCAAGGAGTTCAAAGAAGAGAGAGAGTTAGTTCCATGGGACTGCCATCTGACCCAGTGATCTCACTTCTCGGAATATATCCTAAGAAGCCTGAAACACTAATCAGAAAGAATATATAGACCCCTATGTTCACAGCAGTGTTATTTATAATAGCTAAGATCTGGAAACAGCCCAAATGCCCAACGGGAGATGAGTGGATTAAAAAGCTGTTATAGTCCATGCTGGTTTGGCTCAATGGATAAAACATTGGCCAGTGGACTGAAGGGTCCCATGTTCAATTCTGGTCAAGGGTACATGCCCGGGTTGCATTGCCAGCTCAATCCCCAGTAGTAGCATGAAGGAACCTGGAGAGTATCATGCTAAGCGAAATAAGCCATTCAGGGAAAGACAAGTATCACATGATCTCCCTCATATGTGGACTCTAATGAACAAAATAAATTGATGAACTAATTAGATTCAGAAACACTGAAGTATGACATACACTGAAGAATTTCAGAGGGGGGAGGGAGATTAACCAAAGAACTTACTAGTATATGCATACTAGAGGCCCAGTGCACAAAATTTATGTTTAGGGGAGTGGGCTTAAGCCAGCAGTCGGGCACCCTTAGCGCTGCTGAGAACTCGGGACAGGCTCTTGCTATGACTGCTGCACTCGCCAGCATTGAGCCAGGCTTCTGACTGAGCAGCACCCCCCCTGTGGGAGAGCACTGACCACTAGGGGGAAACTCCTGCATTAAACGTCTGCTCCCATGTGGTCAGTGCATGTCATAGTGGCTGGTCGATCTGCCATTCGGTAGATTTGTATATTAGCCTTTTATTATATAGAATATGCATAACCCATGGACACAGACAACAGTGTGGCCAAAATATGCTGCCAAAAGGTTTAAAAGTTTTCCCTTATTTTTTAGGAAGAATTCTAGGTAATCAACAAATCTCCTGAAAACTCAACTTCTATGGATAATTGTAAGTAAAGACAATGTACAACGACGATATGATTGGAATTACACGTGTCACAAAACACACTTCAGAGTGAAAGACCAAAATACTTTCAGGAGGTAGTGACCAACATTCCTCTAAATCCAGGCTGTTGTAAACATCAGGTTTTGCTGAGTGAGAAACAAAGCAGAAAAATGCTGGATACATCCACAAAGAACATGAGATGTTATTTTATTTACTTATTTTTTTTAATCCTCACCCAAGGATATTCCTTCATTGATTTTAAGACAGCGGGAGGGGGAAAGACAGAGAGAAACATTGATGTGCAAGAGACACATTGATTGATTGCCACCTGCAGGTACCCTGACCAAGGCTCAGTGGGGGTGGGGAGAGAAGAGCCTGCAACCAAGCTATACGCCCTTGATTGAATTTGAACCTGGGACCTTCAGTATGCAGGCCGATGCTCTATCCACTGAGGCAAACCAGCTAGGGCAAAACACTAGGTATTAAAATCAAACACAATGTAGAAACTATTGAGTCTAAAATATTTAATAATACTAATCCTATATTTAAATAGCAATTGGTTGCCCCTTACAAAGTTTTATTAATGATAGGAGCCTTACTCAACCGTATTCCATTATAATTATAGTCAAAACTAAAATCAGGCTGAAACCAGTTTGGCTCAGTGGATAGAACGTCGGCCTGTGTACTGAAGGGTCACGGGTTCGATTCCGGTCAAAGGCATGCACCTTGGTTGCCGGCACATCCGCAGGAGGGGGTGTGCAAGAGGCAGCTGACCGATGATTCTCATCGATGTTTCTAACTTTCTATCCCTCTCTCTTCCACTCTGTAAAAAATCAATAAAATATATATTTTTTTTAAAAGAAAGAGAAATCTCATCCTCTTAAAAAAATAATGTGTATTAAAAAAAAACACAAAAAAAACTAAAATCAGGAAATAGAAATGCTAAAGTCACATTTCATCTACTTCCCAACTCTGTTCTGGAACAGCCCAGCTACTTTGAGTTCCTTCCAATCCTTACGGGGGAAATGTATAGCTCCTCCTGCCTGCTATGCGATTTACTCCCTCTCAGGACACCATTCATAATCCTCTTTGTGTTGAACTGCCAGCTTTCACGGTGTAAAGGAATGTGGAAGATTAAGAGCAAAATCCTCTCACCTGAAAATATCAAAATATCATTCAGGTCAAATAGAAAAGTGACCTGCTAAGGGTTAGAGGGGCATTTAGGAGATGGATTCTGGCACAAAATTCTTTAATCAGATTTTCCCCAAAAATATGAATTTAATGAGATTGTTTTGTTCACACCACGAAGAAAAAATAAAGAGCATTTTCAATGGGGGAGGAAAATACAAATATGTACCACTCCATGCTGACAGAAGGATATTATTAAAGTGAGATGGATCAAATAACATAGCAGAATAAACCAATTAAGGCTCAGTAACAACTTTTTCACATCATAAAAGGCTTTTAAAAGAATTCAAATAAGTCTTTGTCTCAAATATAATCAAATTTCATGCTGAATCAATTAGAGACCTTCTGAACTGTAGTCTGTCAGAAATTTGACAACCCCAAAATTGAAAACAGGCAGATAAAAGTTACCTCAGTAGGCATCTGTTAATTACGGTGTGTTGTGCAGGTAGAATTAGTGAGGAACTATCTGATTTCCCGCATGGGGATATTAAGGTTGAAGGTAAAAGCAATTAAATTATCACTAAGTGTTTTTGAAAGAAATCTGTACCATGACTTTCTAAAAATATATATTTGTATTGATTTCAGCGAGGAAGAGAGAGGGAGAGAAACATCAATGATGAGAGAGAATCATTGATCTGCTGCCTCCTGTACGCCCCCTACTGGGGATCGAGCCCACAGCCCAGGTTTGTCTCCTGATCTGGAATTGACTGTGACCTTGTGGTTCATAGGTCAATGCTCAACGACTGAGCCACTCTAACTTGGGAGCAATAACTTTTTAATTTTTTTTCACTTAGCCAAGATACATAAAACTATTCACACTGTGACTTAAAATCAATCATACAGACCAATGTTGGTTTGATAGGGAAAGCCACCATTCACAAACAGTAAATCCAGAGCCCTATAGACATGAAATGAATTTGAAGGAAACAGAAGAGAAAAATATCACCTTTTAGATTGGTGATGATTCTGGAAGGTCGGTGATTGGAAGAGCTGAACATCCTCAAAATAATGCCAGGCTTAAAAACAACCCAAAATCTTTAATTGGATCACACATAAAGACCTCAAATACAAGAGTTTGCACATTTAACGGCTGCTGTACAATGTTCCAGAAATGCACTGGCCTGTAGAACACTTTCTGCTTTGGACCACACATATTTGTTCTGGGAAGGCGGTAGAATCTATAGACCAGTAGGCAAACTTGTCTTTCTCTACGTTCCTTAATTAGCTCCTATAGCATTTGGGAAGTGTAGACAAAGTGTGGCATCTGAACCCAGGCTCACAATTTGTGTCTGAACCCACCTCTATTAGGATAATTTCATTCTTTGCTTCAATTTTATAGTCTAGAAAATAAATATAATAATAGTACATAAGTCATAGCGTTGGCATTAGTATTCATTTGAGTTTGGGTTTCCCTAGAAGCAAACTCCAACTGTGCCAGTGGGGACACTATACTGGAAAGAGAAAGCAGTCAATAAAGAATGTAGTATCCAGCCCCTGCCACGGTGGCTGAGTGGAGCTTAATCCTGTCGGGCAACTTTGGCACTGATATAGAACTCATCTCCAAACTATCCCATCTCATCAAAGGGCAGCTCGGCAGTATTTATACACCAACTCATATCAGTTAGTTTCATTTTTAAAATATATGTTTACTGATTGCAGGGAGGAAGGGAGAGGGAGAGAGCGATAGAAACATCAACGATGAGAGAGAATCATTGATAAGCTGTCTCCTGCACGCCCCCCTGGGGATTGAGACCACAACCTAGGACTGTGTCCCGACTGGGAATTGAACCATGACCTCCTGGTTCATATGTTGATGCTCATCCACTGAGCAACCACTTCCAGGCTTATTTAGTATTTTTAAAGTGCTTCCAGAGAAAAGTACAACAGCAACAACAGCTCCAGAAAAATATATCAGCCATGAGAAACAGATACTGGCTGGGGAAGCCTTCAAGTTCATAGTTAGGATGTGGTCAAGTCCAAGGTGCATGGGGGACAGAGGTGCTGAACTAATTAAAGTACATAAAGTGGGCAGAGTAGTGTGCAGAAGGAGGAATGAGTTCCACAAATGTTATTTACTATGACTGTCAGTATTATTACTATTACTACCCATCGAGGCATCAGCCACTGCTACCTAGCATTTATGTCTATGTCTTGCTACCAGGACCCTTGTTGAAGTTGCAAAGAGTAGCAATCACATCACATTTGAGGCTCATCCTATATAATAAAAGCCTAAAATGCTAAGTGTCTGGTCGACCAGTCAGCCATTCTACCAATCAAAGCATAATATGCTAATGATATGCTAAGGCTACTCAACCACTCTCTATCTCCACCTGGGGGCAGACATTCCAATCGGAACATTAGCTTGCTGCAGAGTCAGGCCAATCAGAACTGAGCAAGACACATGCCTTGGAGCCCTCTCTCGGTCCCTCCCTGGCTGGACAACCTCCTGCATCCCTCCCCGGCCCCAATTGTGCACTCATGAGGTCTCTTGGCCAGGCCTGAGCCCTCTCCCAATGCAGGACCCCTTGGGGGATGTTGGAGAGCCATTTTGGCCCAATCCTGCCGGCCAGGCTGAGGACCCCACTGGTGCACAAATTCATGCACTGGGCCTCTAGTCTTCACTATGATTCAGACTCAACCAGAGAGGCACCGCCTGAAAAATCGGGGATAATTTGCCTTTGTACACTATATGACTGGCAGATAAAGGGCAACCACCACTGGGTCTTTACTCTCTTAAAAGCAACTGTCTCTACCTTTGCTGCCATTCCTAGGCATGACAACAGGTCGCAGCTCAGTTGGTTCATAGGCACACCTTAGAAATGCCTGGCCCAGAACTGATACCCAGCAGAGCCTTTATTAAAAGATTCCCAAAGGATATTAACAAAGGAAACCTTTTGTTCCAAAGCTGCTCCATCTGTAAAATGCCTTGTGGAACCAAAGAGAGAACCTCAGAAACCAAACCAGCTGGGAGCAACAGTAACTTGCAGAGGCCACGGGAAGCAGAGGACATCGCCTGGGTGTGTGGAGTGTGGAATGTGGACTGTGTAGAGCGTGGACTGTGTGAAGCGCTCGCAGTGGGCAGCGGGGTGGGTGGGTGGGCGGAGACGTGACTAAGATGTAAAAGACACAGATATGCCTCAGGCATCTGCAGGCTCATTACAGAGAAGTGGCTTGGCCACATTAAGCATCAGTTATTACTTTAAATACCAGTGATTACTTTTGACTCACATATAAATGATGAGAACAAAATGTTCAGATTTGTCACAAACCATTACACGTCCCATCGTCACATGACTGGAAAGAGAACCAGGTTGCGGGAGAACTGAGCATTTCAAAAGTATGTGGTGAGAAGACCCCCTACTGGATTACTCAGCATCCATTGTCTGCTTCACTGAAAAGCGCCCAGATTTCTGCCAAGAAAACAGAGATACCCCCATGAAAGAGTAGAAGACTGTAGTCCCAGGCACCCTGCCGTCAGATTAGGGGTGTCCAATGAGTTGCAGCTGCTTTGCATTTTTGTCCTTTATATTTTATAGTTTTTTATTTTTAAAAAGAATATATTTTTATTGATTCTAGAGAGGAAGGGAGAGGGAGAAAGACAAAACATCAATGAAGAAAGACAATCATTGATCGGCTGCTTTGTGAACACCCCCTACTGAGGATCGAGTCCACAACCCCAGCATGTGCCCTTCCTTGACTGGGAACAGAACCAGGACCCTCCTGGTTCATAGGTTGATGTTTAACCACAGTGCCATACAAGCCGGGCTCTTAGTCCTTTTTTACTTCCTCCTTTTCTGGCTGGATGCAATGTCTGGAGCTTCCTAGGACATCTCAGACTCTACAGTAACAGCAAAGAAGACGAGGAGCACAGGAACCTAGTGGATCTGAGGAGCTATTCTTGACAGATCTTATATGAGATGCACATTTTTCACACTTTAAAACCTTTCAAATCGTGGCTGGCCAGCATGGCTCAGTGGTTGAGTGTCAAACTATGAACCAGGAGATCATGGTTCGATTCCCAGTCAGGGCACATGCCTGAGTTGCTGGCTCAATACCCAATAGGGGGCGTGCAGGAGGCATACAGTCAATGGTTCTCTCTCTTCATTGATGTCTCTATCTCTCTGTCCCTCTCCCTTCCTCTCTAAAGTCAATTTAAAAAATTAATTAAAAATATATACACATATTTTTAAAATTAAAAATATATACACATATTTTTAAAATTAAAAATATATACATATATTTTTAAAATTAAAATTAAATACATATATGTTTTAAAACCTTTACAATGGAAATAAGTCTTCAAATTTTTGGATTATTAAACTACTCAACTCCAAGCAATAGGCGTTTGCATTGCACATAAGGGAACAATGTGCTCATAGCTACTGATAAGGCCTTCCTCTCAATTGAATTATCTCTAGTATTGATATCACGCATGGTAAGGTTCAATTCCATTTCAAAAGTCTTCCAAAAGTTTGCATTATGACTCAATATTGAAATGAAAGCTACTGGTACATAGTAAAGCATGAAATCAGAGCAACAGGCCATGAATTTGGTATTAGGAAAGCAAATATTCAGCTAGGAAACAGTGAGCACATTTTCAACAAAGGGACAAATGCTTTCAAAACCCAAGACTGGATAGTATCCACACACACTGATGGAGCTATATTATAGTGTCCTGCTAACATAGATATAAAAGCACTGCCCATGCCTGGCTGGCATGGCTCTATGGTTAAGCATCAAACTGTGAACCAGGAGGTCATGGTTGGATTCCCAGTCAGGTCGCATGCTCAGGTTGTGAGCTCGATTCCTAGTGTGGGGCATGCAGGAGGCAGCTGATCAATGATTCTCTGTCATTACTAATGGTACTCTCTCCCTCTCCCTTATCCCTAAAGTCAATAAAATATTTTAATAAATAAATAAATATCTCTCTATATAAAAGCCTAATATGCCAAATGTCCCACTGAGTGGTTAACTAACCAGTCGCTATGATGTGCACTGACCACTAGGGGACATATGCTTTTGACTGGTAGGTTAGCTTGCTGCTGGGGTCCAGCCAATGAGGACAGGGCAAAATGGGGCCAGACATACCTTGGAGCTGTCTGGAGGTCCTCCCATGGTTCCTTCCTGGCCACCAGCCACCCTACTCAGGACTGGGTGAGATGGCCCTGATCAGCCCCCATCACCAGCCAGGCTGAGGGATCCCACCCATGCACGAATTCTTGCACTGGACCTCTAGTTAAAAAATAAAAAAGTACTTGGCCCATCCTGGGCCAAGTAAGAAAAGACCAAGCATGAAAATGTGCAGAGTGGATTTCACCAGTTTGGAAAAGTTTCAGAGATAATGGCGGGGACTCCTAAGAAATACCCCATGACTAGCACTACTGACAGCACAAGAACAAAGCTGTCTGAACAAGCGTGGACCGCAGCAATGCCGAATCAATGTATTTTGCACATATTTAAGAGGACTACATGATGAAACCTCTAAGTCTAAAAGAACTCTGAGTCTAAGAGACAGGAGACAGAGTGGACCACTCAGTAATACGATGAAAGGACTTGATAAAGGTTATAAGGCAGGAAAGACAACTGCTTAAAATTTCATATAGCAATCTCCCCTTATCCGAAGGTTCATCTGTGGTCAAACACACTCCAAAAATATCAGGCGCACAAGTATTAAATCATGTGCCACTGTCCTCAGCTGCATGATCCCCCTTCTGCGAGATGCTGCCAGGGATAAGCCTCAGCCCTTTGTCCAGCATTTCCACGTGGTAGAGGCCGCCTGCCCATTACTCACATAGTGGCCACCTGGGAGAGCTGATCAAACTATCTGGGTGCAGCTTTGTCAGCATTCAACTATCTGGGCCCATATTTTACTTAATCAGGGCCCCAGAGTACAAGAATAGTGATGCTGGCCACTCAGATATGCAAAGAAAAGCCAGAACGTGATTCAAGTGAAAAGGTGTGTAGTGTGAATATATGCATGAACGTACAGGAATGCACATAAGCTGTGTAGGGTTCAGGACCACTCCAGGTATCAGGTAGCCATGGTACAATTCCTGTCTCCTCCTCTCACACTGTTCTCATTTGAACTTGAGAACCCCTTCAGGGCTCTGTTCTGCTCAGTAAATGGACACATTCAAATGCCCCTCATTTCCACCAGTGAATCTATAATCCACCAGGAGTCTGGGAATATATGCACCACAGACTCATGGGTAGAGAACAAGACTGACAGCGGTCAGAGGGGAGGCAGGGTGCAGGATTGGTTGAAAAGGGTGAAGGCATTAAACAAAACAAAGCACCTTACAGACACAGATGACAGCATGGTGACCAGAGGGAGACGGGGTGGGGAGGTGGAAGAGGGTAAGGGGGGATCAATGGTGACGGACAGAGACTTGAATTGGGGTGGTGAGAACACAGTACAATATACAGATGGTGGATTATAGAACTGTACCCCTGAAATCTGCATAGTTTTATTAACCAATGGCACCCCAATCCACTCAATTAAAGGGGAAAGACTTGAGCCTTAAGAAAATTGATTTTTTTTTTGTCACTAGGATTAGAAAGAAGAACCGGTTAGAGGACTGATGGGGGGGATCAGTTAGAGGGACATGAGGTGGACAGTTAGCTGCCAGTCACAGCTGTGTGGACGGAAGGGGCCACATGCTGACCTGACCAGCTCAGGGGAGGCCTGCATGGCCGTCTTGCAAACTCAGACGTAATGTCACCACAAAGGATGGTCTGAAATGACACTTTAACTAAATGCAGTGATGGTGGGCAGTTCCATCCTAGGCCAGTATCTTCCCTGACAAGGTCAACCTTTCCCTTAACTGGCCTATCTGTCTTTTTGCATCTAGGGTCACATACCCTTGAAATGTCTGGGTAACTTGTAACTCCCCTTTTTCTGGAGCCCCTGGGCACCAAATGTGGTGGGCGCCAGGACAGACACCACAAATTCCTTCATTATCATGTTCATTGTCCCTGCACCCACCTAAGTGTCCATCATTTTACTTTTTATCCAATCCCAGAGGTTTCCCATTTTGCTTTCTCCTGCCTCCTTAATCCATCACCAATGAATTTCATGTAACCCACCTAAGTCCCGCCTTTGATTGCAATGTATAAATACAGATGTAACCGCCATTCTCCCGAACATTATCTGAATTCTTTGAGGTTCTGCTTCCCGGCCTATGTCCATAGTTTGGCTCAAATAAACTCACAAAAATCCCCTACAGGTTTCCATGGTTTGTTCACATTAACCGCTGGTAGCTTTTTCTTTCCTGACATCTTAATGACAGGCAGAACTTCCGGTTACTGGTGTAAAGTGGTTGGATCTCAAAAGCCACGTTTCCTACTCACCAAGAAGCAGGTAGACAAAATGGAACAGAAGGAAACAGAGCCACGTGGATGGGTTGTCAAATCTCAGGGCTGAGAAAAAGCGCAGCCATACCCACCACTCCACAAAAGCTCTGAAATGGCGAGGAAGGCCTGCACAGCAATAACATTCATTTGTGGAAACAAATGGGAACGAAAGGCAACGAGTGAGTTATTCAGGCAGGCACAAGAAGTCTGATTCTCAGCGATGAGGATGTGCTAGAAACGGAAAAATAGAATCAGCTCCATCTCACCCCCCTCCCCCAAGAAAAAAGTTGCCGTTTCTAATACGTGCTGAGCAATTTTGGCTCAAAGTGGTCTTCATTTCATGAAAACAACTCCTTCAGCAATGACTGAAAAACAAGAGGGTGGTGAAGAGCTGGGGGCGTGGGGAGGGGCTCGGTACAAGGAGGGGGGGGGTGGGAGTGGGCATTGTAAAGGAGGAAACAATGAAAGACAACTATAATACTGTCAACAATAAAATAAAATTACAATTACAAAGTGGGGGAAGGGGGGAGGCTGGCAGTTTTTTTCTCATTGATTTTTTTTTTTTTTTTTTTTAGAGAGAATGGGAGGGAGGGGGAGAAACACAGGGAAAGAAACATTGGTGTGAGAGAGATACATGGATGGGTTGCCTCCCAGACCATCTTAAAGAAACAGCTAACATGACCAGAGCTTGCTGTGGTGGGGGGACCTCCGTTCCTAATGGCATTGACCAAACAGAAGGGCTAATTCAAGAATCTATTTTTTTAATGTATTTTATTGATTTTTTACAGAGAGGAGAGAGAGTTAGAAACATCGATGAGAGAGAAACATCGATCAGCTGCCTCCTGCACACCTCCTACTGGGGATGTGCCCACAACCAAGGCACATGCCCTTGACCAGAATTGAACCTGGGACCCTTCATTCCACAGGCCGGCGCTCTGTCCACTGAGCCACACCAGTTTGGCTGATTTGAGAATCTTGATAATAGATGGGATGGGAGGGAAATGGCCACAGGAAGAAGAAAAACAAGAACAAACCCTTGAGGTTTGGCCTGAGTGTGCGCAGCGGTACAATTTACTGAGGTGGGCAAATCGGCTTCAGCTTAAAAGTGGGGTGTTTGGGGCCTGAACAGGTTTTTCTGGACTCCGGTGCTTTGAACCTTTCATTAGTCAGGATTCTGAAATACCACTTTCCCAAGGAATCCTCGCTGCCCACTACCTCTTCTCTCCCGGGATGGGGCTGTGGGGAGAGGGGACAGGAATAACTGGCTTTGTTCCAGAAAACCAAGATGACAAAGCCGTTGCGGGGGGCACTGGCTGCACTTGGCCCAGCCAGTGCCCCTTCCTCCCCCTTCTCCAGCTCCCATTCTTTTTGATCTCCCACTTGGGCACCTTGGGAGGCTTTTAACTTGCCCAGCGAGGGCCAGGGCACCTGGGCTTTCCTTCACAGGCAGCCGGCTCTCTGTCTGCCCACACCGGCCTCCTCCGCATCTCCCAGGACCCTGCCTGCCAGCAGCACACCTTGACCTTGTGCTGCAGACTGAGCGTCTGTGGGCACCCACACACTTCCTCCGAAGCACCCCAGGCAAGCAGCCCGAGCTGACTCACCGTGATCTCCAGCAGCGTCTAGTACAAGATGCTGCCAATGAGTGAGCAGACCCGGCTACTTTGCAAACGGACTGTTTGTGGAAGGGCTGAATCTGTGAATTACGGAACAATTAGGCCTCAGATTTATGAATGTATCACATCAATCATTATTGTATCTGAGAAATATCCACAGAGTAATGTTTCTCAAGGCCAGCTGACTGTATAAGACAGATATTCTTTAATCATCATCGGTCCGCATTGAGTTAAGGCCGGGGTCGGCAAACTGTGGCTCGCGAGCCACATGCGGCTCTTTGGTCCCTTGAGTGTGGCTCTTCCACAAAATACCACAGCCTGGGCAAGTCTATGTTGAAGAAGTAGCGTTAGAAGAAGTTTAAGTTTTAAAAATTTGGCTCTTCAGCCAAAACTGGTTTGGCTCAGTGGATAGTGTCGGCCTGGGGACTGAAAGGTCCCAGGTTCGATTCCAGTCAAGGGCATGTACTTTGGTTGCGGGCACATCCCCAGTGGAGGGTGTGCAAGAGGCAGCTGATTGATGACTCTCTCTCATCAATGTTTCTAACTCTCTATCCCTCTCTCTTCCTCTCTGTAAAAAATCAATAAAATATATTTTTAAAAATAATAATAAATAAAAAAATTTGGCTCTCCAAAGAAATTTCAATCGTTGTGCTATTGATATTTGGCTCTGGTGACTAATGAGTTTGCCGACCACTGAGCCAAGGTATCCAGCTGTTGGTATTTACTCCCCTTCACTGGTTTCCACATTTCACTCAGTTCTACCCGGGCCTCCCGAAGGCAGGGAGAGAGCTGGGGCGGGGGGGGGGGGGCCGGGGCAATAACCGGGAAAATCTGGGACCTGACAAAGATCACAACTGGGAGCAACGTAAGCCAGGAGCTCACAGCAACTGTCCCCATGCTGTCCTCACGCAAACTGCCGTGAGCTGCTCACATGAGCAAGCAGCCATATGAGCATTGTTATTTGCAGAGAGTGAGAAGGATATTCTCCAGAGAGAAAGGGAGGGAGGAAAGGGGGACGAAGGGAGAGGGAGGGAGAGAGAGAAAGACACAGAGATTTTAACTTGCTTTTTAAGTCTTACCAGATCAAAGGACATAAGATCAATGTATGAATGGACTTTACCTGTATTTAGGTTATCCGTTTTGTCTGAAAAAAATTCAATGTACCTGTAACTCGATCATTAGGCATCCTTTTAATGACAAATGTTATTCAGCTAAGAACTGGTTTAAGCCTCACTGCTTTGGCTCAGTGGACAGAGGGTTGGCCTGCAGACTGAAGGGTACCAGGTTTGATTCCAGTCAAGGGCACATGCTCAGGTTGCAGGCTCGATGCCCATCCATGATCCTCTCTCATCCCTGATGTTTCTCTCTCTCTTTCTCTCTTTCTCTCCCTTTCTCTCTCTTTCTCTCTGAAAGAAATAAAAATATTTTTAAAAATTTTAAAAAGGAATGGCTTGAGCTAAGGGAGATGCAATTCAATCATATTCTTCTTCTATACTTCTAACCAAATTGAAGAATTTGCCCTTTCTCTGAGGCTTGCTAAAACTGGAATGATGAGCCTCGAGCTTTATAGCTATGAGTGTGTTTAAATGGTTGGTCTTAACATTAGTACCAAGTGCTCTCTTCAGAGGAGTGTCATCACAGAATCTTCCATGACCAGAAACTATCGAAACAGAAACAGTTCTAGAACAAATTCCAATTCAACAAGATGGCACTCCTGTGATCTGGCTTGAAAGCCAAATGGCCATCTAATTGAAAGGGCATCAAAGCCACATAAATTCAAGTGGCACTTTGGCATCCATCCTGGGTCAAAAGGACACTGATAATGTCAAGAATAGGGACGGAAATTGCAGGAAAGCAATGCTCTCAGGACCATGTGCTTTTGGTTGGGAAATGACAGTTGTTCGTGTCACGTGCCCGTAAGCCAAATGCACGTGAGTTACGTGCCGTGTGACATCCAAGGGGACACCCATTGGGATAAATGCCCCTCCAGTAATTTCAGGCTTTGGTCTCTACCAGTTGGTGTTTTCTCTCTGCTTCGGGCACATTTCCCAAAATGATAGAGCGGCTGCCCATTTGAGAGACAAGAAGTCATCCTGGTAAACTCAATATGACCAATATGAAGAAGCAGATGTTCAACTTCCTTCCTAAAAATATCATCGAATATTAATGTTCCTAATTATGGTGCGTGAACTCCATTTCACCTCAATTATGCGGGCAGGCGCTGCTGTGAGGCCTCTGAAAACATGGGTTTGTTAGCAATGCAGTCAGGGGAGCGTGCCCGTGTGGCGTTCCTGGTCTGAGAACCCGAATCTAGTGTATATATTCACATTGAGTTCCTTCCAAGGCTCTTTTACCAAGAATGCCTTGCAGAGGAGCACGTGAGAATCAGGTGTGGGGCTTTATCGTACCTAAGGAATGCCTAGGAGAGCGTGAGGTCAAGTGCAAGTGCAAAGCCCATGTGGAAGGCTGACCATTGATATTTCGGATAAAGTTGCAGGGAACATTCTATTTTCACAGTTTGGGGACTTGACGACCTTATGTTTTTTTTTGTTTGTTTGTTTTTAAATATATTTTATTAATTTTTTACAGAGAGGAAGGGAGAGGGATAGAAAGTTAGAAACATCGATGAGAGAGTAACATCCATCAGCTGCCTCCTGCACACCCCTTACTGGGGATGTGCCCACAACCCGGGTACATGCCCTTGACCAGAATCGAACCCAGGACCCTTGAGTCCGCAGGCCAACACTCTATCCATTGAGCCAAAATGGTTTGACAACCTTATGTTTTTATTTATTTTTTAAATCTGTGCAATGATTACCTACCACTATATCTACCTCTCTATCCTTTGCACACACGCGCACACTTAGATTTGCATATATGCCTACACCAATACAGAGCATACCGAGTGCTGGGAGCTATCTGAAGTAATAAACATACAGGGAACAAAGTTCAGTTAGGAGAACTGATGTACCAAATTTAACCCACTTGGCAATTAAAAGTACAATAGTAACCTTAGCCAGTTTTGCTCAGTGGATAGAGTATGGGCCTGCAGAATGAAGGGTCCTGGGTTTGATTCCTAGTCAGATTGTGGGCTTGATCCCCAGTAGGGGGCATGCAGGAAGCAGCTGATCCATGATTCTCTCTCATCATGGATATTTCTCTCTCTCTCTCCCTCTCCTTTCCTCTCTGAAATCAATAAAAATATATTTTTGAAAAACCACCATATTCATGCTGTATTAAATAAATAACTAGAAACAACATTGTCAACTACGTTTTTGAACACTTTGCCAGTTAGTAATTCAATGTAGCTCATATCATCATCACTATAGAAAATAAACCAAAACATAGAAGATCCATGGAAGGAATTCATATCCGCGGAGGTATCTCTGTTCACTGTCCATGCCACCCGGGCCCCAAGGATTGGTGGGAAGCCAGCCAGCCTTACAGTCCACACCTCTGGCTCCACAGACAAGCCTCGTGGGCCTGGTTAACCTGCTGGTATGCTTGTCGACAGAGCTTAACTAATTCTACACTCAGCCTCGCATTGGCACTTGGAACTGTAATTGATAATGGTCAGCGCCCAGCGCCTACACCAACAGATGTCTGTTAGGTCGTCAGCTGAGCCAGAGAAGCAGGGGATTTCATGCTTCACATGTGGCCAGCTGGAGCCAGGCTCCTCTGCAGGCTGGAATGCCAGCCTACAACATGCTGGGAGCATGTGGCCTGCCCCCATGGCCCAGGCATCCCCACCTCGGCGCTTAGGGAACAAAGGCAGGCCCTGTGCACCACACGGCGCCCCCCAACCTCCCAGGAGGACCTTCTGCGCTGCGTGTCAGCTGTTGGAATCAGGACACAAAGAACTCCAAACATGGGCATGAACACCACAGAAGCGCTGTGACTCTTCTAGCTGTTCCACGTTAGACAGGACCCATAATTCAAAGGACTTGGGGACTGTCATGCCAAGAAAAGGGGGATGGGCGGGGAGAGGGAAAGGGAGAGGGAGAGGAAAAGAGAGAGGGAAAGGGAGAGGGAGAGGGAGAGGGAAAGAGAGAGGGAGAGGGAGAGGGAAAGAGAGGGAGAGGGAGGGAGAGGGGAGGGGGGGAGGGGGAGAGGGAGAGAGAGGGGGAGAGGAAAGAATGCTGCTGACACCCAGGCCTGTGTGGAGGTAGGGAGGGCAGTTACTATAGTACAACTTGTTTTGAGTTGGCCCCCAAAAAAGCAAAATCATCCCCTCAAAAAGGCCAGGGAACACCTTTTACAAACCTTTATTCGGAACTATGTATTTAATTTTGTTTTGAAATGAAACCAGAAGAATACCTAAATGAGAAGGGAGACGTTCATAATATGTTCAAAAGGCTCATACAGGTGAGGCCCAAATAACTTTCATTTGTTATTTGGCCTTGAAAAGGAGACACCATTGGGTTTCAGCATGCTAAATACTTATTTTATATTTTGTAATTGATCTCAGAGAGGAAGGGAGAGGGAGAGAGAAACATCAATGATGAGAATCATTGATGGGCTTTCTCCTGCACACCCCACACTGGGGATGAAGTCCACAACCCGGGCAAGCCCCGTCCAGAAATTGAACCTAGACCTCCAAGTTCATAGGTCGATGCTCTACCACTAAGTGATGACGGCTGGGCATAAATACTTATTTTAAATTCCCTCATTTCACAGCCCTGCTTCAGCAGAGGTATATGGTGTTTTGTCACCCTGAAATGCTGGGATGTCACTGTGATTCTGTCCTCTTGCAATGGTGGCTGCTGTTAGTTGTGATACCTGTCATTCAGTGATGGCAAAGCACTAAGTCATGACGTTTCCATATGGATGTCAATACTACTGTTCATTCTTTTTTAAAATATATTTTTAATTTATTTTACACAGAGAGGAATTGAGAGGGATAGAGAGTTAGAAACGTCGATGAGAGAGAAACATCGACCAGCTCCCTCTTGCACACCCCCCACTGGGGATGTGCCTGCAACCAAGGTACTTGCCCTTGACCGGAATCAAACCCAGGACTTTTCAGTCCGCAGGCTGACACTCTATCCACTGAGCCAAACCGGTTTCGGCACTATTGCTCATTCTTATCATGCACATAGAGCAATTTCAATTAAAGTCTTATAGGACAGCTACAAGTGCCTATGTTTCATAGGTAGTGTCTAATACTTTATTTGTTCAAATATATTTTTATAGGTTTCAGAGAGGAAGGGAGAGGGGGAGAGAGATAGAAACATCAATGATGAGAGAGATCATTGATCAGCTGCCTCCTGCCCGATCTACACCGGGGATCAGATACACAACCAGGGTACGTGCCCTTGACCGGAATTGAAGCTGGGACCCTTCAGTCCCCAGGCTGATGCTGTACCCAAACCAGCTAGAGCAAAGACTTAATTTACAATTCTTTTTTTATAAATCAGTAAATATTTAATCTCCAATTAAGTAATCACACACACACGTATATATAAAAACCTTAAATAGGGAATAAGTACATTGAGGGGAAAAAGCTGAATGAGTAACAAGCCTGTCATACAGCAGATCCTCCTAGATTTCTGAGTTTTAAAAATGTATCTGGTCGAGAAGTAGGGAAATATTTGATTCCTTTGTGCTCCTGCGGGGTGAAAATACTGTCTTGACAAATGGATTACTTGAGGAAAAAAAAATGTGCAAATTCCCAATCTTCTTGGAGATAGACATTAGTCAAAAGGAAATGTCATCTTCTATCATTTTCCTGAAAAGCTAGGAATATTCGCACTTAGAGCAAAATCAAAGCCAAAAAAAATGGTCTTGCTTGCAAAAGAAAAGGAGAACAACGATTTGGTTATTTAAAAGTAGGGCTTCCGTACACAGGGCCTGTTGAGGATGGCCATTAATGGGATATAATGACTCTTTAGAAACTGACAGTTCGCTACCTTTCAGTTCAATACCTACTTAATTGTTTTCCAGCCTAGGGGGCAAGATAGGCTGAGTCTATCTAATTTAGATAAATCACGTGGCTTAAAAAAAGGGGGGGGGGCACAATAGTCGAGAAAATCCTATTAGGGAAATATGAATGAAAAAAAGAGATGATGAACATTTGTCTAAGGTTTTTTTCCACTTTCTCCTTAAAGCCACAGAAAGAAATAAAAACTTTATGTTTAAAAACACAGATTAAAAGGTTTGCCAGGTAAGAGCCTCAATGACATTTGCATTTCAGATAAATGTGCAAGCCATCCTTTATTGTATTTTACTACATCTGGCCGCTCTCCTAGGAACCCTGCTTCTCCTTCAGAACGAGAGAAATCAGGGCACAGAGCGAAAGGCAAGGAAGACATAGAGAAGATAATTCCAAACTTCCCAGTTCCATTTGCATGCTCTGCCATGCAGACCATGGATGTGCATTTGTTACCTTAAAAAAGGAAGTAAATGGCCCTGATCGTTTGGCTCAGTGGACAGAGTGTCAGCCTGCGGACTGAAGGGTCTCAGGTTCAATTCAGGTCAAGGGCATGTACCTTGGTTGCGGGCACATCCCCACTGGGAGGTGTATAGGCGGCAGCTGATCGATGATTCACTTTCATTGATGTTTCTAACTCTATCCTTCTCTCTTCCTCTCTGTAAAAAAAATCAGTAATTATATATATATGGAAGTAAATGGCCCTAGTTGGTTTGGCTCAATGGATAGTGTCAGCATGCAGACTGAAGGGTCTTGGATTTGATTCTGGCCAAGGGCTTGTTCCTGGATTGTGGGCTTGATCCCCAATAGGGGGCATGTAAGAGGCAGCGTATCCATGATTCTGTCTAATCATTAATGTTTCTCTCTCTCTCTTTCTTCTTCTGAAATCAATAAAAATATATTTTTTAAATGAAGTAAATGTACAGATGAAACCAAAACTAATTTAAAATCTTGGCGTAGTATAAGGTATATCTTATTTTAATGTTATAAGCTATATCTTAATATAATATCAATAGATAATATATCCTAATATAATGGTAATGCATATGATAGCTTATTTGTAAACTCATTAGATTTTATCATTTAGTTCCTCAGCTGCACAGCTCTATTGCCCTCAAGTACTCAGTGGTCACATGTGGCAGTCAGTACAGATTGTCACCACTGCAGAAAATTGGCCTAGGACAAGGCTGGACTATCCGTGGTCGGCAAACTGAGGCTCGCGAGCCACATGTGTCTTTGGCCCCTTGAGTGTTGCTCTTCCACAAAATGCCACTGCCTGGGCGAGTCTATTTTGAAGAAGTGGCGTTAGAAGTTTAAGTTTAAAATATTTGACTCTCAAAAGAAATGTCAATTGTTGTGCTGTTGATATTTGGCTCTGTGGACTAATGAGTTTGCAGACCACTGGCCTAGGTGCTTCTAAATCCTTGGCCTGAGGCAAGAAGCTGTGTTCAGAAATCACCAGGCTTGAAGATAGTGCTCCCCTTAGCCAGTAGGTGGCGCCTCTGTGCATCAACTCTATCCAGATGCTCTCTGTCCCAGAGGAGCTCACCTATGGCCAGGTGATGGCAGGGAAGACAGGAACCTTGGTGAGAAATCAGAGAAGTTGGTGCCTCCTAAGCTCGCCACCAGCTAGCAAGTTGGTGCACCTCTTTATACCTCAGTTTCCTCACTTCTAAATAAAGGTCCCTCTAGCTCCCAAATGCTTGGATTCATGCATGAGCAGCATGGAGAATCTGGAGTTTCAGGGAGCAACATCATAGTATATGTACTTGAGTAGCAATGCTCCTGTCCTAGACGGCTTCCAGGCATCACGGAGTCCGCTGTGGGCTCCTATTCACAGAATGGTGCAGGTAGCAAAAACTTCTGTCCAGGATGTCACCCTTGCAGATATTATTCTTTCTTGTCAACAAGAGACCTTAAAGGTTAGGAGTCTGATTTGTGTTTTTCTCCTCGTTACCCCATTTCAATCATGTGAATAAGGAAGTGGGGTAAGGTGGGAAGCAATGATAGAGAGCAGTGGCAGTAAGGACAGCATGTTCTTCTTTTGCAAATAAAAATAAAATAAAATAAAAATATATGTTTTTATTAATTTTAGAAAGAGGCAAAGGCAGAGGAATAGAGAGATAGAAACATCAATGAGAGAAATATAGATCAGCTGCCCCCTGCACGGCCCCTACTGGGGATCAAGCCCACAACAAAGGCATGTGCCCTGACCAGGGATCGAACCACTGACCTCTTGGTTCCTAGGTCAACATTCAACCACTGAGCAGTACAGGCCAACCCAGGATATAATTTTCACTAAAAAAATTTTCTGTATTAAATGAATTCAAGCTTTTAAGAAGTAATTTATGAGAAGTTTCTGATTCTAACTTCCTATGGGTCTCACTCTCAGATAAGGTGTTGGGACAGCATCTCTCACAGTCCTTCCTGTTTCAAAAGACAGACTCAATGAGGCACCCCTATTTCTTCCAACACTAATATGGAAAGCTCAGTGATTATTGATCCATTGGGAAGTTTTTAAGACATAAGGGGGAATGAATGTAATAGATGAGTTCCATCAACACGCTTTTGATTATATTTTAAAGTACCTCTTGAGCTATTACATTAAAATCTGAAATGTGTGAGAAGAAAGCAAATAGGAGAGGATTTCTGAACAATATGTAACATTTAGCTATTAGCCTCTAGAAGTTCACCGGAAGTACAGTGATTCATCGCAGATGCAGGAACATCAAAAGGTAATTCATTTCAGACTTGGCTTCCTCACTGCTGAGCAATATAGCTATGAAGAAAGTACTACACCTTCAGGGCATCAATTTCCAGTCTTTTCTGAAATCCGGAGGTCCCAAATGTGATCACTAAGGCCCAATTCCATTCTCCACTGATGGACAAAATGACTCTTGAAATGAGGTTGACATATTTTGTTGCATTACTAGTATCTATATATATAAAATCCTAATATGCAAATAGACTGAATGGCAGAACAACTGAATAAGCGGACAATCAGTCACTATGACGTGCACTGACCACCAGGGAGCATGTGTGGAACATGGTGGGCATTGGCAACAGGTGGCAGAGTGTGAAACATGGCGGGCATTGGCTGTGGTGGGATGGTGGAGCAGGTAAGCTGGGTGCCAGATCAAGTCAGGGCACCAGTTACTGTCATCAGGGCGAGCCTCTGGTTGTCATTGAAAATTCTTTGTTCCCATGTGCCATGGTGTTGCCTGGCAATTGCACCCGCTGCCAGTGCTGGCCCCGCTTACACCTGCAGCCAGCACCAAAGTCACCGCTTGCAACCACTGGCAGTGCCTGGTACCAGCCCTGATGGCCTCTGAGGGCTTCTCCACCTTCCCATGCTCCTGAGGGGCGAATGATGTAGCAGCCACCGCTCACATCCACTGACAGCACTATCCCCGCTCTCACCCACTGCTGGCTTTGGCCCCAAATGCTCCCTGCTGCCAGCAGGTGTGAGCAGGGTGGGCACTGTCAGTGCCTGGAAGTGGAGGCGGCAGGAGTGGGGCTGGTGGAAGACAGGGGATCAGGGGCCACAGCAGGAGGGGCCAGGAGGGGGCTTGAAGGATGGACTGAGACATGCCCCTTTGCCCACCACAGCCTCGAAGCCCACAGTTCCTTTCAATGTACATGAATTCGTGCACTGGATCCCTATTCTATGTATATAAAACATTCTAGAGAGCAGAAGTCATGTGGATAAAGTATCAAGCAAAACACATTTTGTGTTAATGGTGGAAGAATTGAGAGCAAGTGATCATCTCACAAAGATGTTACATAAATTGGAGTTTTGAGAAACTCATACAGAGGTCAAGCAGGGTCATAATCAAATAAGGAGAAACAGTTCTCTTGAATTATTGCAAATATTTTAAATATGTATATTTTTATTGATTTCAGCGAGGAAGGGAGAGGGAGAGAGAGAGAAACATCAATGATGAGAGAGAATCATGGATAAGCTGCCTCATGCACACCCCACACTGGAGAGTGAGCCCACAACCTGGGCATGTGCCCTGACTGAAAATTGAACTGTGACCTCCTGGTTCATAGGTGGACACTCAACCACTGAGCCATACTGGCCAAGCTATACTTCCTTCTTTCTTTCTTTCTTTCTTTCTTTCTTTCTTTCTTTCTTTCTTTTTTCTTTCTTTCTTTCTTTCTTTCTTTCTTTCTTTCTTTCTTTCTTTCTTTCTTCTTCCCTTCCCTTCCCTTTTTTTCTTTTTTCTTTTCTTTTCTTTTTTCTTTTTTCTTTTCTTTTCTTTCTTCTTTTTTTTCTTTTCTTTTCTTTTCTTTTCTTTTCTTTTCTTTTCTTTTCTTTTCTTTTCTTTTCTTTTCTTTTCTTTTCTGCAATTAATACTACCTTTTTCTTGCCACTGCCAGATTCTGTCCTCGGACAGGACAAAAAGAACTGCTATGGCTCTGAGGTTTGGTGACCTACCTTTGATTTCTCTGCACTTTAATGTTGAATCACAAAGCTCAAGTTTACTATGATAGCCTGGTACTGATGTTGACTGCAGAAGAAAAACTAGAAACTACAACAATCAAAGCTAGTAATTTGTCAGACTCCACCTTCAATTTGACTTCTATTGCAGTCACAATTTCATTAATTTCTCCAGTGAAAATCTGAGGTTAGATCTCAGCATAGTCATGCTTAGTAGCTGCAGGATGGCAAATCAGGAAATGGAAATGAGACCGCTTACCCTGCAAGGCTTCCTGAGAAATGAGGAAACATATACTAAGTATTTAGCAAGCGTCTCTGGTACTATTATCAATTAAATAACATATTCTAATATTCACAATTCAGAAATCCTTTCTTCTTCAAAAGTGAAGTCTTGCCCTAAATGATTTGGTTCAGTGGATAGGGCATCAGCCTGGGGACTGAAAGGTCCCAGGTTAGATTCCAGTCAAGGGCATGTACCTTGTTTGTGGGCACATCCCCAGTAAGAGGTGTGGAGGAGGCAGCTGATCGATGTTTCTCTCTCATCTATCCTCCCTTCATCTCTGTAAAAAAGCAATAAAATACATTTAAAAATAAATAAAAAGTGGTTTTCTACACATTGACTAGAATGTATCTTGCATGTTCAAATGTAAATAGCTTTTAACATGTTCTTACTGAGATCTAACATATACATTAAAATACATAAATCTTAAGTGTATAGGTCAGTGAATTTTCACATTTTTATACACCCATACAACCCACAGCCAGTCATGCCAAGGTATGGACCATATCTCGCATCTAGAATGTTCAATCCTGAGCCTTCCCAGTCAATATCCAAGTGATTCTCAAAAGTAACCATTTTTAGGACTTCCACTACCTAGATTAGTACTGCCTGTTTTTATTCTTCATATAAATGAAATCATGCAGTATACATAATGTTATTGGGCTTCTTCCACTCAAACATTATGTTTGTATTAACAGTACTTCATTCTTTGCATTGCTACATAATACTTCCCTGTATGACTGCACAGCCTTTCACACTCCAGATGTGATGTAAACCTAGCGAAAGAATTGTCACAATGGCAACTGAAGTGTCAAGAGATGGTGAGACCACCCATGGACACAGGCCACACCCAAGGCTAGTCTATTCTATGCTTGGGGGAGAAGGAGAGAGAGGGGATGGACAATCATTGATGTGCCCAGAATTTGTTTTATATCCTATCATATTGCCCCAGAGCTTTCAGATAGTTGTATTATAAGAAAAAAACAGAAGTTCTTGAAATGATACAAATACATCAAATTAGAAAGAGAATAATTATATAATTTTTATTAAATCTCCTGAACAAAAGGGAATTCCAGCAAGATGTTGATGTATGACTAATTCACTTTCATTATATTTTTCTTACTTACTTGATCTACTTTCTTCAATCGGGACACCTTATTCAAAAGCTTTCTTCTTAGATATGAGTTTCCTTCCACCCTCTTCCTGCCTCTAAGTGAGACTCATTTCACTTTGTAATCAGTAAGCCTCTCCTTGGTGGATCTTCCAGCTGGCTGCTCTCAGCGTATTTCATTTGTCTTAGAATTTCCTGGAGGCTTTGATTTAATGGCGTCAAATAGAACTGAAGAGCCTTTAATCACCAGGTTTGCCTGAAATGGTGTTAACCCAAGTTCAATGTCCCCGAGCCTCAGGGATGTTTGTGGGACCTGAAACCCTGAGAAAATGTTTATAGATGCAGCATTTGCAAGTTTGTTCCTGAAATGCTTGCTGATATCATCAGACATTCATCTCCGATGGAGACAAAGCAGCGCTGGCTTCCCTATTGTTTTATGATGCTCTTTACCTGGTACTTAAAAGAAGAGCAAACCCCATCAGCACAGCGAACACTAAACACAGTGCCTTCAATACCCTAAACACAGTTTCCTTTATGTCTTATTTACCAATAATTGCATGTTTTGGTTCCTTTCTAGTAGAACTGCTAAATGTTCGCCCAATGTTCTCCTGATATGGAAAATTAGAACGAAAAACAAGTGGTCCAGAGTGATTCTTTAGGGTGAGCCCCACTCCCCGCTAAGAGCTCTTTATCACAACTTCCTTTTGTATAATAAATTTCCTCCCCTTCCTTTTCTTTATTTTACCACCATCTCCATTTCCTTCTCTTTGTTGTTGTTTTTGTTTGTTATTGTTAATCCTCACCCGAAGATATTTTCCCACTGATTTTTACGGAGAGCGGAAGAGGGAAAGAGAGACAGAAAGAAACATGGATGTGAGAGAAACACATGAATTGGTTGCCTCCCGCATAAGCCCTAATCCCTGACCGGGGCCCGGGCCAGAGAGGACCCTGCAACCAAGGTACAAGGCCTTGACCAGAAATGAACCCGAGACCCTTGGGTCTGCAGTCCAACACTCATTCCCAATTCCTGGCCCCTTTGTAGCATGAGACATATTAGGTAAAAATGGAAGAACTGTTGAGGCACTTTCATGCAGCAATCATAAGTTGGCTACAGTAAAAGGAGTCGGGAAGCATATACTTCACTCAGGTTGTTTTTATTTCCAAGAAGCAAACTGAATAGGGGAAGGGTACACCTACTAAGCAAGCAATCAGCAAAGGCGCCCCAGAGGCTGGTAGACCCCAGAATGCTTTGAGGAACCCCTTTATCAAGCCATGAGAAGAAGTCCCCTCCGATCAATCCATCTACCAATTTTCCATCTTAGCTGCTCAGAAATTTCCCTCCATGGCTCACTGCATAAACCCTGTGGTCTCTACATGGGGGCCAGCTCCCCCAGCTATCCTCCAGCACATCATATTCAACAAAAGTGGGTTGTTGCTTGGACTTCACATTTGAGAGGGTTATTTTGTTGGGTGGAAATGTCAGCAATATCGGGCCCCTTCCAGGAGACAGGAGATGGTAAGAACTAAACAAAGGGCTAACTTGATCTCACGTAGTGGAATGTTAGTACTGGATGGCCCAAAAGCCACTGGCCACCACTCTTCAATTCCAGGTGAAGCAGTAGAAACTCAGGGCAGTTAAGTGACTCACCTAAGACCTCACAGCTCAATGGCAGAACGGGAGTACACTTGATTCTAACTTGGTCCTGGAATGTTCTCCTTAAGCTTAGCTGTCTCCATCATATCCGCTGGACATCACTGGCCCACTGATTGCTCATGATGGACCATGTGAGGCCTCATCTCAATGTAGTATTGAATGTAACACATAAAAACGATGCCTTTGCAGTATTATAGAAATTGACCTTGAACGCATATGCCAGGCATTGCTATCATTAAGGTAGAGGGCGGGAAGAAATCTTTGTAGCCATCTGCTCATCCCCTGGATTCTGATTGAAGTGAGGGGCACGGACATCAGGAGCTGAATCTAGTCTAGAGTCATAGACTGCGATGCTAGAACTCTCCATGCTATGCATATATATATACTGATTTCAGAGAGGAAGGGAGGAGAGAGAGAGAAAGAGATAGAAACATCAATGATGAGAGAGAATCATGGATCGGCTACCTCCTGCAAACACCCTACTGGGGATCAAGCCTGCAACCTGGGCATGTGCCCTGACTGGGAATCGAACCATGACCTCCTGGTTCATAGGTTTATGCTCAACCACTGGGCCACGCCGGCCAGGCAGGCGATGCTATTCTTCGCCATAGAGTATTTCCTAAAATGGAATCTTAGTTGCAAAGGCTATTAGAGGAAAGCAGAGTTAGGCGGTCAGATAAATTTAGGAAATGCAAGGTAAACAAAACGCAGCTGGTGTGCGTGCCAGAGGACATTAAGAGCTTGTCATCTGCACCCCTCCATCCCTGCCCAGGAGGGAGGAAGGGCATGGGTCCTGCAGAACCTCTTCAGCAGGACATTGCTGTGCCCAGGGAATGAAGATGCAATACCTCTTCTTGTCATTCAACGGACAGAAAGGATCCGACAACTTAGGTTCCAGAGCATCTTTTGATGGAGACTTTAGGATGGCCCACGTGGTCCCCCAAGCCAACCCTCACTCCCACCCGCTTCGTGTCTTTGTTTTCTGATTTTTAAAAAATATGTTTTTGAGAGAGAGATGAAGGGAGAGAGAAACAGAAACATCCATAAAGAGAGAGAATCATGGATCGGCTGCCTCCTGCATGCCCCACACTGGGGATCCAGCCCACAACCCGGGCCTGTGCACTGACCAGGACTCAAACCGTGACCTCCTGGTTCATAGGCTGATGCTCAACCACTGAGCTGGGCTCCAGCAGACTAGTTAAATACAGATGAGAAAGTGTGGCTGCTCTGTCTCTGCGCTCACAACCCGACATTGACCTTGTTGAGTGCCTCATGTGGAGGCCTTGATTCGAAATGCAGTTTCTAATGACAATGTTGCTTCAAAGAAGATACTGGAGCTCCTTTTGGGGCATCATTAGTATTCATTCATTCATTTGTTTGTTCATTCATCAATTCAACCTTCACTTATGAAAAGGCTAATATATGCAGATGCTATGTTAAACCTGGGGGATGTGAATGTAAGACAAACCACTGCCCCCCAGAAACAGAGTTTAACGGAAAACACATACAGATACTAAGAATTCTTCTAAAACGGTGTGATCAGACTTGTGTCATATATCATGTTTCTCAAAGTCAGCACTACTGACATGGGGGCCAGATGAGAGTGTATTCGGGGCTGCTCCGGCACTGTAGGGTGCTCAGCAGAGCCCTGGCTTTTACCACTAGATGCCAGCAGCACCCCACACACCAGATGTTACCACAAAAATACCTTCAGCATGGCCAGTATGGCTCAGTGGTTGAGCATCGAACTATGAACCAGGAGGTTACGGTTCTATTCCTGGTAAGGGCACATGCCTAGCTTGTGGGCTTGATCCCCAGTAGGGGGCATGTAGGAGGCAGGCGATTTATGATTCTCATCATTGATGTTTCTCTCTCTCCCTCTCCCTTCCTTTCTGAAATCAATAAAAATATATATGTTTTAAATGTCTTCATATATTTCCAAGCATCTCATGTGGAGGGAGTGGCAAATGACCCTTGTGTGAGAAGCACTGCCTTAAATATATTGTTTCATTGCTAGAGATTTTTCTATCTGTGAGCTACTATGACTCTAAAAGTTTAACAGTAGCAATTACATCTTATTTTGGAAGCATAAATTCAATTGTGTAAATATTTATGAAGTACCTCCAGAAGTTTCAGGCGCTGCCCTACTCAATGAAAATTTGAAATTCTTGCACGGGGGAAAGCTGGAACACAGAATGAAAGCAACATGGTCCGCCGGAAACTTCCCGAAGGGTCTCCAAAGGACGGAGCAGCCAGTTATTTATTCAGTGAAAGGCAGTGCTGGGGGCTCCAGGGAGAAGGTATTAAAAGGACAGATCACTGCGCCCAGGCTAGAGCCTCCATCCAGGCATCGGACAAATAGAGGAAACAGCCTCTGGTCAGACTGGGGACAGGCTTCTGGTTAAGAGCAAGCAAGACAGCCAAAACCGGTTTGGCTCAGTGGATAGAGCATCGACTTGCGGACTGAAAGGTCCCAGGTTCGATTCCGGGCAAGGGCATGTACCTTGGTTGCAGGCACATCCCCAGTAGGGGGTATGCAGGAGGCAAATGATTGATGTTTCTCTCTCATTGATGTTTCTAACTCTCTATCCCTCTCCCTTCCTCTCTATAAAAAAAAAACACAATAAAATATATTAAAAAAATAAAAAGAACAAGCAAGACAGAGGCCCAGGGAGTGCTGGGCTAAGGGGCAAGCCACCCCCATGGGGCTCAGTCAACCCCAGGCTGGCCTAAGAGAGGCACAGAGGCATCGGCTGCCCATGCTCAGGAGGACGACCCTGGACCCCAGCTTCTCCAGGGGCCAATGCACGCAAGGTACTCAAACTTCAACCAACCCTTCTCAGCTGTCCCCACTGCCCAACCCTGCCAACCTGGCATGTCTCTGTGTCCCTGTCCTCTGTTGCCATCACGCTATCATCAACACCTCTGCTTGGGTCTCAGTACCCCAGTAAAGTAAGAGTCCTTCCTTTCTCTCTTCCCCGTGTCGACAAAGCTCCACTCGTAGCTTTCCTTGCTGCCTTTAGACCTGACCAATGAGGGACCTTTATGTTCTGCCCTCAGCAATTCTCTTGCACCACACCAGGTTTCTCCCCAGGGGTGCCAAGAGCAGGGGTCCCTGCCACCTTCATGCTTCCATCCCTAACTATGAGCACCCAGGTCCCTGGATTCTTGGGGCTCCTGCCATCTCCAGAAGATCTTGTTCTCCTCCCACTGTCCAAACAGTGGGAGGAGAACAAGATCCTTCTTCCCTGAAAGCCTCCAGGACTGTCCATCCCTCCACCACCCCAAAGCCTCCAGGACTGTCCATCCCACCACCACCCCAATGGCTCTATTTCTAGGCTGCCCCCCTCACGGCTCGGTTCCCTCATCCACTCAACTTCAGATCCAGCCCAGGAGGGTGCCGTTTGGTGCCAGGGCATGGGCTGAGACCTTCCAATGGATTATTTTTCTCATTCCCTGGTGTAGCCACACCATTTTGCAGACCTTCCTTCTAAAATCCACCTGCCCTGCCCACACCAGCGTGGCTCAGTGGTTGAGCTTCAACCTATGAACCAGGAGGTCAGGGTTCAATTCCTGGTCAGGGAACATGCCCAGTTTTCAGGCTTGATCTCCAGTAGTGGGCGTGCAGGAAGAAGCCAATAGGTGATTCTCTCTCATCATTGATGTTTCTATCTCCCTTTCCTTTCCTCTCTGAAATCAATAAAAATATATACACTTTGTGGGCAGATTATGATGACCTCTGAATACATAATAATCTGGCCACTCAGTGTATATTCTATATAAAAAAGGCTAATATGCAAATTATCCCCTTGACCAGGAGTTCGACCAGCAGACAGGCGGGCCAACTACCCATGTCCCCTCCCCCTGGCCAGTCTGGCTGGACCTCACCCATGCACAAATTCATGCACTGAGTGGTCAGATTAATATGCGTTCAGAGATCATAATAATCTGGCCACTCAGTGTATATTTAAAAAAAATAAAATAAAATCCACCTGCCCAGACCCTACTGCTAGATCACTCTATCATAGTGCACTTTCAACCTGACCTCGGCCAGACTCAACTTGTAATGCTCTTGCAGCAAGTCCTGGCCTTGTCATCCAACTACTTTTGAATCTAAAGCATATGCTAAATTGCAAATGCTTTGTTGTCTATTTCACAACTGAAATCATACCTAAACATATAGGACATCCATTCACTTCTATGCATGTGAAATCATTGTAACCGGGATACAATGTCTTCCCAAATAAGCACTGGATGGATAAAGAGAAGAAATCCTCGTGAGTGTATGACAATGCTTTGTCCTAATCCTCAATAACTTTAATTCAGCTTGGAATTAAAGCCTGTGCTGCCGAAACCGGTTTGGCTCAGTGGTAGAGAGTTGGTCTGTGGACTGAAGGGTCCCGGGTTCGATTCCGGTCAAGGGCGTGTACATTGGTTGCAAGCACATCCCCGGTAGGGGGTGTGCAAGAGACAGCTGGTCGGTGTTTCTCTCTCATCGACGTTTCTAGCCCTCTATCTCTCTCCCTTCCTCTCTGTAAAATATCAATAATATATATATATATATTTTTTTTTTAAAAAGCCTGTGCTGCTTTCTAAAAGGTGACCGACAAAAGGAAGCACATTATCCAGGGAGAGAACCCATCTCGGCTCCCTTCTTGCCAGCTGATGGGCTTTTGGAGATGGGGCAAATGACTTTTCAAGTTTAAACACTTGGCTTTCATGGGCCTATCCCTGCCATGTTGGTTGTAAGACCCTACCGATCCTGGCTAACTCTGCGACCCCAGGTGTTCAACCCACAGGCCTGTGCCTCCTTCCTGTCACTCCGCTTGATCGCTGGGATACTCCAGCCATAACATGTTAGGATGGGGTTGGTGAAGTTCAATTAGAACATGTTCCCTTTGGGCAACGGACCCCAGGCGCACACAGAGCCAGCGGGCAAGGTAACTGGGTCCTAAGTCAAAAGCTCAGGCCGAGAGACACATGAAAACATGCTCAAAGTCACTGATCATCTGAGAGATGGAAATCAAAACGACAATGCGGTACCATCTCATACCTGTCAGAATGGCTATCATCAACAAATCAACAAACGACAAGTGTTGGCGAGGATGCGGAGAAAAAGGGACCCTCCTGCACTGCTGGTGGGAATTCAGACTGGTGCAGCCACTGTGGAGAACAGTATGGAGTTTCCTTGAAAAATTAAAAATGAAATTCCCATTTGATCCAGTAATCCCATTTCTGAAAATATATCTTACGAAACTAGAAACACCAATCAGAAAGGATATACGCACCCATGTTCATAGCAGCACAATTTACAATAGCTAGGATTTGGAAACAGCCTAGGTGCCCATCAGCAGATGACTGGATCAGAAAACTATAGTACACCTACACAATGGAATACTATGCTGCCATCAAAAAGAAGAAATTCTTGCCATTTGCAGCAACCCGGATGGAACTAGAGAGCATTATGCTAAGTGAAATAAGCCAGTCAATGAAAGAAAAATACCACATGATCTCACTCATTTGTGGATAATAAAGAACATTCTAAAGTGATGAACAAAAAGATAGATACAGAGGCAGTAAAGCATGAAACAGACTGTCAAATTACAGCGGGGAGGGTAGGGAAAGGTGGGGGAGATAAGAGATCAACTGAAAGACTTGTATGCATGCATATAAGCATAACCAATGTATGCAAGAAACTGGGGGGTCAGAACATGTATAGGAGTGAGGGGGGGCAGTGGGAAGATATATACACATGTAATACCTTAATAAAAATGAAAATGGAAATAAAAAGCTCGCCTACTGACCGAGCTCACCCTGGCTCATTCCCCAGCTCCGTGCCGGCAGCTTTGGAGACCATCTTAGGGACAATGCTTTCCCTCTGGTGCCTCCGTCATCCCAACTGCAGAGTGGAGACAGTGTGCTCTCTCTATTTCCCTGGGGCTTCTGATAATTAGATAAGGACTGAGCACACTCGTACAGACAGCACAATGGCCTTGGTGACTCAGTCTAGGAAATAACTCCAGCACAGACATCCGTGACGTCACGCGTCACAAAACGCTTCCTGTCTGGCTCAGCAAGGCAGGCAGGGCTGAACCCTCCAAGAAATGTTTCCTGGAGCAAGTTCATGGCCAATGGACCATGGACACCTTTTTCCATGGACCAGGCACATTGTAGTTTGAGCAAAAAGAGTTCACAGAGCACAAACGCAATGGCTCATCCAAATCAGCTGGAACATTCAGGAATAGAGGCAAGCTTACTCAACCTGCTTTCAACTGTTCCAGGGCTATGCATACTGTAATGAAAGGTATTCAGATAACAATGTTTCCATTTCAATGGAAAATGAGAGGAAAGTAGTTCGAATCCTCCTACATCAAACCCTTCTATTTTGCTCTTTTATAAGCTCACTCCTCATTCCTGTATTCCTAAAAATTGAGTTCTCTTTTATAACATATCTGCTATTTTCTTTGACATTTTACTATAAAGTATTCAATGAAACCATATGTTCATACATTTAAAACCTCGTGAGAAAAGCATTCCTTGGAAAAACCTAACTGGTACCTTGAATAAGAAATGAAATAACTACCCTACCCGGTTTGGCTTAGTGAATAGAGCCTTGGCCTGCAGACTCAAGGGTCCCAGGCTCGATTCCGGTCAAGGGCATGTACCTTGGTTGTGGGCCCATACCCAGTGGGGAGTGTGCAGGAGGCAGCTGGTCAATGTTTCTAACTCTCTATTTCTCTCCCTTCCTCTCTATAAAAAAATCAATAACATATATATATATATATATATATATATATATATATATATTAATGAAATAACTAAAACTGAGATGGGTAAGCACACTTTTGTAGGCTCAAAATGATGGAACACCGGCCATCACTCAATCAAACTTGTTTTTTCGATCAAGTTACCACGGAGTTGATCCGTGTGCCAGCAGGGACTCCATTAGACGCTCTACTTCCGATATCAATTTTCCCCGAAGACTTCGCCTTTCCTCCCTCAAATCGCGGGCTCCGTTCGCATCTGTCATCCTCAGATCGGATGCAGTCTGTGGCAGGGAAATAACGCTCGGCGTGTCCTGTGATGCTGCACCCCTGGGTAATCACCGGCAATGTTTCTCAAGTGCAGTCCCACTGGGCGATGCATCCTGGAGTATTTCTCTCCATTTCCAGAACTGTATTGAGATGCCAAGAACGCTTTACTCTATTCTATGTCTCCTTAACTCTGCCGCTGGCTAAGAGCATTGCTCCCGCCTGCACCTTCGGAATGAAACCTTCTGGAAGATATGTTATCTACACGTGGGTGAAAACTAATAAATTATGAGGATATGTATGAAATGGGTATACATATAATGGGTCACAAATGATCATTATATGTGCATTCAAGCTGAGTGTTAAATGACACAGATGTGCAATCGTTTGCATGGTATGGGGTGGGCAGAGAAAACACCTTAAAGACCTCAAGGGCAGGATTATTTTTAAACTTCAACTTGTATGAAGAGCCCGTTAAAAGCAACAGGCTCACACTGTCCACGTGCCCACGTACCTGCCCTTCGGCTCCCACAGGGCAAATGCAATACTCAACTTAATTAAAAACCTATCCTTCTATTTTTAATGCCGCTTGTCAGAGCGCTCACGGAGCCGGCCAGGAGACTGACTGGGCACGGACTACAGTGGCAAAGCCCATCAATAACTTGCACAGAATACAGCCAGGAGACGCTGCAGACGCTGAGAGAGTCTTAGTGCAAAACCAACACATGGAGCGATGATTTCCAAAAGGCAGGACTTAAGTTCATTTGGCAGATGATGTGCTTTAACTTAGAACTCCACCTTCTCAGCAACACTCTGCCCAACAGACCCCGGAAACCATCCGCACCTTTAGAAAGGGACCTGAGACAAACACCCCATTTCCCAGGCTTGCTGAGTCTCCGACAGCCATTTCTTAGTAGATTTTGGAAATAACAAAACAAAACAAAACAGAACAGAACAGAACCACTAGGGCAAACACCAAATGCATTTTCAAGATGAGGGTTCAACCCTGAGGGCAGTGGAGAGTGTCTCATTCATTTCCGTGGTCCAACTTTTCTGCTTGCCGGGATCCCGGCTGAGCACGCTCCTGCTTCGGGAAAGAAGCCCTGAGCACTGGGGACAGGAAGAGCCACCTCGTATACAAAAGTCACTTCAGGAATCTACTGGAGGTTAGCAGCAAGTAAAAAACAAGCAAGCAAACAAACAAAACCCTCTCCCCATCTGATCCTGATCCATTGGTCCAGAAAGCCTAGCAGCCTACCTCCCTCTTCCCCACTCGATCGCCCCTCAGCCCACATGTTCCCACGCCCGCACGCACGGCATGGCTTACCCGTTAATTACTGGATTCTGTCAAGGGTCCTTCCTACTACATCCCGCAGGAATGCGAGACGATGCGCGCTCTTCTCCCCCGAGTGGCATCTGACTCCACTCCATGCAATCACTCAATGCAGTATGGATGAACGGGCCAAGTTCAGGTTCACTGCCCCACAGCGTCTTTCTGCCTCAGAGCGAATGACTAGAGAGCAAGCGAGCCGTGCTGCTGGGGATCCGGCTCCGGCTGAAAACTAACGGGAAAGGCACGGAGCCCTCTGCAGGCTCGCTCGCCTCCCTCTCGCTGTGACAAAGTTAAAGCTGCAGCACTGATCAAGAAGAACAAAAGAAAGACACACCGCGGACTGCCTCTCCGGAGCGGCTTTCTTGGCTGGCAAGACATTAGCCACGCTGAGCTCGGGGACAACAGGTGAAGCAGCCCCAGAGGAAACCTTGAACTTTACCGCCCAGCAAAGCCCAAGCAGAGCCCAAGTCTCTCTGCAACGTGAGGGTGAGCATGAGGCCGGCTGAGAAGCATCCAATCAACAAGAGAGGACCTGGGTGGCAGCTTCGCCCTGCTCCTGCCTCCGGAGGTGCCAGGCTGCTCCGTGCAGGCCGGCCTCCGTTTACCAGCATTCAATTTGAATGAGCCGGTGCAAACTGCTCTCCGCCCGCCCGGGAACAGGATGCATTTATGTGAAACACGAGGAGAATGCCTAATGGGGAGGCACCCTCTGCATTCCCACAGCTTCCATTACAGAGCGAGCTTGCGTTTCAGCACCTGGAGCTCGGCCAGCGCCCCTGCACCCCTGCCAGCAGCCTGCCAAGCTCCTGGCCAAACACTGGCACGCACAGGAGGCAGGGCCTTGCCTGGCGCTGGGAGCAGCACATTTTTGGCATCTGCTGCCGGGATATGCCAGGGGCCCGGGCCCGGCAGGGAGCTGACTCGGCCACCCTTTTCTTTGCTCTCTCAATCAGCAACTCCGGAGGCTGCAGACAGGATGGCCAGCTGCAGCTCGGTGCGTGAGCTTCACGCAGGGAAGGGACTGCTCCTGGGACTTCATTAGCAATGGGTTCCTAAATGGGGCGGTCATCACTTAATGCGTCTTGGGTATGACATGCAGTCCAAACTGAACCCAAAGCCACTGACCAAAAAGTGTGTGACGTTAGGCCACATCCTAAGTGGCCACCAGGCCACATGACATCTCTCTCTCTCTCTCTTTTTATTTTATTGATTTTTTACAGAGAGGAAGAGAGAGGGACAGAGAGTTAGAAACATTGATGAGAGAGAATCACCGATCAGCTGCCTCTCACACCCCCCCCCCACCGGGGATGTGCCCGCAACCAAGGTACATGCCCCTGACCTTAAACTGTATAGGTAGGTACATTGTTATTAACTTAATTAGGGTCCTCCTAAGCTGGCCTTCGCTAAAAACTCAAGGGGCCAAAGAGCCGCATGTGGCTTGTGAGCTGCAGTTTGCCGACCACTGATTTAGGTGATGGGACATAAGCTAGGAGGGACCTGGCAGGGACTTTGGTCACTGTACCCAGGGCTTATGTGGTCCCTGGAAGTCACACTAACTACACTCACAAGCTAATGATGAATAACCCACATTTCCTTCATCAGGTTTCGTTCTCCCAAGACAAAAAGAAATGATAAGGGGTATCTTTCCAACAGCCGGAAACCTCACATTTAAAATCCAAGTTTGATGCAACTCGTTACAATTTTTTAAAATATATTTTATTGATTTTTTACAGAGAGGAAGAGAGAGTGATAGAGGGTTAGAAACATCGATGAGAGAGAATCATCCATCAGCTGCCTCCTGCACACCCCCTACTGGGGATGTGCCTGCAACCAAGGTACATGCCCTTGACCGGAATTGAACCTGGGACCTTTCAGTCCGAAGGCCGACGCTCTATCCACTGAGCCAAACTGGCTTCAGCTACAATTTTTAAAATATATATATTTTATTGATTTCAGAGAGGAAGGGAAAGGGAGGGAGAGGTAGAAACACCAATGGTGAGAGAGAATTATTGATCGGCTGCCTTCTGTACGCCTAACACTGGGGATCAGTCCAGAATCCCAGCGGGTGCCCTGACCTGGAACTGAACCACGACCATCTGAGGTTCCTAGGTCAGCGCTCTACCACTGAGCCATGCTGTCTGGGCCACAGTTCCGTTCTTTCCCTCACTGCCTGGCATACATAGTTGTTGTTATGGCTGCTTTGTAAAATAAGTGAAAAAGAAAAAAAGTTAGTAAAAAATCAAGTATAACAATGTGGGCCAGCATTACCTTCTACAAGTTCCTCTTTGAAAAGTGCAGCAAATTTGCCCTTCATGGACACTGAGTCTGTGTGTGGGGGGGGGGGGGAGGGGGATGCATTGTATGTGGATAAATATCAGGTTATATAAATCTTTTTTTAAATTATTTTAATTGATTTTTTTAGAGGAAGGAGAGGGATAGAGAAACATAAATCATGAGAGAGAATCATTGATGAGCTGCCTCCTGCACGCCTCCTACTGGGGATCGAGCCCAAAATCTAGGCATGTGTCCTTAGCCAGAATTGAACCTGGGACCCTTCAGTCCACAGGCCAATGCTCTATCCACTGAGCCAAACTGGCTAGGGCAGGTTATGGAAATCTTATCCTAGAAGTCAATGGGAAATTTACAGTATAGTTAAGGGATATTATAAGTAGTTGATAAATCAATAAGTTAAAATCAAATATGGAAGATTCTAGATTCAACAATAGACCTCCGCACACAGATTCAATTTCAAGTCTTAGCCCAGACATTGGAAGCCATTAGTGTAAGACTGGGAAGCAGAGTGGTGATGAGAGGAGAACTGACGCATTTTTTGGCATCGATACAGAGGAAAGGAATGTTTTAGGCTAACAATTCACCCAGCCTTCTCAGGAGCTACTGATCAAAAAGATACAGCCTGGACAATCTGACAATGCCTTGCAGCATTTGGGGGAATGGGAAAACAACGGCTAGACAATGGGGATTAGAAATATGAGTTCCAAAATTCTTTACAGAAGATAGATGCGCAGGTTGAATCAATTCCTTTATTGAAATAAGCAATTCTGGCCTTCCTCCCATGCTCGGTGCGGCCCCACGGGGACAGAGGTGTGAATGCCAGGAGGGGGTGCACAGCCTTAGGGGTCAGGATGCCCTAGCTCACTTCCCACAGAAAGGCTCCTGCCAAAGTCCCCGGAAAAGACAATGCAGGATGGCACAGGAGGAACCTCACGCCTGTCAGAACAGCCCTGCGTGTCTAAGCCAACGACCCTGATCTCTCCAAGCACCTTGGAGAACAAAGCTGAGAAGACAGTAAGGACGCGAATCCCCACAGCAGCTGCAGCAACAGCAAATGGTCAGATGTTTCCCATGACCTTCACCTTCTGGTGACAGGATATGGCTTTGTTAGGTGGCTAAAGAGACTGCCCAAGGTTAGACCAAGGTTCCTAATCAACTGACCTTAACTAAGGAAGTTGAGCCCAGCCGTGGCTCCATGGTTGAGCGTTGACCTGTGAATCAGGAGGTCAATGTTCGATTCCAGGTCAGGGCACATGCCTGGATTGAGGACTCCATCAATCTAGGAGGCAGGCAGGAGGCAGCTGATCAATGATTCTCTCCCTTCACTGATATTTCTCTCTCCCTCTCCCTTCCTCTCTGAAATCAATTAATATTTTTAAAAGGGAAGATTATCCCGGTTATTTACCTTGAATTGCAACATTTTGTGGTACTTCTTTAAGTTTTGCTCCCCAGAGGAGTACTCGCTGCCTCCCCCTATAGAAGTAGCAGCAGAGTGGACCACAGAGAGCTGCCAGGCCAGGCAGACACAGGTCAAGTTCAAGAAGGACCATTCTGGCCTGGGTCATCAGTATAATTGTTTGCTATTTTAATGTAAGCTTCCTAATTCTGGGACCAGATGGAAGTCTCTCTCACTTTTTTCTAATCAAGAAGTTCAGAGTCTAAGATTCTATACAGGTAGTGTTGAGTGTGTGTGTGTGTGTATGTGTGTACACACTGAGTGGCCAGATTATTATTATCTCAACGCATAATCTCGCCACACAGTGTGTGTGTGCGTGTGTGTGTGTGTGTGTGTGTATATATATATATATATATATATATATATATATATATATATATATTAGAGGCCCAAGTGGATGAATTCATGCATGGGTGGGGTCCACCCAGCCTGGCCAGGGGAAGGGTCATGGGTTGTTGGCTGGCCTGCCTGCTGGTCGAACTCCTAGTCAAGGGGACAATTTGGATATTAGCATTTTTTATATATAGGATATACTCTGAGTGGCCAGATTATTATGAATTCAGAGATCATAATAATCTGGCGACTCAGTATATCTATCTATCTATCTATCTATCCATCTATCTATCTATCATCTATATATCTATGTGTGTATTCTCATTAATTTAAGAGAGGAAGGGAGAGAGAAAGAGAGGGAAACATCAGTGATGAAAGAGAATCATTGATCAGCTGCCTCCCACACGTCCCACACTTGGGGATCGAGCCCTAAACCCTGGTATGTGCCCTGATGGGAAATCAACCATGGGTTGATACTCATCCACTAAGCCATGCTGGCCAGGCTAATGCTGCATCTTTATGAAAAGGCAGCCTCACTCATCCAAGGTAAGGGTTAGGGTTAGGGCTTCAGATATACAAAGATTTATACACGTTCACTTTTATTTAAGTCTGTTCAAAGTTATTAACCTGCTTTACTGTTCCATTAGAATTTCCCTCCAGAAAATCAACATAGCGCTCCCATTCTGGCCATCCACCACAGGTCCAAAGAAAGGCCGGCCCAAGTGAAGGCGGTGGTGAGAGCTATGTCAGTTAGAGCTTCTGCATTCTTGTTGTAAGGTCAGAGGACTCCTGCAGCTTCCACAGGTAGCAACACAGCTTCTCCTCCTACCCGAGGCCTGGGAGGTGCCCTTGACCCCTGAATGTGCCCACCCATTCAGAACCATCTCCTTTGAAGACCGCCTTTGTGGCATTTCAGGCTCTAATAAAAGGAACACAGGCCTCCAAAATTGTGCTCAAAGCCAACTCCGAGTTTCCCAGTGGCCAACCTGGTGTTTAATCAGATCATTTTTTACAATAAACAGGATCCGGCCCCCCTCGGGTGCCGGTGACAGCAGGGCACCAGCCAGGCTTGCTTTGGGGGTACTGGCTTTGTTTAGGGAGAGATGACATTATTCCTTTGTCAGGGGGATGCTGGTTCCTCCTAGCTGTGAGTGGGCTCAGCACAAAAGGTGTTCTGAGCGCCAATTGAAACCAGCAGGTAGAAATTGTTGCGCATCTGAATCAAAGTAGAAAGGAAATGTATATGCCACTTGCTTTGATAAACTCCCACCGCTTATTATGTGAGGCGGAGATTCTGAAAAGCAAACACTTTGTAGAAGGTAATCAATAAGCACCTTATTATTACTGAGTGACTGAACCCTCTTCAAGGCTGGGTAACAATTAACATGCAAAAGGGGCAACAAGATGTCATAGGAAAATGTGAAATTTGGAAATTCTCAACACCCAGGTTCAAGCCTAGGAAATGTCATATTCTCTCTGCAAAAGTAATTATTCCCGTTCCACTACACAATCACTCAGAACTCCAATCATTCCACAGGACACAGGGAGCGACGTGGGCGACTCACCTGCCCTGGGAAAAGAACCCAGTTGTGCCTATTGCGATTCCGCACTTGGCTTTACCAATCCAGGCTAAGTTGTTACACTTCATACCTGAGGAAGGCCAGCATACATGGCAGAGGTGCTGTGACTGTAGAACTCCCTGGGGAGGCAGCAAGGGGGACCTGTGCTACTCACAGCTCCAGGAGGCCGGGATTGGGCCTGACCCCCTGCATTTCCTGGGGACCAGGCTGGAGGGTGTGGGGCCACTTCTTCAAAATGGACTCGCCCAGGCTGCAGTGTTTTGTGGAAGAGCCACACTCAAGGGGCCAAAGAGCCCCATGTGGGTCACGAGCCGCAGTTTGCCTACCACTGGCCTAGAGCCTTCACAGGGGGGGTGGGGGGCTGCCAACTCCTTGATTTTGGACTCTGGCCTCCAGAATGCTGAGAACACCTTCTGTTGGTGTTTGTTTGTAATTATCCCCCGAGAACACATATTCCATTGATCTTTAGAGAGAGTGGAAGGGAGGGAGGAGAGGGAGAGGGAGAGGGAGAGGGAGAGGGAGAGGGAGAGGGAGAGAGATACTTTGATGTGAGACACTTCCCTTGATTGCCACCCACGCCCCTGACCTGGGGCCAGGGATCAGCCCTTCAAGGGAAGAGGTACATGCCTTTGAGCAGAAATCGAACCTGCAACTCTGTCTCCCACTGGCTGAAGCTCTAACCACTGAGACAAATAGGCCAGATCATCCAATGGTTTTAGGCCACCCAGTTCGCTATAGCAGCCATAGGAAACCCGCATCCCATCCTATGTACATCCCCAGCCCAAAAGGCCCAAACAATAACGCAACAAATGTGCTCTCTTCTCAGAGTATGTGACCATCCCTGTGTTCAACTGCTGCACCCAGCGCTTGGCCCTGGGAGCAGAGAAAGATCGAAGCTTCAAAGAGAAAGACGGGATGTGTGCTGCCAGCAAAGCCACTGTGCCTGCTCTCGTGCCTTAACCAAGGCTGCTCCCTCGATTTCCAAATTATCACAGAGAGACGAAGGCAAGGTGCGCTTGGCGTCCTTCCAGAGCTCACAAAGCCATTCTTCCCCCTGACAATTGGATTTCATTGCCAATGCATTCTACAGAGGCGATTTCCTGCGTGCCCGCACTGAACTCCCACTGCTCCGGCTCCCTGCAAAAGTCATCTCTCAACCGATACATAAATATTCTTCCAAATGCACCTTCCACGTTAGATTTGGGAAAATGCGTGGTCAGGATTATGCCTTCTGACAGAGCTCCGGAAAGAGCTGGTTTGCATTGTTCTGTAAGACAAGGCCATTAAATCCAACTGCTGCGTTACTTTGACTCATTCTTTTTTTAGAGAAACTCCATCTTCCTTTAACCATCTGGGGCTGACACAAGAGGAACTGTGAGCGACTCAGGTAATCACCGTCCAAAGGTTCTGTCCACAGGCCTGCAGAACTCAGAACACTTGGTGGCACCTTCATTACATTTTATTTTTTAAATATATTATATTGATTTTTTAGAGAGTGTAAGGGAGAGGGATAGAGAATCAGAAAAATCAATGAGAGAGAAACATCAATCAGCTGCCTCCTGCACACCTCCCACTGGGGATGTGCCCACAATAAGATACATGCCCTTGACCTGAATCGAACCTGGGACCTTTCAGTCTGCAGGCCGACGCTCTATCCACTGAGCCACACCAGTTAGGGCTTCATTACATTCTTGAGATGATCAGAAAGGAGCCACAGGACACAAGAAGCCACACATATCTCTGTTTGCCCATAATGTTAGCAAACAAATGAACATATAAAGTCAGGAGAAAAACAACGAAATTGCCTTTGTACAATCTAATGCTTACATACACTCATTTCTTAAAAATGATTCAAAAAATGTGGTCCAACATGGAGCATGAACTCAGCATTTAGCAACCGACCAGGTTTTTATATGTTTAATTTTTAAAAAAATATATTTTTTGTATTGATTCAGAAGAGAGAGGGATAGAAAAGACAGAACCATCAATGATGAGAATAATTGATTGGCTGAGCCATAACATGGGCATGTTCCCTGACCTAGAATTGAACCCTGACCTTGATTCATAGGTCTATGCTCACTGAGCCAGGCTTGCTGAGGCCCAAACAGTTTTTAACTAGCAAAGAAGAACGACGAGTTAAGCAGACCATGATGAGAACACAGAACATGTTTAGTTTATAGGAAGATGGGAAGGGATTTTTATTTAAGACTGTATGGCTATACTTCATCCCCCAACTTTATTGAGATATAATTGGCAAATGTGGCTATTCTTTCTTTTAATTCTATAAATCTTTATTGTTAAGAGTATTACAGATGTCCCCCCATTTTTACCCATTGCGCCCTTCCACCCATTTTGCACCCAGACCCAGTCCTTCCCCACACTATTATCTGTATCCATGAGATATGCATATTTATAGTAATAAAAGCATAATATGCAAATTGACCAAATGGCCAAACAGCAAAATGTCCCACAGGCCCGCACTATGACACCCACTGGCGCCAGGCCAGTCAAGGCTGGTGTGACACGATTGGTCAGAGTCCCGGATATCACCTCATGATTGCCCTGCAGAGGGAGATTCAGGCCATTGGTCAGTGGGGCAACCAATCATGGTGGGGAGGGAGGCTCTACAATTGCTCCAAAGAGGGAGGCTCAGACCACTAACAGATATGTTGTAGCAGGTAGGTGGGGCCTCCCTCTGTGGGGAGATCCATCACAGAGCCCCAGCTGGGTGGACAGGGCCTACCTCTTTGGGGCGATGGATGGCTGGGCTCCCGGAGTATGAGAAGGCACAGGCCAGGCTAAGGGACACCCCTTTCCCAGAGTGCACGAATTTTGTGCACCAGGCCTCTAGTATCCATTTAAGTTCTTTGGTTACTTTGTTCCTCCACCTACCCCCTTCCCTCTGAGATTCTCAGGCTGTCCCATATTTCCATGCCTCCAGTCTATCTTATTCATTAGTTAATTTTGTTCATGAGATTACACATATAAGTGCGATCATGTGATATTTTTTTATTTGAGATTGAGAGAGAACCCATTTGCTTCCCACCCACTGGTGCAATTACTGGTTGATTCTTGTATGTGCTATAACAGGGGATCGAATCTTGACGAATCTGGATGGTGCTCCAACCAACTGATCAACCCATCCTCTGCAAATGTGACTATTCCCAACAATTCAGAGTAGTGGTCAATAGTGACAGTCATGCTCAGAGTTGAAATGGATGTCAACGGGAGATGACACAGGAATCTTATTTGCCTTCATCTTATTTCTACAAGATTACCTTTGATGTAGAAAATAAAGCTGAAAATATTATCCTACATTAAACCATCATCGTATGTCCCACTGAACTATATATCTTTTCCAGCCTGACTATGTAGGTTAACCTTTTGCAAAATTTTGCAGTTGTTGGAACTTGATCTCCCTGCCACTCAATCCTAATCAGAATCAGAATCGAATCACTTGAATTTACACTTGAGACACGGGTGACTGACATGGTCCAATTTGGTAAATATTGAAAATGTCCATTTCCTTTAAAGATCAAGAGCTAGTGGGATGACATTGACTTGGACGGCTATTTATACAATATTCGAGCAAACCTCAGCAAATCAAACTATATTACTGAAATAAAGAGGGTAGCGTTGAGTGTTAACTTAAATCTCAGAAGAGGCAGTAGTATCAAGCTGGATCAAGACAGGGCCCGGAATGTCTACTGTGGTCTTCATGAAGGGGAGACTTTGATGTCAGGTAAGATACTTAGGTCTCCAGCCTTGGCCCCCAACAGATGGACTGTAACCAGCTCATCAGCAATAGAAGGGAAAGACCAAACCTCCTCCACGCCAGGCCCCCCAACAGCGTGGAGGCCATTTGTTGAGAACACAAGAGTGTTCGTTTGTAAACAAATAAACTGGTGGAAAGATGAGCTAAATGAGCTCTACAGGATCTCTTCTTTCCAATCAGATTACATTGAAAGTAGTCTTTCCATTCTCAAATGGTTTACACAGAAAACATTAATCACATGTATATGCTTCTATCATGCTTCCACACAATATACTAAATACTCATTAAAAAAAATGGAATGAAGGCTATGGCCTGGGTTTCCTTGAGTTCATTGGAGTCATCTATTTTTATAGTTTCTTTCATTTAACAAATCCAAGGTCAAAAATCAACTGTGAGCTATTAATAGATGTAGCAGCAGACACATTTGCAGCATCATGGAAACAGACATCGCATCTCCCCATTGAGCATTGATAATAGCTCCCAGCATTCTGTACCCTTGGTTCTGTGTGTGTGGTTTTTCTTTAAAGGCAACGGTTCCCTTCGGAGCAAGCTTTGCAGCGTATTTTCCCACACTAGTGAGGTTGGAAAAGCAATGTGGATCTGGAAATCCAGGTAACAGGCATGAGGAGTGATGTGTTACGGGAGGCACAACTCCAATTCTAAGACCAGAGCAGGACAAGAACACGTTCACATGGTTAGGAGACGCGCCCCTCCCCCCCACCCCCCGTTGTTGCCACTCAGAGCTGACTTTTTTGAGTTTTTCTGCTTCTGCTCTTTGCATTGCACATTCAGTGGGAATTCGCAAATGGCTATTGGCATATGTCCTCCATTATCTGATCTTACAGGACGGTTTCCCGGCCTAAACTCCCGTCTTCCACCTGTTCCTATCTCCTCCCCTGACTTCACTGGTGACCTCTGACCTTCTATTCTCCCCACACTAGCAGTGCAATGTAGCTGGAGTCCTATAGGAGGTAGCTTTCACAGGGTGTCTCTCTCATTCAGCCATATGCATTTAAGGTTCCTCCAAGTCTTCCTGTGGCTAGGAGTGAATTTTGAAAAGTATTTTATCAATATTTCTGGCAATGGAGTTATTTATAAAACTAGTACTTAACGATATTCAAACTTTGTCTCCAAAAAGTAAGAAATCACACCTGTTCAGTGTGGCGTAGTGGTTTAGAGCTGACCCATGAACCCAAAGGCCTGTGTCAGGGCACATGTCCAGGTTAGGGGACCAATCCCCAATAGGGGGTGTGCAGAAGGCAGTTAAATCTATGATTCTCTCTCATTATTGATGTTTCTATCTTTCTATCCCTCTCCCTTCCTCTCTCTTCTCTCTCTCTCTCTCTCAAATCATTGAGAACAGCCCTATCCGGATTTGCTCAGCCTTCAGACTGAAGGGTCCCAGGTTCGATTCCGGTCAAGGGCATGTACCTTGGTTGTAGGCACATCCCAGTGTGCAGGAGGCAGCTTATCGATGTTTCTCTCCCATTGATGTTTCTAAGACTCTATCCCTCTCCCTTCCTCCCTGTAAAAGAAATCAATAAAACATATTTGAAAAAAACATATGTTTTTAAAAGTTTGAAAGAGGGAAGGCAGGGGTGGGTAGATGAGTGGGTGGGAAAAGATCAACCAAAGAACTTGTATCCATATATGCGACACCCACGCATACAGACAATGGGATGGGGAAGGGGTGGGCACTAAGGTGTCAATGGAGGGGGAAAGGGGACATCTGTGATACTTTCAATAAGGAAGATTTTTGTAGAATTACTACATCATACTGAAGAAGTCAACATCAGCCTAGAGATATTCCTATGAAAGGAAGCATTGCCAAGGCACAGACAGGGATCTGGTGTTCGCTTGGTCTTGCCAGCACCAGAAGCACAGACCACCAGGAAGGGTTCACTTTAACCCAAGTGGCTGCTCCTGGGCCTTGCCGGGAAAGAATCAGACGCAATTCACATGTACCTGCCTCCAAACAAAAGGCAGAAGACATTCAAATCATTAGAATGGCCATTTATCAGATTGATGCATGTATCCTTTATGGGATAAAATTAGTTGCTTCCAAAATCAATACCTCATGTGTCAAATATCTTTCCCCCAGAGACGTCTGCAAGAATTATATTAGAGCCGAAATAAGCCTTATGGACAATTTCAAAACACCCATTTCAACAAATATGTATGCTAGGCAGTGAGGTCAAGAATGGAACCGTGGCCCGGACAGCTTGGCTCAGGGATTGAGCACCGACCTAGGAACCGGAAGGTCCTGATTTGATGTCAGGTCAGGGCACCTGCCCAGGTTGCAGGCTTGATCCTCGGTAGGGCGAGAGCAGGAGGCAGCCAATCAATGATTCAATCTCAACATTGATCTTTCTATCTCTCTCTCCCTCTCCCTTTCTCTCTGAAATCAATTTTTAAAAAATGTTTAAAAAACAACCAAACTGTGGAGAGATGAGAAGGATAATACTCTGAGAACCTACAAATTGAAAAGCAGTGTTTTCTCCTTTGAGTGCTGCCTACAGAAGGTACTGAGGTGATGGAAACGTCCTTTATCTGTGCTGTCCATTACAATAGCCAACAGATGCTCATGGCTATGAACTTCTAAAATAAATAGCACAAGGACTTGGCTGGGAGCTTAGTTGGTAAGAGTGTCAGACCAATATGCTAAGGTTGCAGGTTCAATCCCAAGAGAGCACAAACAGAAATCAAGCAATCTACACTAATAAAAGAGGAATATGCAAATTAATCATCACTCTGCTACACCCACCAGCCAGTCAGGAGGGGATATGCAAATTAGAAGGACAAAGATGGCGGCCACCCAGCTGCTCCAGGCAAGGAGTGGCCTGGTGGGGCAAGACACCCCTTATGAGAGGGAGGGCGGGGAGCAAATGGATCTACAGGAGTGGCACTCCAGCCACAGTTAAGACAAAGGCAGACTCTGACCAGAGAGAAGGCCTGGGTCCTGGGTGCCAGGGGAAAATGGGTGCTGGAAGCCAGGGGAAGGAAGGCCTATTGCATGAATCTCTTCATGCCACAAGCTTCTCATAAATGCATAAGTAACTGGCAAACAAATTGATATCTCTCTCAAAATCAATCCAAAATAAAAATGAAGGGAAATCAAATAAAGAGCACAATGGCAGTCATATACGTTAAAAGGACGTTTGAACACAAAGTGATGTTTCACAAAATTACATGTCTATTTGCAATGAATTCCATAGAATTCACGTACCTTAAACTCCATCTGCTTGAAGTGTGCAATGCAGCGATATTTCTTATTTAAAATGATGAAACAATTCTATCACAATTCCAGCACTTTCAACCCCCAAAGAAATCCCATACCTATCTTTTAAATACAGTAACCCTTTATTTTATGATAAACATATTTTTATTGATTCCCGAGACAAAGGGAGAGGCAGAGAGATTGAAACATCAATGATGAGAGAGAATATTTGATTGGATGCCTCCTGCATGCCCCCTACTAAGGATGGAGCGCAAAACCTGGGTATGTGCCCTTGACCAGAATTGAACCTGGGACCCTTCAGAACACAGGCAAAAGCTCGCTCTGTTCACTGAGCCAAACCAGCAAGTGCAAAACCCCATATCGATTTGATGTTTGTCTCTAAAACATTTTGTTAACAAAATGTACCTTCCAAGACACTGGTGCATAGAGGCCCAGTCCCACTGCATGGAAACTCTTTGGGAGCTTCCACCTTTTGGATACTCTGACGAATGCTACTCTAAACACGGATGTACCAATATCTGTGCAAGTCCCTGCTGTCATTCCTGGTAGGTATAAAGCAGAAGTGGAATTGCTGGGTCGCATGGCAATTCTGTTTACTTTTTCTAGGAATTGACATGCCATTTTAGACAGTAGATGCATCCCTTTCTATTCTACCAGCAATGCACAGGGTTCAATTTTTCCACATGGTCACCCAGTTATTACTTGAATGTGTGTGTGTTAATAACTGCTATCCCAGTGGGTAGATAGTGGTTCTCTCACTGTGGTTATGTCTTGCATTTCTCTAATGTGCCTGCTGTTTAACATCTTTTCATATGCTCACTGGCCACTTCTATAACTTCTTTGGGGGAAATACCTACTCCAATCCTTGGATCCTATCTTATAGTGTTTGGGTTTTATTGTTGACTTATAGGAATTCTTTATATATTCTGGAATTCTATTGCTCATTAAATATATGATATGCAATTATTTTCTCCCAGTTCATAGTGCCTTTTGATGCAAAAGTGGTTTTATTGTAATTTTCCTTTATGGTTGAAAGTATTACACATGTCCCCTTTGATATCTATTCCATTGACCCCTCCACCTAGCAACCACACCTCAAAGACCTTAACCACACTATTCTCAGGGTCCATGGGTTATTCCAATCTTCTATCTATAATAATAAAAGTGTCATATGCTAATTAGATAGGACAGCCAAACGACCTCCGGATGATCTTCTAGACGAAGCCAGGGCTGCGAGGACCAAGCCCCTTGCACGAATTTTGTGCACTGGGCCTCTACTCTACATATAAGTTCCCTGGTAGATTACTCCGCACCCCGCCTGCCCTTGAAATTCATCAGTCTGTTCCATGCTTCCGTGTCACTGGATCTATTTTGCTCATCAGGGTATGTTGTTCATTAGATTCCACACATGAGGGAGATCATGTGACACTTGTCTTTCTCTGACTGGCTCGTTTTGATGGAAGTCCAAGGTATCTTTTTTCTGCCTTTTGTTGCCAGTCAATGTCTTTTTCAACAATCAGGAGTTTATGAAGACCTCCCAGTCTTCACAGCAGGCAGACATTTCGAGCTTCACTGTGCTCCAGCATGTGCAAAAGGAACGAGTCTGGCTCAGCACAGAGGCAACTCCTACTCAAATGACATGAGTATCTAGATCTTTCCAGTGAGCCACTGCCTGAAAATCGTGGCTTGGATTCTGCCACTTAACATAAAGAACACAGACACTAATGTGGAGGTCACAAATTCCTCCCTATTAGAGGGAGCTGCAGTCCTATTTCAAAGAAAAACTGCAGAGGAAGAGTCAGAGTTCACCTTCCATATTCATCCTGAAAATGGGTCTCATTCTGCAGGAAGAAAATGCACTCTTATTCTCCCCTCCTTACCTAGGTTTCTAATATAATAAAATAGGCCATTCTTCATAATTTATTGAAAATTTAGAGCCATTCTGAGAGCTATAACATCTGCTTTAAACATACAGAAGAGTGTATGTTTTGCAGGTATTTTTAAAATAGTGTCACACCCAGTTGGCAAGGCTCAGCAGTTGAGCATCAACCTATGGACTAGGGCAGTGGTCAGGAAACTCATTAGTCAACAGAGCCAAATATCAACAATACAATGAATGACATTTCTTTTGAGAGCCGAAAATCGACTTTTGCGCATGGGCCACGAAGTTTCAATAGTGTGGTAGGTATGCACCTGCACATGGTATTTTGTAAAAGAGCCACACTCAAGGGGCCAAAGAGCTGCATGTGGCACGCAAGCTGCAGTTTGCTGACCACTGGACTAGGAGGTCATGGTTCAATTCACGGTCAGGGTACATGTCCAGGTTGCAGGCTCGATCCCTGGTGGAGGTGTGCAGGAGGTAGCTGATCAATAATATTCTCTTATCATAGATGTTTGTGTCTCTCTCTCCCTTCCTCTCTGAAATCAATAAAAATAAATTAAAAAAATAAAATACAATAGCATCTTCCTAGTATTACAAATGATAGATACAAATCTCAGTGCACAAAAACGTATCCATGATGTGTGAAGTCCATACTGAATTCTCAGGAAGGAAAAACAATGCCATTACCTTTCCTTTAGAGAAAAAAATACCATACCATGCATACTATAAGTTTAACACATAGCTTTCGTACAGGTACATCCAAGCAAGGTGTCTTACATCAAGGAAGAGCCAAACTTCAAATCCCATCATGTATAGAAACTGTCCACACTAAAGTGAGATTGAGCGACACCAGCCTTAATTTCAGGGCATTTTAATCCCCGTCCCTGTCCCTCAGTAGGGAGATAAAAATGCAATGGCATCTGATTTCGTGATTTGATAAGAGTGATTATTTTTAAAATTCATGTCGAAATTATTTTTCCATCAAAATGTGATCTTTGGCACAAAGATTTATATTAGTGATCATACAGCTACCTGACAAAAAAATGACAGTGCCCTAAATTTTATAAAGGCCTATTCTATCAGGAGCAGTTTTTGATTTGGGTCCAAAAAGCCAGGGAAGCTTTTCATTAAGTGGCAAAGAAATGAAATCTTGGCCCAAACCTAAAGATCAAGATTAACTCTATAGTACAGAATGAAGGAGGAAAGAATATGGAAACAATAGAAATGACTTCAGCTAGGCTGGCTTGGCTCAGTGGGTAACCTAGGAACCAGGAGGTCACAGTTCAATTGCTGATCAAGGCACATGACCCGGTTGTGGGCTTGATCCCCAATAGAGGGCATGCAGGAGGGAGCTGATGAATGATTCTCTCTCATTGTTGATGTTTTGATTGCTCTCTGCCTCTCCCTTCTCTATGAAACCAATCTTACCCAATGAAAGAGAAACATTCAAATTAACCATCACTCAGCTACACCCACAGCCAATCAGAGTGTGTATGCAAATTAACCAACCAAATATGGAGGTTAATTTGCAAATGCAGGCATGGAGCAGTGTGAAGCCTGCTATGAGGGAAAGGGGGAGTCAGAGGGAGGACTTGCCCACATCCGACAGCCGGGGAGGGGGAACTGGCCACCTCCTGGGCGGCTAGGAGTGAAGCCAGGGGAAGGAAGGCCTATTCTTGCACGAATATTGTGCAACGAGCCTCTAGTAAAAATATATTTTAAAAAATAAATGACTTCACGCCAAAACCAGTTTGGCTCAGTGGTCTGCGGACTGAAAGGTCCCGGGTTCGATTCCGGTCAAGGGCATGTACATTGGTTGCGGGCACATCCCCGATAGGGGGTGTGCAAGAGGCAGCTGGTCGATGTTTCTCTCTCATCGACATTTCTAGCTATCTCTCTCCCTTACTCTCTGTAAAATATCAATAAAATATATTTTAAAAAAATGACTTCAGCTTGGCTCAGGTTTCCTAGATATTTTCTCTGCACGTGTCCAGATGTGGAGGTTGCCCCTGAGGACAGCTGAGTTGGAGGCAGAGCATGGAAGCCAACCTCCCACAACAGAGGGGGAAGCATGCCTGTCACCTTGGAAATTAGGGCATGGTTTAAAGTTCTGTCCTCCACATGGAAATGGCTGAGGCCCACTGGGTACACATTGCTATTACTGGAGAACCTGTTAGAGAACATAGGCCATTTGGCAAGTGCAAAGAATATTGGGGCCTGGCTGGCATGGCTCTCGGTTGAGTATTGACTTTTAACCAGGAGATCATGTTCCATTCCAAATCAGGGCATATGCCTGGGTTGCGAGCCCAATCCCCAGTGTGGGGGTGTATAGGAAGAAGTCAATCAATGACTGTCTCTCATCATTGATGTTTCTATTTCTTTCTCTCTCTCTCTAAAATCAATAAAAATATATATTTAAAAGAAGAAAATTGGGGAGAGTGGTGAATTTGTGCTATGTTATGTTTTTAGTGAACTTGAGACACAAAATACTTTTAGTTATTAAGATACGAAATCTCCGAGTGAGTGAATAATACTGAGACAGGAAATATTTTAGTAATTAAGAATTAGAGAAAGAGAAATTGCCTGGCAATACCATGTTCTAGCAGCATGACCCAAGCAAGTGATTTTAACCCCTTTGGGCTTCAGGTCCCTGCTGTGGAAAGTGGGGTTAATTAAGGTGTTTGTCCCAGGAGAGTTGTGATAGTAAATGAAATCCTTGGAGGCCAGTACCTTGAACAAGACAACCTGAACTTAATGATTACTGGCCACTGTTCACATTAACCCAAACCACTTCCCAGCTGATTGAAGCATTCCCTGGCTAAGAACCTACAGTCTAACTCTAGCCGGTTTGGCTCAGTGGATAGAGCGTCAGCCTGCGGACTGAAGGGATACCCAGGTTGAATTCTGGTCAAGGGCACGTACCTTGGTTGCAGGCTCCTCCCTGGCCCAGGCCTTGGTCGGGGCTTGAGCAGGAGGCACACCAATCAATGTGTTTCTCTCACATCCATGTTTCTCTGTCTTTCCCTCTCTCTTCCCTCTCTCTAAAATCAATGGAATAATATCCTCGCGTGAAGACTAACAACAAAAAAAGAACCTACATTTTATTTGAATTCCCAATCCTCTTCTAAAGGCTAAAGAAAGAAAAGAAAAAAATCTAACAAGATACTTGACATGTAAAGTCAGCGCCTGTGCAGGTACAGTGGGATTTAAGACCAAATTACAAATACAAAATGAGATCCAGGATTAGATCAGGGTCCTATGCACGTGAAAAGCTCTCCAGTTGAAGGTCATGAACTTCATGGACAATTTGTCTCTACACAACCTTTTTATTGTGACCAGCATGATTGGTTTGCAGCCCTCCACACAGCACAAGGCACTCCGCTGGGAAGCATGTGGATGGAGGAAAATGGCCACCAAGCACTTGTGAGGTGATGAGCTAGAATGGAGCAGCCCCATGTGGACAGCAAGGTGCTTGGTGATGGAAAGTAGCCACTAGAATCAGTTTGAGCTCTTGTTTCTAAACCCCAATCTGCAGAGCCGTGCCAATCAACGAGAGGTACTTGGCTGGAGCAAAATCCATTTGGGAACCATTTGTGCGTGACCTGGGAGGCCACACAGAGGCACCTGACAGTGAGGGTCCCTTTCTCTGGTCCTGACTAACCTGCCCCCCACCCCCACATACACACACACACACACACACACACACACACACACACACACAGGAGTGGCCAGATTATTATGATCTCTGAAGGCATAATAATCTGAGCACTCACTGTATATCCTATATAATGAAAGGCTAATATGCAAATTGTCCCCTCAAACAGGAGGGGACAGCCAACTGCCCATGTTCCCTCCCCCTGGCCAGGCTGGCCAAACCCCACCCATGCACAAATTCATGCACCACCACCCTCCTTCACACACACACACACACACACACACACACACACACACACACACAGTGCCCAGACTATTATATATTTTTCAGAGAGAAGGGAGAGGAAGAGGAAGAGAGAGATAGAAACATCAATGATGAGACACATAGATTGCTTGTCTCCTGCATGTGACCCAACCAGGGCCAGGGATTGAGCCTGCAACTGAGGTACATGGCCTTGAACAGAATCAGATCCAGGGCCCTTCTTTTTGCAGGCCGACATTTATCCAGGGAGCCAAACTAGCCAGGGCCAACCTATTCTCTTCCTGGCCCAGCAGAGAGCCTCATCCTCAAGGCCTGTGATTGTCTATATTCTCTCAGTCTGCCTAGAATGTTCTAGATTTAGAGAACAAACATAATGATATTCACCTCATTTTCATTTAGGAGTATTACAAAAATGGAAACAGCAGATCAAATTGAACATTCAGGCTGCACTACCTGGGTTTATGATCTATGTCAGGTGGTTAAAGCAAAATTTTATGTTCTAAATTTCTAGCATTCATATTTTCAAGATGTCTAAATGGGCAGTTGGACATCCCTCAAGGGATCCCAGATTGAAGAGGGTGCAGGCTGGGCTGAGGAACAGCACCCCCCCCTCCCCCATGCACAAATTTCATGCACCAGGCTTCTAGTCAATAATAAAAAAAGAGAGCCTGGTATATGATCAAATTAACTTAAATTTTAAAAACAGGCAACACTCATGTGTGCTGTTTGACACCAGGGAGAGGGTACTGTAGGCTGGGAGGAACCCATGCCAATGGATAGAGGGCATCAGAAGGCAATTTAGCAGTGATATCTACACATCTCCGAGGACTCTCCATACACAGTGGTCTCTGGAAAGAACTCTTCAACAACCACACATTCCAGGCAACTGCGATTTTCCCCAATGTTCTTTCTCATTCCCTACCATTTCCTAATTTGGGCACATCTTGCGCTGTCACGATGTACTCCCTTTCAAAAGTTTGCTCAAGAGCTTTAAGCACTCTCTCTGGAGAAGAACTTGCCATGAGATTTATTCACTCACTCGGAGATGCTGCTTGCTCACCTCCATTTTCATTTCCTGTCTCTTGACCTCTTTTTAACTTATTACAGAGGTGATCTGCAGTGTCTAACGGGTTTCAAGACAGAGTTCTTATCACGGCATTTTTAATCAAAAGCAGTTTGAAAATTTAATTAAATATGAGACAGTTCATCTTCGCCCGCTATTGTAGCTCCCAAACAACTTTGCTTTTCAATAAAGACGAGGTCACAGAGACTGAGGCAGATGGTGGGTCCTAGACACAATTCGGACAAATGAATCTGGTGGTTTATCTTCTGAAATCCGGCAGAAGAGTTGCACTGGCCGCAGACAGCCACTAAAGCTAATCTGGACTCTGAGGATTGAAAAGAATGGTCTCTACTCATTTTCATAAGGATGAAAATGAAGCAGGTCCAAGATAGGAATGAAAAGAGTGAAAAATTAAATCCTATAAAACAAAGGGGAAAAGGAGCAGAAGGAAAAGTGCTCCATACTTCACTCAAACCTCATCAACCATATCTTGCTACATGGTCTGTTTTCCTTTGTGTTTTGCTATTGACAATTTGGACATATCATAATTAATTTTTGAGATATCCCAGTGTATTGAAGATTCAAACAGCTGTTTCATGCATTGGAGTAGCCACCCCCTCCATTTCTTAAAGGTATTTTTTATGGATTTGAGAGAGTAAGGAAGAGGCGCGAGAGATAGAAACATGAGAGAGAATCATGGGCTGGCTGCCTCCTGCACTCCTGACAGTGGGAGTTGAGCCTGCAACCCAGGCATGGGGCCTGACTGGGGAGTGTGACTTCCTGGTTCCTAGGTCAAGGCTCAACTACTAAGCCATGGACGGAGACTGGGATACAGTAGCCCCACCCCTCTTATCCATTGGGATACAGTTCAAGACCCCAGTGGATACCTGAAGTTTCAGATACTACTGAACCCTATATTGACAATGCATTTTCCTACCCGTGCATAGCTCTTATAAAGCTTAATTCATAAATTAGGCACAGTTAGAGATGAACAACAGTGATCCTATATAATGAAGATGTAATATGCAAATGGTCGTTACATTGTGAAGCATAACAACCAACTGCATAAGGACCATATCACGGATCAGCAGGAGGGTGGGGCAGTGAGCTACAAGCAGGTTATGGAGAGCTAAAGGAGGGGGCAGGGCAACAAGTTATGAGAGGGGGAAGAAGGAGCTACAGGAGGGTAGGGCAGTGGGCAGAGAGCTACTGGAGGGTGGCATCAAGCTACTGGCACATGGATTCGTGAGCAGGGCTACTAGTCAATAATAAAATAGGAGGCGTGACTTGAACACAAGCACCGCAAAGGTGAAATAGTGGATCTGAAAACGGAAAAGACGTGACTGATGGGCAGGGAGCAGATAAAATGTGGACAAAGCCCAGATTCGTGTGCCGTGTGGGCCAGAGCAAGATGGTGTGAGATGTCATCATGCTACTTGTAACAGCAACGATCGAAAAATTATGAATTGTTTGTTCCTTCTGGGGTGTTCCCTTAAATTTTTTCAGACCACAGTTGACCGTGGGTAACTGAAACCCCAGAAAGGGAAACTGGGATCCAGTAGGGGTTTATGTAGTGATTTACAGAGGGTCCAGTAACTATTGACTCTGAAGTCAATGTGGGTATGATTCTTCCTGACCTCCCTCCTTGCCTTAAAAAATGTGGATGTGTTATATTGCTTTAGATTCCCGTACTAATTACTTCTTACTTTGAAAAACACATTTATAGCATGGCCAGTGTGGCTCAGTGATTGAGCATCCTGTGAACCAGGAGGTCAAGGTTGCTGCCAGTGTTGTGGGCTCAAACCCCCATGGAGGGCGTGCAGGAAGCAGTCAATCAATGATTCTCTCTCATCATTGACATTTCTGTCTCTTTTTTACTCTTCTTTCCTCCTCAAATCAGTTAAAATATATGTTTAAAAAATAATACAATTTTTATTTTCTAAATATATTTATTGATTTCAGAGAGGAAGGGAGAGGGAGAAAGATAGAAACATCAATGATGAGAGAGAATCAGGGACCAGCTGTCTCCTGCAGGGCCCTTACTAGGGATCAAGCCTACAACCCGGGCATGTGCCCTTGGTCAAAATCAAACCTAGGACCCCTTCAGTCTGCAGGCCTACGCTCCATCCACTGAGCCAAACCGGCCAGGCCTATCATACAATTTTTAATGTCTCTATTGCTTAACCCAGTGGTCGGCAAACTCATTAGTCAACAGAGCCAAATATCAACAGTATAACAACTGAAATTTCTTTTGAGAGCTGAAAACCGACTTCTGCACATGGGCCACGCAGTTTCAATCGCACTGTACATGCACGCCCGCACATGGTATTTTGTGGAAGAGCCACACTCAAGGAATCAAAGAGCCACATGTGGCTCACGAGCCAAAGTTTGCCGACCACTGGCTTAACCTACTTATTTCAGGCATTATATTTTTATTCGTGGCTATGAAATATGAGGAAATCCATATCCTCCAACTTCTCTCATATCCTTTCCGGCCATGAATGTTAGTTAATTCTGTTAAATAAATTATATTAGTAATGATTCAGGAGGAAGACATAAAATATTTGCACTCCCATTGTAACTCGAATCCCCACAATCGTTTAGGCTTTTATAATGAAATGGACATAATACACATTCAGGTTCTCCATTATTTCCTGGTCAAAGAAATCTCAAAATCAAGGCTTTTGTTGCTCACAGATGTCAAACGCACCAGAATGTTCCTGTCTCTCTTCTGCCTGTATAACCTGAATGACAACTTGGCTTTCGCTGACATCTTTCCATAGCTACCTCAGGACTGAGCTCAGCCATGCAGAATTCTGGAGGCAGCCTTCTGGCCTGACCCTGACCATGACCCTGACCTGACCACTCCGCAGGTGAACTTCTTTTGAGTGCGGGAGTGCTTACAGGATTCTTGCTGTTCTTGGTGCAAACAGAAGGTCTGCATATGGCTTGCGTGGAAGCCTTGTAGTCACAAGGTTTGCAAGTTTGTGGAAATTTCAAGTTAACAATACTTCTTTTTTTAAAAATATATTTCATTGATTTTTGACAGAGAGGAAAGAAGAGTGATAGTTAGAAACATCAATGAGAGAGAAACATCGATCAGCTGCCTCCTGCACACCTCCTATTGAGGAAGTGCTCACAACCAAGGTACATGCCCTTGACTGGAATCAAATCTGGGACCCTTCAGTACGCAGATCAGTGCTCTATCCACTGAGCCAAACCGGTCAGAGCTAACATTACTTCTTTATCTTCAGCTGAGATTGGCTGCTACATTGCTCACTGCCACTCACTGGGAACTCTGCAAGTGGCCTGCCCTTCGTCAAACACGCTATGTCTGAGTGGTTGTCCTTCAAGTGCCAGCCACCTCTGCTGGTAGCTAGGGACAGGAGATACCATGCCTGGGTCCTGCCTTTTGGGGACTTGCACTGGCCTGTTCACACTGAAGCCCCTTTATGGAGAGAGCAAGCTTCCTGGGGAGGTTTCTCGTCTCTCCAAGAGCTCTGTTTAGGCTAAGTTGCACTGATGGGGCAATTCCCTACCGTGTTTGGTAGTTTAGGATTGGCTTGCTTGGCAAATTTTCATAGCTTGCTACTTTGGTGGCAAAGATAGTTTAATTCTTAGTTTGAATCCTTTTTGTGGTTTCCCCCTTTATTTGGAGAGAGGAGAAAGGAATCAAAACTCTCTATCTCTGGCCCTGACCGGTTTGGCTCAGTGAATAGAGTGTCAGCCTGCGGACTCAAGGGTCCCAGGTTCGATTCCGGTCAAGGGCATGTACTTTGCATGCAGGCACATCCCCAGTAGGGGGTGTGCAGGAGGCAGCTGATCAATGTTCTCTCTCATCGATGTTTCTAATTCTCTATCCTCCTCCCTTTCTCTCTGTAAAAAACTCAGTAAAATATATTTAAACAAACAGACAAACAAACAAACAAAAAAACCCTCTCTACCTCTGACATTTTTCATCAAATTTCTCCATTATTCCATTTAGGAAAGTAGTGAACTCAGTCAGGAGGGGCTCACCTTAGCCTAAGGACTACTGCCACCTATTTTTTTAAATACATTTTTTTAAAAAAAGTGATTTCAGAGGGGAAAAGAGAGGGAGAGAGAGAAACATCAATGAGGTGAGAGAATCATTGATCAGCTACCTCCTGCACGCCCCCTGCTGGGGATTGAGCCCGCAACCCTGGCAAGTGCTCTGACCAGAAATCACACTGTAACCTCCTGGTTCATAGGTCAATGCTCAGCCACTGAACCACACTGGCCAGGAAAATCTATCGACTATTACTTCAGTTTCAGATCAAAGCTTGTTCATTCGATGCTTTGTGTGTGTGGAGGGTGTCCTCTGGACTGCAAACACTCATTCAAGGTCCACAGATTTTCTGGAAGAGCTTTCTCCAGCATTTGCTTTTCGGAAAGAGTTGGGAAAGAGTCTCCAGTTCTCACATGTGGTTGAGCACACGTGGTTCCTGGGGAGCTCCATGTCTGCTCCCCGGCGCTCACCATGTGCTCTGGTCCCCTGCTCTCCTCCCAGGCATGGAGGTCTGCCCTGATTGACGGCCTGCAACATCTCAGAGGTCAACCGGAGTGGACGGAGGGTGCTGACCGTCTAAACCAGCAGCTCACTGAAAGGAACGCTTCAACCATTTCATCCGCAACCTTGACTCATTTTTAAAAGGAGCTGCTGCCCACGCAGTGGAAGGGGTTGTGAACATTTCTAAGCGACTATAAAGGAATAGCACGTTACCAGTCCTCTTGGACTTAATCTACTGAAACCGGTCCTTAATACTCTAAGAGTGCTCCCTCGAAACAACTGCTCATAAAATAGATTCCCACAGCAGGAGGCAAAATAATCAACTGTGCATATGCCTGCAAAATGCTGCTTCAAATGAAAATCGCCGGTCTTTGTTTAAATAACATAATTATACTTGAAAATAACTGGAATAACTGTGATATACACCTGCATGCGTACATAGACCACAACATAGCATTTAACTAAATAGGAGATGTAAAATAATACCAGTCACAGTTCATTAAAATACAATATTATTTTAAAACAAGTATTTCTACTTCATGAACAAATCAAATTATTTATATAAAGTGATACCACATGATGACAAAGTAAAATATTAAAATTTTTTATTCTTTTCATTAATTCTGCTAACCCAGAGATAAAATTGTGTGTAAATATATGATGATTCTTTTTAAATTCTAGATTTTAAAAGTTGATAAATAGCCAAAACTGGTTAGGCTCAGTGAATAGAGCATCGGCCTGCAGATTAAAGGGTCACAGGTTCAATTCTGGTCAAGGGCATGTACCTTGGTTGCAGGCACATCCCCAGTGGGGGGAGTGCAGGAGGTAGCTGATCGATGTTTCTCTCTCATCGATGTTTCTAACTCCTCTCTATCCCTGTCCCTTCCTCTCTGTAAAAAAATCAATAAAATAAATTTTTTAAAAAGTTGATAAATAAGGCCAGCATTCTTATAACAGATGGACGTGTAAAAGAGTCCATATACAATTTAGTAAACACATATTTAAGGAGAGGGAATATCAAATTTACCCAGCCTGCCCAAATCCAGAGAAAGCAGCTTTGCCTCAATCGGATTAGATGATTAAACAGAATATTCTCAAATAGGCTGAATCATCATATTATCGCAACTACCCCCATTTAATTCCATGAAAAGAAAATTATACAATCACTTTTGGCAGAGAAAAATGTTACCTACTTATCTCAGAATTGTGGATAATAGGCCCCACATAATCTCACATCTTATTTGTAATGCCAATTCTACTAGTATGAATTAATGAAAAGTCTTCTAAAATTTAAGCCAAATCTTTTTACAAGGGAAGAGGATATCATTATTATAGTATTCAGAAAATAATAAAAGCACCCATCTGAATCACTAGGAATTGTGATTATTTTAAACATCTCTAAACAAAAGACAGACAAAAACTCAGAAATCAATATCCTGCATTCAACAAGAGGGCAAAACAATAAGGCAATGAAGAATAAAAGTGAATATTCTGCCCAGATGGTGTGGCTCAATGGTTTGGCTTCATCGATCCATGAACCAAGAGGTTAGAGGTTTGATTCCTGATCAGGGCATGTGTCTGATCAGGGCTTGATCCCCAGTAGGGGGCGTGCAGGAGGCAGCTGATCAATGTTTCTCTTTTGCTGATGGTTCTATCTCTCCCTCCTTTCCTGTTTCCCTAAAATCAATAAAAACATATACCGTATTTGCCTGCGTATAAGACGATTTTTTGGCCCTGAAAAATACGTATTTGCCGGTGTATAAGAGACTGGGCGTATAAGACGACCCCCTAACATTTCCACTAAAAAATACAGAGTTTGTTATATACTCGCCGTATAAGACTACCCCCCACTTGGAGGCATATTTTTCAGGGCCAAAAAGTCGTCTTATACACCGGCAAATACGGTATATATTTTTAAATATTCCATTTTTGGCCAAAGCTGGGAAGCAGACTCCCGAACATTTCTAAGAGGGGTACTGAAGCAGCTGAGTAGGGACAAGAAGTAAACTGAAAAGCATTGCCATAGAATTGATAATATACAAAGCAATTCTCTGCATGAGATATTCTTTGCCAGTTTTACAAATATGACAATCCAAGCAAAGGAATTGCATAAATGCGCCGAGGTTTCAGCACGAATGAGTGGGAGACAGCATCAGACCCAGAATTTGTTCTCTAAGCCCATCAAGCTCATGTCGGCCACCCTCAAATGTGACAATTTCAGACCGGACGGTGCCTTCCTATTTTTCATCGACATAATTGCAGTCCAGCCAATTATTTCTCCATTCCAAAACTTATCTTGCCAATAAACACTTTTGACGCATTTGGTGGGGAATCCTCATATTTCATTAAAGATAACCTTCATAGATATCAATTTGCCATCCCAACAATATTCAACATATTTGTTCACAGTTTTCCCTCACATTTCCATACTAGCTTCATGATTTTATGGAGTTCAAGTCAACTGTTCTAATCTTAATTAAGCATTTATGTTTACAGCAGGAATTTTCTTAATTACATTTTGAAATATAAGAAAAAACTGGTGACGATGCTTCCTTTTCTTCCTTCTTATAAGATTTCTTGTTTATAAAGTAACTTAAGTGAAACTTTTTGTAAATTTGGAGGAAAATATTCTTGGGGTCTTTGTCAAGTCAAGGTTCTAAGCCTTAATCATATCATATATTGTTGCATTTGAAACAACCTGAGATATTACAGTATTTGATAAGACATTGAGTGTTCGATAAAGTACAGAATTAATAGGATTGAACTAAACCAGGTTAATTAGTGAAAAGTTAGATTTTTCTCCCATTCATTCCAGTTTCTCAATATGCCACAGAGTGCGCATCCATTTGATAAATGTAGGCTTATCTACTGGGAAGTGGGCAGGGACTCATAATCTGAAACAGGAGGGATTACAACGGTTCCCAAATTCTCCAAGTCTCAGCCCAGTCCACAGCTCATGACCTTGGACGGGAAGCCCAGGTCTACCACTAACTGGTCCTGGGTCGTTGGGAAAGCTGCAAGGCCTTCCTGAATGTTGTGGGAGAAGCGATAGAGGTCTAATCGCTGCAAGAAATGAAAGTGTCTTCTTGAATTCATAGGAAAAAGACGTGAAGTGCAAGCTCATATGCATCCATGACCAGGCCTTAAGAACCCATCCACCCATCAGCATCGCACATTAGAGCAGAGGGGAGGAGGTTATCAAACTCTTTGTTCTGCAATATATTATTACTGGAGGCCCAGTGCATGAAATTCATGCATGGGTGGGGTCCCTAGGCCTGGCCAGTGATCAGGGGCCTTCCAGCTGCCTGCTGGTGCTTTCCTGCCAGCTGCCAGCTGCCAGCTGGGGCCTGCTGAATGGGGAAGAGATCAGGAGAGGTTGGTAGGCTGGGAAGAGGTTGTCTGTGGGAGTGCACTGACCACCAGGGGGCAGCTCATGTATTAAGCGTCTGCCCTGAGGTGGTCAGTGAACGTCATAGTTACTGGTCATTCCGGTCGTTCTGTTCATTCCAGTGTCATGGTCACTTAGGCTTTTACATATATGGATGGATTTCAGAGAGGAAGGGACACAGAGGAGGTGAGGAGTGAATGGGTTAGTTGTGCTAAGGGAGCCATTGCAGGAGAGAGTGAAATTTCAGTTAGATTTGCCTCCAGTCCCCACCACTGTAGGTATGGAGAAGTGTGCAAACACTTGGGTGTATTTAGCACTTGCCATTCACTAAAGCCTGAGGAAAACATTGAAAGGCAGAAACAGCCCAAGCTGGTTTGGCTCAATGGCTAGAGCATCAGACTTCGAACTGAAGGGTCCCAGGTTTGACTCCAGTCAAGGGCACATGCCCAGGTTGCAGGCTCAATCACCAGTAGGGGAGATGCAAGAGGCAGTCAATCCATGATTCTCTCTCATCATTGATGTTTCTATCTCTCACTTCCTCTCTGAAATCAATAATATCTATCTATCTATCTATCTATCTATCTATCTATCTATCTATATTAAAAGGCAGAAACAAATTCTTTCCAAGTCTGAAAAGGTTGAAGAGATTTCACCGGAAGTTCAAAGTGACAAGGGATCATTACCAATAAATCCACTGCACGTGGGTTATTGAATGGGGCTCCATCTACACATCAGGAAGTGAATCCATGTGTGGCAGGGACAAGGCATGGGACCTCTTCCTCCCCCACCAACCCGTGATGAGTGAGGAAAACGTGGGCCCTCACAAGGTCTCTGCATGTGCATGCAAATGAGGCGGCAGAGGAGAGGTAAGGGGTGACACCCAAAGATGAACAAAGTGGGGAAGGGTGTGCTGACTGGAAGGACAGAAGGGAAAAGAATGGCGGGAGTGTGTGCAGTTGCTGACAGGAGGAGAATTGGGAGAAAGAGGAGAGTAATGAGGACTTGGGGGAGGGTTTGAGGGGACACTGATGCCCCCCCCCCTTGCACACATGCCCACAAGCTGGTCAACAAGGGCATGCCTTGCTTTTTTGCAAGGACTCTTGTTTCACTAAGGGCACAGCCTGCTGAGGGCAGCTTCAGCCAGGAGCAGGCGGCCTTGGGCAGTGGTCAGCAAACTCATTAGTCAGCAGAGCCAAACATCAACAGCGCAATGATCAAATTTCTTTGGAGAGCCAAATTTTTTAAACTTAAACTTCTTCTAATGCCACTTCTTCAACATAGACTCACCCAGGCTGTGGTATTTTGTGGAAGAGCCACACTCAAGGGGCCAAAGAGCCACATGTGGCTCATGAGCCACAGTTTGCCAACCACAGGTCTAGAGGCACAGTGGCAAGGTGAATGTAGGGCCTTCGGAATAAAACGCAAAAGCCAATTTGGAGGCCATTGCTGAAATTGGCTATGCTGAACAATGGCTCCTCCCAACAACTTATAGATGCGGCCTCCATGTGAATGAATGCACCAGGAAGACTCTGTATGGCATGATTACCATGTCACTGGCAAGCTACGAAGCCCACAGCACAGAAAATGGCCCGGGGGCAGCCAAAGGAAAGGCAAACCTGGGTTTCCTTTGGTGCTTGGATTTAGCGACGAGAATGGATGTTGAGGCCATCCCGCTGAAGTGATAGCATTCAAAACAACAGCAAACGTGGAGACCACACACACATACAAAGTATCATTAGCATTCAAGCTCATTCTCATGATATGCACAGATAAAGACTGCTATGCCTATGAACCAGGAGGTCACGGCTCAATTCCAGATCAAGGGGACCTGCCTGGATTGCAGGGTCGATCCCCAGTAGGGTGTGTGCAGGAGGCAGCCGATGGAACTTCCTCTCATCATTGATGTTTCCTTCGATTCCCTCTCCCTTCCTCTCTCTAAAAGTCAACAAAATGGTTTTTAACTGCCCAGGTGAGGGAAGAGGCACACAGCAGCATCACGTACCACCGAGGATATTAGCTGTGTTCCAGCAGATCAACTAAGTGTAATTTGCTCTTTGGCCTCTCACATGGGCTTCCTGACCTTCCTGGGAGTAGCAGGCCTGTGTCCATCAGCCCACCCCCTCCTCCCAGCCTCTCCCTCACCCACCCCTTGAGGTGACTCCTAAGTCCATTTATAGCCCTAACCTCTTTCGAGAGCTCCAGACCCAGATTTTCACCTGGCCTGCTGGGCCCGGCCAGATGGAAGGCCTGCCATACCTGGAAATCAGCAGGGCCAAAATAGAACTCATTTCCCAGGCTCGGCAGGCCTGCCCCCCTTTCAGAACCAAGCAAGCACAGCTCAGGGGTTCAGCCACCAGCCCAAGGTCATGCAGCAAGCGGTGAGGGACGGGGCCAAAATTCGAACTCAGTACTCCTACTTGCACACCTCAAGCCTATCCCATTCATCCCTCACTGCACAGTCCTGTCCACAGCTACCATCCCGCCAGACGTGCTGAGTATATTGAATGTACAATGTGACAGCAGCGCGCTCCCCCCTCTCTCTTTCACACACACACACACACACACACACACACACACACACACTGATCATGTCATTTTACCTACCCATGCCTCCATTTCATCTTCAAATACAAACTGTGGATTAAAACCACATCTTTTTATAGGCGCTAGACCATGAAACGAGACAGAGTACCTACAGGCTGCAGAATGCATGAGACAAATGCTATTGTGTCCCCTTAGCAGTGCTTGCACTGTACCTCCAAGTAGGCACCATCAAACCCAGGGGTGTAAGGAAAGAATGGTTACCAGGCTCTGGTGGAACATAGCACACATGTGGTTCAGGCTCACCGACAGAATCCCAATCGATTCTATTGACTATCAATTGTAAAAGTTAAAGAGCACTTGGCAAAATCGGAAGCAATCATCATCATCAGGACTTCGTTAATGAATTGACTTATTTCCAATCAGCCTTTTAAATGTTCCCTATAGGTCATGAAGCAGTTATCCATGAGATTCCAGTTCTGGTTAATTATGGGACTGCTGGACTTTTTGAATTTTCATTCTAAGAGAAATTAAAATATATGAAAAGGAATGTTCCCTCTGTTAGTGGATATGAAATAATACAGATCTGTGAGGAAGAGGCATAATACTAGTCAAGCATCAAGAATCAAACAGGGTAGAGTAGTGGTCGGCAAATTGCAACTCGCTCAGTGGATAGAGCACTAGTCCGAGAAGGGTCCTGGCTTTGATTCAGGTCAAGGGCATGCACCTCAGTGGCAGGCTCTTCCCTAGATCAGGCCCTGGTCAGGGCTCATGCAGGAGGCAACCAGTAGATGTGTTTCTCTCACATCAATGTTTCTCTCTGTCTCTCCCTCTCTCTTCCACTCTCTCTCCAAATCAATGGAAAAATATCCTCAGATGAGGATTTAAAAAATAATAATAAATAAATAAAATAAAAATAAACAATAACAGAAACTACAACACAAACATCATAATTTGGGGGGAAAACTGAACATTTCCTTTTGAGGCAGGACTAGAGATACCACCGTCCCCATGAATTTGCAATCAAATTGGATTCTAGTAAAATCAGTAACTTAGGTGCAAAGAAAAAATGATTCAAAATAGGGAGATATTGCGGTACACCTATGCATCACTCCTTTCTAATTTTTAGATTTCATTTCCTAAAATGTTGTCATCCAGAAGATTATTTCGGGTCTTGAAAATAATCCTGGGAAATGCTTTGGGAGGCAAGTCTTTTTTAAAAAAAATATTTTATTGATTTTTACAGAGAGGAAAGGAGAGGGGTAAAGTTAGAAACATTAATGAGAAACACTGACCCACTGCCTCCTGCACACCCCCTACTGGGGATGTGCCTGCAACCAAGGTACATGCCCTTGACCGGAATCGAACCTGGGACCTTTCAGTCTGCAGGCAGACTCTCTATCCACTGAGCCAAACTGGTCAGGGCTGGGAGGCAAGTCTTGAAGCAAAATGCTAGCCACAGAATTTAAGGCTGAAAGGACTTGAAATATGACCTCCAGTGTAGCCATTTTACAAATAAAGACATTGTCTTGAAAACAAAAACAAACCAACAACCAGTACTTGACCTACTGACCAGGAGGTCAGGATTCCATTCCTGGTCAGGGCCCTTGCCCAGGCTGCATCCCCAGTGTGGTGGTGGTGGTGGTGGGGGGGGCAGCTGATCCATGATTCTCTCATCATTAGTTTTTCTCTCTCTCTCTCTCTCCCTCTCCCTTCCTCTTGGAAATCAATAGAAATACATTTTGGAAAAATCTAATATTTAAAGGAAACAAACAAATAAGCAAAAATAAGCCATCCAAACAAAAGCCCCTATGAAATTAAGCAGAGCTGAGCACTGGAAGGTGAGGTTTATAATGAAAGTGAAGTTGGCGGATTTGCTGAGGTTGAGATTCTGATCCTCCAGCCAGCGTGCCTCCAGCTGAGAGCTGCTGGGCTACACCCCTAAGGTGACCCAAAGGTCATTTCCCTCCGGAAGCAGCAATGGGACAGTGGAGGAGCGAACTCGGGGTTCATGGAAACAAGTCATTTAGGAACATCTTTCAAAAGTAGAGCTCGGGACACTGGCCGGGAAGGCTTGAAGCTCACGGAAATTCAATGCCAAAATCGAAACCCGTAAGTACATAAAATAGGCAAAAATCAAGGCCCACAATCTATAAAGAGCTTCACACAGCGACGCCAGGCATGTGGGCTTCTCCGCTCAAGTCTCAGATTTTCCAGAAAATCTATAAGAACAGACAAGGCTTTGTTTGCTAACCTAGCTGGCTGATTAAGGAACGAATTGCCCACTTTCTCCTCTTTGGAGCCAGCTTAACACCTTCCCAGCAATTGTATTTTCTTTCATTTGATCTTTCTTGTTGAAAGTATTAGAGATGCCCCCTTCAACCATTAACTCATTGAGATCCAGTCTTCGACTTCTCTGTTCTGTCACCGGTCTAGAGCAGTGGTTCTCAGCCTTCCTAATGCCGCGGCCCTTTACTACAGCTCCTCATGTTGTGCTGACCACCAACCATAAAATTATTTTCATTGCTACTTCATAACTATAATTTTGCTACTGTTATGAATCATAATGTAGATATCTGTGTTTTCCGATGGTCTTAGGCAACTTGCTAGTGGTTCTCAACCTGTGGGTCAACCTGCCTCCCGCACATCTTTCCTTCCTTCCTCCCTTCCTCCCTTCCTTCTTCCCTTCCCTTCCCTTCTCTTCCCTTCCCTTCCCTTCCCTTCCCTTCCTTCCCTCCTTCCCTTCCTTCCTTCCTTCCCTCCTTCCCTTCCTTCCTTCCTTCCTTCCTTCCTTCCTTCCTTCCTTCCTTCCCTCCCTCCCTCCCTCCCTCCCTTCCTTCCTCCCTCCCTTCCTTCCTCCCATACATCACTGCTTCCTTTCTTTTATCCTTCCTTCCTGCCTTTCATCCATCCTTCCTTTCTTCATTTCTTTTATATGCAATTTTTCTTTGAAAAAAAATAGGTTTTTCTTGATTTTAGAGACAAAGAAAGAGAGAGAAACATCCATGATGAAGAAGAATCATGGACTGGCTGCCTCTTGCATGCCTCACACTGGGGATCCAGCTCACAACCCAGACATGGGCCCTGACCAGAATAGAAACCGGGACCTTCAGTCCCCAGGCCAACACTCTTTCCACCGAACCAAACCAGCCAGAGCAAGACTTCAGCTCTTGAAGACCTGCTCCCTGACTCTGGCCCTTTAAGAAGAGTACTGTCATAGTCCCGCAGACCAACCCTGGATGCCATGGAAACATGAGAATGTTTGGTTGCCTTATTTCTGTTACTGCTTGGCAGTGGCTACCATTTGTACCTCTGAGATGTCCTCCTCTGCCTTTTTGTATTGCTTGGGTAACCAGTGCGCTTTATTTTTCCCCCTGGTTAAGAAAGCCCTGAGACTTTTTGGGGGTGGGGGGAGGCATCACTTTATTTAATCCTTTTATTTACTCTGTGAACAGGTTAACTGTCATCAGTGGTCTTACAGGAGAGATGAACCCTAGCCACCGTCCTGCCTGCCTTCCTTCCTTCCTTCCTTCCTTCCTTCCTTCCTTCCTTCCTTCCTTCCCACCTGCTCCGTTCCTACCTTCTCTCCTTCATTCCTTTCTAACTTCTTCACTCCCTTCTTTCCTTTCAACCTTCCTTTCTTCCATCCATTCTTTCCCTTTTTTCTTCCTTCTTTCCTCCCTTTCTTTCATCCTTCCTTCCTTCCTCCCTTTCTTTCAACCTTCCTTTCTTCCTTCCTCCCTTTCTTTCTTTTTTAAAAAAATATATTTTATTGATATTTCACAGAGAGGAAGGAAGAGAGATAGAGAGCTAGAAACGTCGATGAGAAACATCAACCAGCTGCCTCCTGCACACCCCCTACTGGGGATGTGCCCGCACCCAGTGTACATGCCCTTGACCGGAATCGAACCCTGGACCTTTCAGTCCTCAGACCGACACTCTACCACTGAGCCAAACCGGTTTCAGCTCCTCCCTTTCTTTCAACCTTCCTTCCTTCCATCCATAATTCCTTTCTTTTTTCCATTCTTCCTTCCTTCCATCCATTCTTCCTTCCTTTATTCCTTCCTTACTTCCTCCCATCCACCACTCCGTCCTTCCTTACCCCCTTTCTTTCACTTTCTTCCTTCTTTCCTCTCTCCCTCCCTCCCTCCCTCCTTCCCTCCTTCTCTCTCTGCCTCCCTCCCTTCCTCCCTTCCTTCCTTTCATATAAGATTTTTCTTGTAAAAAATGTTTTTCTTTATTTTAGAGTGAGAAGAAGAGAGAGAAACATCAGTGATGAGAGATAATCATGGATTGGCTGCCTCCTGCATGCCCCACGCTGGGGATCAAGTGTACATGGGGGGCATGTGGCCTGATCAGGAATCAAACCCTTACCTCCTGGTTCTTAGGTCAACGCTCAACCACACCTGCTGGTCTGTAGCCAATCTTATTTGTGTCTTTCAACAAAGGTCCAGAAGTGGAACTGTCTGTTAAAGATTGTACATATTTTGATTGACTTTAGAGCCAGAGAGAGAGGGAGAGAGAGAAACAGCGATTTGGAGTTGCACTGACTGATGCACTCTTGGTTGATTCTTGTATGTGCCCTGATCAGGGATTGAGCTCTGCAACCTGTGCCTGTTGGGAAGACGCTCTAACCACTTAAGACCCTGCCAGGGTGAAAATCTGTATACTTTAAGGCTTTCAGTAAATCTTGCCTAAGGACCCTTTGCCAGCAGAGCATGGGGGACAAGTGTCTCCATTCTGGAATATGGCATTTCCCTCTCCAATATAGTGCCACTCACTCCTGGGGGGCAGTTCCAGATCGTGGGTCCCCTGCTCATGATGCCCTCTCTTGGTTTGCAGATCCCCTGGATACATAGCCATGGCCTTGTTGGACAAGGCCAATTGCCAGGCAGTGATGTTAGCCCTCAACATGCTGGGATGGATCCTTACCCTGGTTTCCATGGGCCTGCCTAATTGGCGCATATGGTACATAGAGAGCAGCCCTGATCCCTCCTGGGGGCTGGCCAGAGTAGGGATGTGGAAGGTTTGCACTTCCCGGCCCAATGGCCTCCAGAGCAAACCCACAGCCTGTCACCGCTACACCTACAGTGACACCTACCTGCCATTGGATATCCGCCTCTCTCAGCTCCTGCTACTGGCCGCCAGCCTCCTAAGTCTCCTGGGGAAAGGGCTCATGGTCATAGGCCTGCAGAGAGTGTATGCGGGACAGCCTCAGAAGGACACCACCTGTGATCTGTTCTTCACTTCCAGAATGCTGAGCATCATAGCTGGTGCATTTATCTCCATCACCGTGGTCTGTAACTACTATGCCGTGCTGAATGAAGAGGGCATACACTTCCCGCCCTCCTTCCACATCCCCTACAGGCCAGACCGGCAGGAGATGGGCAGCACCGTCTATCTGGCGATTGTGGCTGCATTGCTGATGCTGTTCAGTGGGCTGTTTACCATCCCTTTCCAACAGCTAAATGTACCCCCCAAACACCCACATGTGAAATTTCTGGTTGCATAGCTTTGCAAGTCCACGATGAGCAGTTTATGGGGGTGAAGTAGCCATGAAATAGATCCAAGGACTCGTGACCATGGCGAAGGTCATCTTTAGGAGCAAGTGGCCATATTCTATATGTACAAATTGGGCTCATCGATTGGTTAAGGAACTTTCATTAAAAAAAATTCCAAAGAAACCACTTTCCACCTGTCTTACTGAATCTGGTTTTTAATTATTATTGAGTAAACTCGTGTCCTGGTGCACGAATTTGTGCCCAATAAAAAGATTAATTAGAGGAAATATTTTAATATTGCTTTTTGCCCTTTCTCTATAATAAATAAGTATCAGAGATGAAAGAAAATTAGTAAAATGTATATGAAAATATTCCTCCTGTCAGAATTTGTGGCACACCACGGAACCCAGAGTCAAGTCCCCACCCACCCACGTGAGCCTCAAAATTGTGCGAGACCCAGACCCAGCCAGCCTTACCCCCAATTGGGATATATTCAGACCTGGCCTGTCCCACCTTGGCCAAGCCCTGTAGGATGGAGGGGCACACAGCATCAGGCCTCCTGGCCCGGCGCCAGGGTCAGGACATAGCTTGAGGTCCCTAGCCCGGGCCGGGGCAGGAGGTGAGTCCTGGTGTCTTCCATCAAACCCTGCTGTATGGGGGGCATGGCCTGAGGTCCCTCAGCCCTGTCCGGGAATGGGATGTGTGGCCTGAGGTCTCTCAGCCTGGGCCAGGCTGGGGGAGTGGCCTGAGGTCCCCTGTCAAGGTCTGCCAGTTGGTCATGTGCCCTGAGGTCCCCCCTTCAAGCTTTGCCGGGTTGGGGTGTGGCCTGAGGTCTCCCTTGATGCCCTGCTGGGTGGGGGTCATGGCCTGAGGTCCCCTGTCAAGCTCTGCCAGGCAGGGGTGTGGCCTGAGGTCCCCCTTGAAGCCCTGCTGGGTGGTTGGGGGCATGTCCTGAGGCCCCATCCAGCCCTACTGGGGCACAGCCTCAGGTCTTGCTGATTGCTCATTAAGGCTCTTTACGAGAACCCAGCCTATGCTGTTGGGGCAGCCATCTTGTGTATGGAAATCATGCCTCCACTGTGGTCGCTGCCTTCTTTGTGGTGGCGTTATGATCAATTTGCATATTCCCTCTTTATTGTATAGGATAATCAATGCTATACACCTACTGTGTGGAAATGAGAGTTGCTGGGATTCTCACAGCTCCCTCTCAAACTCCCATTAAAAACAACCGCCTGAACTTGCAGGGCATGGCCCTAACCCCTCTCCACCACATGCTCTTCCCCAAATGTGCAAAAGCAGCAGAGCAGGAGGAGTCCCCTTCCATGACCACACTCAACAGTTACCGCGCTTTTTCCATATTTGCTTTTCCTCTCCTTCCTTCCCTTCTTTTCCTCTAGTTTTCTTTCTCAGGAGAACTTTAATGCAAACCCCAGACATGATGTTCCTTCATCCCTTTGCACTTCAAGATTATTCTCTAAGAAAAGGACATTTCCTTGTGACCCACAGGTTGAGAACTGCTAGCAGGGTGCCCTAAGACCATCGGGAAACACAGATATTCACATTACGATTTATAGCAGTAGCAAAATGACAGTTATGAAGTAGCAAGGAAAATAATGTTATGGTTGGGGGTCACCACCACATGAAGAACTGCATTAAAGGGTCGAGGCATTAGGAAGGTTGAGAGCCCCTGGTCTAGAGCATGTTGCTCATAACTAAGGATGCAAGCAAATACCGCAATGCATTTGAAAAGTGTTCATTCATTTGTCATATTTGCTTTGACTGGAGACATGTATGTGATGGTTAAAAACATCTATGAGGCCAAAGCAATGTGACAGCAGAACATGGACCCAATCGTACTTGTCAACCTGAGAACCGGGTCCCTGAGCATCACTATGGGCACAGGACCTGCCGTGACACTGTGGAGTCTGCAAGGAAGAACAACTCTCAGGGAAAGCGGAACTCAGTCATCTGAACAGTGCAAGGAGATCCCACTTGCCATCGAATGACTGGTCTGTGACCCAAATGAGTCTCTCAGGTCATTTCACTACCCAGTTTCCCATAAGACTGGTTTGGCAGCAAGAAATGGATCGGCCCATGTCGCATCTCTTACTTCCTATGTTCCCAGAAATGTTTAGGGAGTGAAATACGCCAGAAATGAGGGGGCAAACTGTGGACATGCACAGGTGTCATAGTTTTGCAGGCCCAGTGAGAACGTCATCAGTGGGATGAAAGTGGAAAAATGGGAAGAAAAACAAATGTAATATAAGCTACGGGTCATTCATGGAAGTCCAGTGGCCACAAATAACCACATGCGTTCTGTCCAAATATTAGAAAAGTGATTGGAACTTTAAAAAATATTTAGGGATCAAAAAATAACCTTTCATTGAAGTTTGCAATCATGATACATTTTTCCCCAAGAATTGCAGAGCCTGCCTACATTAATTAGCAATTCTTTGGTGACAGAGGGTGTTCCACCTTCACTCAACCACATTTTTGCTTTTCCCCTGGACAGTAAAGCTTAAAGCTGAGAATCTGGTAACCGCTTCCCCACTCCACCCAGGTGCCTTCCTTTCTGCTGCCAAACACCCTCCCAAAATGTTTTTTATCCCAACTGAACAGCATTTTACATTGAAAGGCCTTTCTGCATGTTTATTAAGGTGAAAATTTCTTTTGTTTTAAATATATATATTTTTTAATATCAGAGAGGAAGGGAGAGGGAGAGAGCGACAGAAATATCAGTGATGAATCATGGATCAGCTGCCTCATGCAAGCCCCCTTTGGGGATTGATCCCACAACCTGGGCATGTGCCCTCACATGGAATAGGACACTGGCCTCCTGGTTCATGGGTAGAGCTCAACCACTGTGCAAGACTGACCTGGCCAGATCAAAATACCTTTCCTCTACATGCTAACTGCTGGACGCCTACCTTTCCTTCCAGATCTCAACCACTGAGCCACTTTGGCAGGGCAGAAAATGCCATTCCTTATAAATACTTTTTTTTTTTTTATCATGAAGACCTGGTATTAGACATGCACAGCAAACCAAGAAAACCACAGAAAGGATTATTTCCCCCAATTACCTTTTATCTAATGGTTAATTCTCCTCAAGGTTCATTCTGAAAAGCCGCAGCTGACCTCACAACCCACTAGCACTGGACAGGATGAATGACTGTTTCAAAGCAACTGGGGCGACCACTGCGGGTCAGAGGGGACCTGAACTCTCAGAACACCTGATGAGGAAAACAACTTCCCCAGACAGGCTCTTTCTTTCCGTAACCCTCAATGCCACATTCCAAGCAAACACCATAAACTCAACACTTCCAAATATCAGACAACATACTGCTAGAATTTGTGCGCATGCCTTCTAAATCCTAACTGTAATCGTCCCACTCAGGGATGCACAGCTTCTCTCTGACCATCAATGAATAATTCTAAATAGCCCCGCCTCCTTGAACATTGGCAGTAATGAGCATTTTCACCTCACTTTTGCAATTAAAAAGCTAGTGAATAAATAAACATAACAGAAAAGTATCTTAATGAATACCTGCCTTCAGAAAGACCATCCTTAATTTTAGTATTAATCAAAATCCAAGCAATGTATACTACATGGATTCAGTAATAATGTTGGGTTGTGTTTGAATTGCAATAATTGTTCCCTTGTAGGAAGGAAGGAAGGAAGGAAGGAAGGAAGGAAGGAAGGAAGGAAGGAAGGAAGGGAGGGAGGAAGAAAGGGAGGGAGGGAGGGAGGGAAGGGAAGGGAAGGGAAGGGAAGGGAAGGGAAGAATGGATGGAAGGAGGAAAGGGAGAGAAGGAAGGATGGAAGGAGATAAATATGGAAGAACGAAAGGAAGGTTAGAAAGATGGCAAGAAGAAAGAATAAAAGAAGGAAGAAAGGAAGGCAGGAAGCTTGAAAGGAAGGACAGAAGAATTGATGGATAAATGGCAGGAAAAAAATTAAAGAAGGAAGGAAAGAAGAAAAGAAAGATGAAAGGAAAGGAGGAAGAAAGGAAGGAAGGAAGGAAGGAAGGAAGGAAGGAAGGAAGGAAGGAAGGAAGGAAGGAAGGAAGGAAAGTAGAGAGTGAAGAAGTTGGAAAGGAGAGAAGGAGAGAAGGAAGGAAGGAGAGCAGGTGGGAAGGAAGGAAAATGAAGAAAGGAAGGAAGGAAGGAAGGAAGGAAGGAAGGAAGGAAGGAAGGAAGGAAAGAAGGTACAAGCAGGGCCAGCACCCTCAGTGGGCGCAGGCAGCAGCTGCTGCCCCAATCACCCCTCAGAAGCAGGGGGAGGTGGAGAAGTCCTGAGGGGCAATCGGGGCCAGCAGCTGCCCCTCGTACCCACTGACTGAGCTAAAAGATGGGGGCCACAGGTGGGAGCACTGGGCAGGACCACAGTGGGCAGGAACAAAGAATTTTCAGTAACCGCCATCCACCTGACAGTGACCACAGGCCACCTTGGTCTGGCGCCCCCTCACCTGTTCTACCATCCCACTCTAACCGATGCCCACCATGTTTTGCCCTCTGCTGCCTGCAGCCATCACCTGCCATATTTTCCGCACACCCCCTGGTGGTTAGTACAGATCATAGTGTCTGGTTGTTGGGTTTATTTGCATATTAGGGTTTTATATATATAGATGTGGGATATCCGAGAGATGCTTCCATATTAATTCAGTCTGACCCCAAACAAACTTTGGTTAGTTGACTTTTTCAAGCATAGAAAGGCAGACCTATGATTCTAATCTTTCATTGAAAAAGTTATAGGTACAAGTTTACTCTGCGCTCGACATCATCGACCCAACAGGGTCATGAAAGTAAATCAAAATTTTTCAGAAATTATAAAGCATAGTTGAACTCATGTGTAGCCAAGATTTCCATTTTCACAGGGGAAAATACAACCCAGGGATACAGCGTCCTCAGGTGCTTTTCCTGAGTCAACTGTCAGCACTGTTATATATCAAGCCACCTTCGCTTTTGCCTAAACATCAGCTGATGGCAGTTGTGTTATCGTGGCCACGCCTCTGCAACTATGAGTCCAAAAAAGTGTGCACCAAGGGTTACCTTCTCAATGCACAAAACACTCTCTGAGCTTAGGCAGCGAGTCCTACATGGTTCGATTTCAAGCTTATAATTGCTTGTCCGTAACCATTGTTGAAAATTAGCCCATTTCTCAAGTTTGTGCATATGGCTCGTAAAATGTGTCACTATCTCTATGATTCATAGACTTTCTTCCAGTTTCAATCAAACAGATGTTTATCTTGAAAGGGGGTATTATAAAATAATGCTTTTAAAACTTTGGGGACATTTATGATGGTTAAAAATGGCAAGCATCTGCTTTAGAAAAATACACTATGCTGCCTTGGTCCTGTGGGAAACCACGAATAAGGGGTTCGCGTGGTGCAAGTATTTAAAGTGTCTGGCGACATTTCCATTTCTTAGAAAGTGGGGAGATGAATCGCGGTCGTATTTACTCAGTCCATATGGTGCCTTCACACTGCACGGGAGCCTTGCTACTGAGGCAGGATTTTAAGGGCGAATTTCTCCGGAAGACAGAATAAACAACATAGTGGGCTTATGAGTGAATTGCATGTCTACGTTATAAATGTTAAATTATGTTAATAAGAAACTTTAAAATTCAATTTTCAAAAAAATACCATGGGGGGTGCCCAATTAGTATGGCTCAGTGGTTGAGCGTTAACCTATGAAATAGGAGATCAAAGTTAATTTCCGGTCAGGACACATACCAGGGTTGTGGGCTCAATCCCCAGTACGGGGCGTGCAGGAGGCTACTGATCTATGATGTTTCTATTTCTCCCTCTCCCTTCCTCTCAGGAATAAATAATAATAATTATATATATATATATATATATATATATATATTATTTTTAATGTGGGGGGGGGGGTTATAAAACTACTTACAGGATTCTCAATTAACCCATGAAGCTAATATCCTAAATTTTAATATTAGTTCCAATTCAACTCTGGGCGAAAATAAATAAATTACAACTAATCTACCTGTTTCCTAAGGGAAAATGAACTCTTGATATAAATAGGAAAGTGCCCTGGAAACACACTGCATTTCATCATCCTATTTTGTTACCAGTCTCTGCATTTCATCTATTCATGCTCTTCCCAATGAGCACAATTTTTAAAAAATATGTATTTTATTGATTTTTTTTACAGAGAGGAAGGGAGAGGGACAGGGAGTTAGAAACATCAATGATAGAGATAGAGTGTGCCTCCTGCACACCTCCTACTGGGGATGTGCCCACAACCAAGGTACATGCCCTTGACCGGAATCGAACCCGGGACCCTTTAGTCCACAGGCCGATGTTCAATTCTCTGAGCCACGCAGGCTAGGGTAAAATGGATATTTTAATATATGGATGGATTCATGCATGGGTGGGATCCAGCCAGGCTGGCCAGGGGGAGGGGACAAGGGCGGTTGGCCGGCCTGCCTGCTGGTCGAACTCCTGGTCGAGGGGACAATTTGCATATTAGCCTTTTATTATATAGGACATACACTGAGTGGCCAGATTATTATACATTCAGAGATCATCATCATCTGGCCACTCCATGTATGTTTTGGGTACACACACACACACACACACACACACACCATGGACCACATAATGAAAACTAAGCAATCCCGAATTCTAATTCTATGGAAGACTTCTCAACCATAAAAGTCAATTTGTTCCCCAAGCCCCAGTATATTACTTCCGAGGACATTATGATAGAGATTTCAGTTTAAAATATAAGACATGCTACACATGTACCTTTTGTCTCACTGGAGATGGTCTCAAGTGGATTTAAGAAGGAAGAGGACTCAGAAGTGATGCCAAACAAGGAAGAGGGAGGATTAGCTGCTGAGAGGGTAAACAGTCTTGGGAGGATGAAGAGTTGATGGAGAATCAGAGCCCACGGCCGGGATACCAAAGCTTTTACTGCTTCTCCAACTCCCGACTGCAGGGCTTACATGGACAGTAACAGTATCACGCCTCTACAGAAACAGAGAGAACGCGAGAGGCGGGACATCCATGTCTTAGGACTGAGTGCCCCAAGGTCCACCAGAAAGGCATTGACTTCTCAGCATCCTTCTGACTAAGTGGTCCCCAGCTCAGGCCATATCGTCCCCCCAAGCACATTTAGTCAAGTCTGGACATGGCTTTTGGCGATCACAGTGCAGGGGGGCACACGTGGGGAACTATTAGCAAGGAATGAGAAAAGGCCAGGGATGCTGAACACCTTACAACCCACAGGATGGCCTGCATAACAAAGAAAGATCTGGCATGCCCTAGGCGGTTTGGCTCAGTGGATAGAGTATTGGCCTGCAGACTAAAGGAGGTAGGGTTGGATTTAAAAACTGACTTCATTTCTCAATCTTTGCCTTTGGTCATGTTTCAGGGATTCTCACTTTTCAGTTTCTTCTGTCAATAGATGTCATCTAGCCCTGGCTCGTTTGGCTCAGTGGAAGCGTGTTGGCCTGTGGACTGAAAGGACCAGGGTTCCATCAACATCAAGGTCACAGGCCCAGGTTGCCGGCTCGATCCAAAGTAGGGGACGTGAAGGTGGCAGCTGATGAATGATTCTCTCTCATCCCGATGCTTCTATTTTTCTCTCCCTCTCCCTTCCTCTCTAAAATCAGTAAAAATAGGTTTCTTAAAAAATTAAAAATATCTTGATTTAAAAAAACTAAAAAAAAAGAAAGACCTGGCCCAAATGGCAATAATGCAAAGTCTGAGAAACCCTCTTGTCCTCCCTGTGGGGCCTACCACAAAGGCTGGAAAGCTTGGGCCAGCCAAAGGGGTGGAGCTACAATGCAGGGAGCGATGACTCTCACTGGAAAGGCCAGGTTTAAAAGGGGACGGCACAGCCTTAGACAGAAAATAGAAGGAAAAGTAAGACATATGGTTATTGGCTACTTGGTCCTGTCCAAAATGCCCAGAGAAGCATTTGGTCCAGGAGAAAGGACTATGAGATTTGACCCTGTCCCAACACATCCAAGGAGACATGTGAAACAGGCTGGAAAGTTCTTGAAATGTGAGGAAGCTATCACCCAGGTTCTGCATAGTCTTACTCCAATACGACCACCAGGAGAATCATGGATCACATGCCTCCTGCACATGCCCCTACTGGTGATACAGAAAAAAATCAAATCACTGAAACTATTCACAGATAGAATGAGTGGCTATGAGGGCAATGGCTGGGTCCACACATACTCAGTAGCAACTGCTCAGTAAAGTCAGTGCTAACACTGCTGGACTTCATGACTAGGAAGAAGGAGAATCAACAGGAAATTCAGGAAAACCAACGTCCATACACTTCAAGCAACATTCAATGTTTGTATTCTACAAGCAACATTCAATGTTTGTATTCTACAATGAATCGTGGACAAAATATCTGTGTAAATATTCTGGCATAGGACTAACTATCCAGGACCTTTGGGTGAAGACCAAAATTCTCTGTGGACTTTCTAGATAGGACCCAATATATATATACCAAGTGGCCAAATTATTATGACCACCCCATCAGTACTTCATTGGGCCACCTTTTGCCTTCAATACTGCGATGATTCTTCTTGGCATTGACTCCACGAGATGCTGAAAGGTGATGTGAGGAGTCTGACGCCATGCCCAATGGATAGCACTGTCAGGTCTGTGAGATTGGATGGTTGTGGAACCAGCTGCCTGATGGCTCTTTGAACTTTGTCCCACAAATGCTCAGTTGGGTTGAAATCTGGTGATTGTGGGGGCCACCTAAGCAAGGTAAAGTCTCCCTCATGTTCCTGAAACCACTCCTGCACAATGCGAGCACCGTGGCATGGCGCATTGTCTTGTTGGAAGAAGCCATCTCATTGGGATACGCCATCAACATGACAGGATGAACTTGATCAGCAACGATACTTAGGGATGTTGTGTTGTTCCACACGCATTAAAGGGCCCAAGTCATGCCAGGAAAACATTGCCCAAACTGTAACACTGCCTCCACCAGCCTGAAGGGTTGTACTCATGCATGTGGGGTGCATGCTTTCATGCTGTTTCCGCCAAATTCTCACTCTGCCATCTACATGATGCAACTGGAAACGTGATTCATCAGACCACATGGCTTTTTTCCAATGCTCAACTGTCCAATCCTTGTGTTCCTGTGCGAATTGGAGATGCTTTATCTTGGTGACTGCAGACAGCAAAGGTGTTCCAACAGGCCTTCAGCTTCCACATCCCACATGATGCAGGGTACGGCTAATGTGCCTACAAATGTCTGGTGGTCATAATAATCTGGCCACTTAGTATATATATATTTATCTATGAAATAACTCACCCCACCCTCGCCCTCGTGCGGAAGTGCGCATCGCCAATATTTCCCAGGGCACAAAATAGGGAGATTCTTCCCTAAAGAAATGGATAAGATATTTAACTGGATCCAAAGCAGAAAGTGGGGTTAGTGGTGTCCCCGATAAACAGCTCCATGTTCTAGCACTTGGAAGTCCACAATGAAACTACTTGCTCCCTACACACTCACCCTAGATTTAAGCCACTCAGAATTTCACATGGATTCATTTCCCAGAGCCTCCTTGAGAGCTACTAGTGACTTCTCTTTTGAGGAGCAAATTGGGCTCGTGTCCCTCCAACTTTAAGGGGCTTAGGAATCTCCTGGGAATTTTTTAAAACTGTTGACTCCTGCTCAGTAGGTCAGAGGTGGGGCCTGAGATGCTGTTTCTTTTTAAATATATATATATATATATATATATATATATATATATATATATAATTGATTTTTTTACAGAGAGGAAGAGAGAGGGATAGAGAGTTAGAAACATCAATGAGAGAGAATCATCCATCAGCTGCCTCTTGCACACCCCTTGCTGGGGTGTGCCCGCAACCAAGGTACATGCCCTTGACCGGAATCGAACCTGGGACCTTTTAGTCCAAAGGCAGAGGCTCTATCCACTGAGCCAAACCGGTTTCGGCCTGAGATGCTGTTTCTAATGAGACCAGGGGATGCTGACACTCCACCCCTGTGGGTTCTTCATCCATTCCCAGGGGACTCAAGAAGCTGGGAAACTACTGTTGGGAAAAAGCCAGAAGAATTCTGTTTTTGTAAATAAAGTTTTATTAGAACACAGCTTCAAGTCCTGTGAGGCAGAATGGAGTAGGTAAGATGCAAGCCTTGACAAGGCTGTCAATGTAAGAGCTACAATGCCAACGCAGTAACGCCAAGCGCAGCATGAGGACTACTTTCCAGGAATCCAGTAAGTTCCCAATAATGCTAATAAGGCATCTGGATTGTAATTTCCGTAAAATGTCAGGTGACAACTGTCTTTGGCTTTGCATGCCACACAGCACTGTCTCTGTTAGCAGTTTATTCATGACATTGCATTAATCAACATGGCTCTCAACTCCAAGGAATTAGAAAATTTGGAGTATAGTATATGAAATAGATAATATTTTAAAATAAATAATATTTTGGGGGAATATAAAAAGGAAAACAGATCGGATTCATTTAAAATACTTTCCTTTCCCGGCCTGTGTGGTTGAGCATCGACCTATGAACCAGCAGGTCAAGGTTTAATTCCAGATCAGTGCACATGGGCTCTATCTCCAGTAAGGGGCATGCAGGAGGCAGCACATCTGTGATTCTCTCCCTCTCCCTGCCTCTCTGAAATAAATAAAAATATATTTTTAAAAATAAAATACTTCCCTCTTCTGGAATATTTTTATTTGTATTTTGGGCAAAGATACCAGTTGCATCGTAGAAATAAAAGCCAGCCCAGTGGAGATTACATTAAAGAGCTTACAGCTTTGACAAAGCATCAAAGGAAAGTGTTTTTCTGTACTCAGTGAATTTTTTTGAATGTGGATAAGTTTCTTGTCCTTCAAATAGGAAAAGACCATCAAACCCCAGCTTGTACTTGGTAAAAGTCTATTGCAAATAACAGCAAAATTCCACACCCATTATCTTAATTAGAAAACCTGTTAGCAATAGGAATATATTGACAAATATATTGACTAAGAAGAGGATAATTAATTTGTACACATCAAGAACTCCATTTACGAATATAGTCTCATGTCTGTAAAAAGAGAAGTAAAATAAACTGGGGACATCAAGTTTGAGAATAGAATATAACTTGTTAGAAATAAACCAAAATAACAAGATAATGAGGAAAATTTCAAATCGCTGTTCGGTTAACTGGAAGTGTTTATTTGATAACTCATTAAAATGGCTGTTTCTCTTCACAATGCATTAAATATATGTTTAAAGATCCCAAATGTTATACTTGAGAACAATTAACAAATATAGGAAAATGTGTCCCTTTGTCAAGCTCAAGAAATGCCTTTGAATATAAGCGAGAAGCGACGGTTTAAACAAAGAGCTAGGAAAGGAAGAAGTTGGTACATGCTCATTAGCTGGCCCTGAGCATCCTTCCATGATGTGATTAATTTCAGCACTAATCTGACGATCAGTAAAGAACA